>CM049383.1:19608167-19915667 GCA_026937815.1 Etheostoma perlongum | reverse complement strand
ATGATATCCCTTGGCGGAGTGTGGATTCTTTCAGTGAAAGATCATTGGCCCTCCAGAGAAACTCAACGCTGAGCTGCTGCACTAAATAACACTGACATACCTGGACGGCGACCGCGATATCAACTGTCTGAGGCATCAGAAGACATTTCTCAACGTCTAGCGATGACCTCCGTCAAATGTAACATTGCTTTGCTGGAGCACTTTAAACTGGCAGCGCAAAGTTAAATAACTCACCGAAACGTGGTGATTGTGAGTCTGATGAGAGAATAATGTGAAATGGGGAGAGATGGGAGTCATCACACGGCATCAGTAGCTTGGCACACTTTTCCTGACAGTGGCAGCTGTGACTTTCATGTATCTCCTCTCTTAGCGCAGTGCTGCTCTGCACTGGAATTATCTCTCTTGTCCATCAGACATAGTTTCATCTCCCTGACACCCTTCAAGGACAAAAGTGGAATATTTACCGAGATGGCTGTTTAGCATGTCGGCCATAATCCAGTCATAATCACTCTGTGTCTGTTTATTTTGAACAGAGGTCACACATTTTCTTCCCCCATCCCTAGCTTGTTGCTCCGATGAAAGACACTTTCGCTCGTTAATGAATAATCCACTGCTGTAATCACAAGGCCGGTGTTGAGTCTATGAAAAAGATGTCACTTTTGTGTTCAATGTTTTGGCAAGTTCAGCCTTGTTAGGACTAATTTATCTCTCCTGCTGTTCTCAGGTCAAATGTGACCCCTTTAAAAAATGTCTATACTGTATCTGAAATATGGGTTTCTTTTTAAACAAATTACCACAAAAAATGGATTGGATTCTATACAACGCTCTTTGCAAATACAATTGATCACTTTCATTCCTGACTAAACTCATCTGTACATTCCTCTGATCTTAACTATTAATCAAAATAATTCATAATTTCTGCTTTTTTAACTCAAATATTAGGTATAATTCTATATAAATGAGGGTTAATGACCATGAATTCCAAAATGTACTATAGAACTAGTGGTAGTAAAGTGGTGTTAGTGAAAACTAAAAAAAAAAAGGCTGAAAAAGGGACAAACATTTTTTTTTGACCCAGGAGGACAACACAAGGGTTAAGAAAGCGAACGTGGATTTACCTGCTGACCTACCTGCTTACCTTCCTTTATTTATGTACTTTGTTGAATTCAACATGTGGCCTCGGCAGGGTGGTATTCAAGCAAAACCCGCTGAGGAATCCAAATATGGCTCATCTGGCTCATTGTGGGGCGGGTTTTTGCTGCGTCACATGGTTTTAGTAGAACCTTTCCCTGCAACTGTATACATGAGGAATGTCACAACCACCCTACACTCATTCCAGTTCAAAGATCACAGTATGGCGTGACTTCCAGGAGGCCCTTCCAGCAGGCCCTCCCACTGGGCCTCGCACCTGCCTCCTCCAAATAGGGCCTTCTTACACGGCAAAACCTTGGGAGACACTGCAGCTTAAATTGGGGAGGACAGGTCAAAGGTGAAGGGGGGGGGGGGGGCGTAATGTCTGCTGACACTCCATCTCTCTCCCTCTGAGACAATCAGGCGTCTGAATTGAAACTGTTTGCACTGCCGGGCCAAGAGGACGCCTCTGCAGGGCCGACCTTTGCCCACGCATTCGCATGTCTTCTTTTTCTTCTCTACCTTAAAACATTCAGTGGAGCACAGTATAGAAAATTGTAAAAAGGGCTGGGGTCAGATGCCTCTATTCCTGGATGGAGGAACACATCAAATCTACATATATCCCATCCAAATAATCCAATTGATAATCTGCCCCTGGTAGCCGCTCAGTGAACTCCTGCTGACATGAAAGATGAGTCATAGATGAACTGACTATATTACAGTATTATACAGATGGAAAAATAGATCTGGTGCACGGAAATATATGTGGGAAATATAAACTTAAGTATCACTGCTTTCACAAAATACTTCTACTGTTTCAATCAGTTTGGAGAGAAACAATAACACCTTGACAATGTGCCTTGTTTGTTGAATAATGCCTTCCACTAAAATTCAAATGTTCACTGTTCTTTTGATCCAATTTGGTCACAAAGTCCCACTCACGTTTACTTCCCACGACAAAATAGTCTTGTTAAACAACTGTTTCCTAATGACACGTAAATGCTTGTTAACCTTCCCTTTTTATATTGCGACACACTTTTTCCATTTTTGCCACTTGTTTTGTAGCTGAAGCCCCAGCTGCCACCAGCCTGTTAACCAGCTGTAACCTTCTGTCTTTCCTGCACTTCCTCACAGTCTGTTAAATCACGTACATCAATAAAATCGTGACAAAATGTTTTCTAACAGACCTCCAACTTTTGTTTCTTTTTTTTTTCACATAATCTGTCCATATACTTGAGCAGGTCAAAGGACAAAGTTTCCTGCACTACATTTCTGTGAAAAAGCTTCAGGGGCAAAGTTCAGTGCGCTGTGGCTGGGGGAAGGAATGAAAGGGAGGATATTGTATCTCCATTTATGTGGCATTCAGGGTCGGAGTTCAAAGATGAAAGGTCACTGCAGTTTAGAGGTTACAAGGTGAGATGCCATCCAAATCACCGAGCCAGTCTGCTCATCTCAACTTAACTGAACACAATAGTAGTGTCCCGCGCACAACTCGTGGTGCAATCCGACAAAAACAATAAAGGCAGCCACATCAACTTTTTATGAATAGCACTTTGGCGAGGACTTTGATCAGACTTTTAACTGCTGTTGTGTTCAAAATGCAAATTGGAGGTAACACCTATTGTGAACAACAGCCTTGTAAAAAGAAAACTATCCAATTTACCTGACTGACATGTTAAGTGCCGCCTCTGTTTATACTACTGGCAATGAACTGAATTACAGTTTAAAGACCGCGGTGCAGGTTAGAAAGGCTCAGTATCCAACTGGCTGAATAACACAGCATGATGAGATAGCAGAGCACACACACACACACACTCTGTCACACACACAAACACACTCACAAGTACACGCTCCGTCACACATGTGCATGCTCTGTCACACACACACACACATGCGCACGCTCTGTCTCACACACACACACACACACACACACACACACACTCTGTCCCACACACACACACATGCACACCCTCTGTCACACACACACGTGCACAGACACACACGCTCTGTCACACACACACACACATATGCACACGCTCTGCCACACACACACACACACACACACACACACACTCTGTCACTCGCACAAAAACACATGCACACGTTCTGTCTCACACACAAACACACACGCACATGCTCTGTCACACACACACACACACACACACACACACACACACACACACTACCCCCCCCCATCCTGGATATTTGAAAAGGGAAACAGAGACGGGGATGGGTAGAAGTAGGTTATGTTGTTGTGTTCTTATTCATGAGAACACTGATGTTCCCCACGTCCCTAGAGACATTTTGTTCAAGGCCATGTTGAGGAGACTGACTGCAGGCCAGCGGACCTGATAGCACAGATTAGCATGATATGTCAGAAAAGACTTTTAGATTGAAACTACTACTGTGAAAACGAATCCCTGGTAATGACGACCGAAACAACAGGACGCAATATTTGTTTTGATTATTATTCCCCTTTATTTCAGAGTGAGAGTGGATAGACAGGAAAGGTGGGAGAGAGATGGGGGATGAAAGGGCCAAAGGTCAGATTTGAACCCAGGCCGCTGCAAAGGACTCAGCCTACATGAGGCAAACGCTCCCACTGGGTGAGTTAGAGGCCGCTTTTAAGTCATTTAAGAGGTTTTCATACAGTCACATCTGCTGTTTATGAATGACACACTGCTTCACACTTTAGTTGCACGCGTTCACACCTGGGAGCTGCCTCGGTGCCATGTTCAAGGGCACCTCGATGGCGATGATGTTGTTCATTTTCTCCACTTGGTCTCTGGGTGCAAAGGCAGAGAGTAAATCTCCAGTACTGTGGCAGATATATTCTTTTAACTCTCAAAGTTTGGACCTTATCCGAGGAGAGGCCTAATGATTTGTTTAGAGACGTTGACTAAAAGGTAGGTTGAGACACCTCTTACTTAATTCTTCATTTAACTAAAAGGCCATTTTTATTAACCTGCTGTTGTTTTATGGGCATGCACAGTAGCACAGGGAATTATTGTACTGTCTCATTATGGTTTTTGATTTCAGACTGCCCATTAATTGGTTTTGCACTGTTCATTTTAAAACTGTACAAAAGTACTTACTGTGTCCTATAATAATGAATGATGTAGATTCCATTTTCCACCATTATGCTTTATGTTGGCCCAACAAAAAACAATTTTTATTCCAGAAATGAAAAGAAACGCAAGTCAATGATAATCCACCATTAGAATATGCCATGCTTTATATTTGACCCTAATAGTCAAGTTAAAATAAAACCAGACCCTAAAGCATTGATTCAGTATTGCACCTCCATAAAGTTGGGAGACTCCTGAGAGTCCCATTAATAAAACAAGAGGTCAAAATCGATGCAGCTCAGGCTGAGATATTCTGATCTTTAGTCTTTACTATGGGTCAACCTTCAAAAACACTGGAGCCTAAATTTACTTAACAACTTAATAGCATATTTCTTTGAACTGCCATGTTTGATCAATGCTCACAATCTTTCTAACTCCCTGGCCCAGTATGTAAAGCAAGCTTTCATTCTACAAACCCAGACCGATTCTAACCCTCCTGATGACATCATCAGGGACACATTTTATTTCCGAGATTGCTCCAGAGGTTCCGTCGGATGTCCCTCATTTTTGCCCGGATGTCCGTCCCCTTCCTCTTCCTTTGTGTTGACGTTCTAACCTCTGGTGGATTTCTGAGGACTATGGTTTCCTGGTCCTCAGATCTCTGCAGGGGAAATCCAGACAGCTAGCTAGACTATCTGTCCAATCTGAGTTTTCTGTCGCACAACTAAAACAACTTTTGAACGAGCAAGTTCCACCGAAACAAGTTCCTTCCCGAGGCGCTTGTGAAGAGGCACTGTTCCTCCGTCCGGCATTTAGCGCAATAAACCAGAGCGTGTTTTTCTCCCATAATAACGACTGTCATCCCTCGCTTTCCAAGTTTGTAGTAGAGCCTTAAGGTAGCCTAACGTAAAAACGTGGAAAGGCCCTCTCTAGAGCCGCTGTGAGGTTACTATGTACTTCCTATGTAGACGTGAAGGTTACCTTAGATATTCTAATCTCTGAGCCATCAATAAAACAACATTTTTAAGTTTCAGGTAATTTTACTCTAATGAAAACATAATTATGAGTATTGTATGCTATTTCTGCCAATAGATCCCTAAATCCTCAGAAGACATTCTACTGTCCAGATGTTTTCACAGGCTGCGTAGTATGGCTACTCCCCCTGACAAAGATATTAAACTGTTGACTTTGTAAAAGCGCTGGAGAGCCACTGTAACTTATTCTGTAAAGCCCAACTTTTAAAAGTGCCTTCACTCTGTTTCCTGCTGATATTTTCTGTGAGGCACTTTTTGGTGATTGTGGTGTTTAACAAAAGTGCTAAAATATAGTATACTGCTAGTACTACTGCCCCCTGGAACAACTACTACACATTAACAATATGACAAACCAATTACAATGAAACCGTACAAAATAGTTATGCTTATTTACAACTAAATGAACATACAAAACATATGTAGTTACTGTATATATTATTATTAGTAGTAGTAGTAATAGTAGTAGTAGTAGTATTGTTATTATTGTTATTATTGTTATTATTTTTATTATTATTATTATCTCATAGGCTTACAATTATGTTAATGTATTATTATTAGTAGTAGTAGTATTGTTTTTATTATTAGTAGTAGTAGTAGAAGTAGTAGTATTAGTAGTAGTAGTAGTAGTAGTATTGTCATTATTATTATTATTATTAGTAGTAGTAGTAGTAGTAGTAGTATTGTCATTATTATTATTATTATTTATTAGTAGTAGTAGTAGTAGTATGTCATTGGTCTATGATGTTAATATATTATTATTATTATTATTATTAGTAGTAGTAGTAGTAGTAGTAGTAGTAGTAGTAGTAGTAGTTGTATGTCACTGGGCTATTATTATGTTAATATATTATTATTATTAGTAGTAGTAGTAGTAGTAGTAGTATGTCATTGGTCCATTATTATGTTAATATATTATTATTATTATTAGTAGTAGTAGTAGTAGTAGTAGTATGTCATTGGTCTATGATGTTAATATATTATTATTATTAGTAGTAGTAGTAGTAGTAGTAGTAGTAGTAGTAGTAGTAGTTGTATGTCACTGGGCTATTATTATGTTAATATATTATTATTATTATTAGTAGTAGTAGTAGTAGTATGTCATTGGTCCATTATTATGTTAATATATTATTATTATTATTATTATTAGTAGTAGTAGTAGTAGTATGTCATTGGTCCATTATTATGTTAATATATTATTATTATTATTATTATTATTATTAGTAGTAGTAGTAGTAGTAGTAGTAGTAGTAATAGCAGTAGTAGTAGTATTTCATTGTTCTATTATTATGTTAATATATTATTATTATTATTAGTAGTAGTAGTAGTAGTAGTAGTAGTAGTAATAGCAGTAGTAGTAGTATTTCATTGTTCTATTATTATGTTAATATATTATTATTATTATTAGTAGTAGTAATAGTAGTAGTAGTAGTAGTAGTAATAGCAGTAGTAGTAGTATTTCATTGTTCTATTATTATGTTAATATATTATTATTATTAGTAGTAGTAGTAATAGTAGTAGTAGTAGTAGTAGTAGTAGTAGTAGTAATAGCAGTAGTAGTAGTATTTCATTGGTCTATTATTATGTTAATATATTATTATTATTATTAGTAGTAGTAGTAGTAGTAGTAGTAGTAGTAATAGCAGTAGTAGTAGTATTTCATTGGTCTATTATTATGTTAATATATTATTATTAGTAGTAGTAGGATCAGTATTGTTATTGTTATTATTATTATTAGTAGTAGTAGAATGTCATTAGTCTATTACTATTATTATTATGTCATTAGCCTACTCTTATTTCAATGTATTAATAATAATAATATTATGATTCTTGTTATTGGCAGTGGGAGTGTGTGGGCAGCGGCTGAGTTAAGCAGTGGCAGTTCTAGACTAACCCCCCCTAGAACCGCCCCTGGACCGAAGCTTGTACCTTTAAGGGTGGTGTCAGCGGCAGGCAGAGGAGGAGGAGTGTGCCTGTCTCCGCTCACTTCTCCACTGCGAGGGGACTCCGACAATAAACAATTCCCACAGACTGAACGCTATACACCTCAGCACGCTCACAAGCGCAACACACACAAGAGAAAACGAGGCATTTTTGGACTAACATTTTGATTTTTTTTTTTTTTTTTTTTTTTTAAGCCTGCCTCGCCATTTTTGTTCCGTGCCAAAAGTGTCAAGACAGATGCGGCCGTTTTCATTGGATTTGCCTCCTCCTGTCGAATAATAACGATGCGGCTCTCCGGCTGACTGTGGGGTGGACAACGCAGGTAAGGGATATAACGTTAGCTAACAGATAAACGCACTGTCATATCTGGAGAATAATTATTACCCCTGGCCGTGTAAAATACACGCATTCGAGACGCGGTGTCGAGGATTATACAAGATTATAGCGTGTTTTGTCGAGGGTAGGGAAGGGTGTTTGTGTGTCGTAAGGCGAGCAGAGGCTCATGGCTATAGCTGAAAACGCTGCATAAAGAAGTAGAGGATGGACCTGGCTACGTGCGGGGCTACATAGTCGTTCAGTGTCTGTATTCGCTCGCTACCATATAAGCAGTGAATTAGGCCTACAGTAGAGGAATGTATCTGTGTGAACGTGTGATGAAAATGAATGTCAACTGTAGTTAATGTATCCTCATATACGGAGCGACCGCAGCTGAATCAAATGAAAGCGTCCTGCTAATTTTCTAAGTGACGCTAACGGTCGCTACTGTCACACTGACTGGCCATGAACACTGAATGAATAATATCACTCGATGGGCTGATTTAGTAACAACACACTGCAGGGCTGTCCGTGTCACAGGGGCTGTAATGTAACGTTAGTACAGTCCATGCAGTTAATCACATCGGGTCAACAGTAGACAGCCTCCTATTTTGAAGTAGTTTAGCACCACCAATGGTAAACACGTCACAGTTGCACTACTCTGTAAATTGACTATTGGAAAGTCCTGCTCTTTTTTTTTTTTTTTGAAAAATATCTTTTAATGGTTCTATATGAACCTCAAGTTGTAGTTATCGTCTACGTTGAGCTTGAGACATAAATGAGGTTTCCAAGGTGTTCAAATCTAGCTCTGCCCAGGGTACATTCAGGAAATTGCCTTGCACCCCTAACTTACCAGGGGCCCCATTAACACCTGTTAAACTTATGGATAGGCTTATTTTATTACTCTTCAATAATTAATCATGTCATTCTAAAAACCCATCCGCTAAAATGCATGGATGTCTGACAACCCCCTTTCATTGTACTGTACGGTTTTATGCAGGGATGAAAATTAACTTTTTTTTTGTCCGCCTGCCTCTGTGGCCCTCGGATTCCAAAATCTATCAGTCCCTCAACTCGTTTACAAGCCACGTTCCTTTTTTTGAGTGTGTAACTGCATGTGAAAAATAATACAAGCTCTACAATACTCAAGCATGTTTATTTCACAAGGTCTTATGGGAAATATTGACATTCTTTTTCTCTCTTAGCACAAGCATGCAGTGTTTCCACTAGGATTTATTGTCTTTGGATCAGAATAAAACCTGTTTTACCACTGTGCGTCTGTTCAGCTTTAACGGTACAGATATCCCACAGAGCTAATGAACAATTCCAGAGGCACAACAAATTTTGCAATGTGCATCTCAAGACCACATTTTACCATTAAACACCGCTCCAGCACATAGACGGTACCTTAGAACAATGTTACATGAAACGGCTAATTTAACGCCACTGCTAATCTAACATACAGATTATGAACAAAACAAAATGCGGAGGGAACATTGCTACGTTATACACATGTTGGTTTTGAAAAATGTTTAATAAAGATTGAAAAAGGTGGAGAACAGCAGATTGGTAGGGCCCCTGTGTTCGCATTGGGCCCCCAAAATGCTATATCCGCCACTGGGTGCATTAGGCTACTTAAGGAGAAATCTACCTGGTTGCCCAGCATCATACTTCACTGGGAGCTTTTCGCTCTTTATTTCTTTTGATTGGAAATTGGTTGTACATTGTACTAAGGCTAATCCAGTGTCGGTGAAGGTAGTCACAAAGCAGTGTGTCTTTTGCTACAAGTCAATGTTACAATCAGTGTGAAGGTGACATTTGTCTTTTAAATGCACCATAAACAGCCATGATCTGGAGTCATGGTTTAGTTAATGATCCCCATTAATGGTCATTTTCTTTTGCCTGGCTGCCAACACCACATCCTTAAAAAAAAAAAAAAAAAAAAAAAAAAAAAGTACAAAGAAGTACAAGAAGGAACTTGCCTGTAACCAATGGCAGGTCCCTTCAAGTGTTTGAAGGCTATCAGTTCAGTCTGCGGACCAACATGCAGTTGGTTGAAGTTGGTCTGTTGCAGCTTGTCACATCACTGAGTCATCATGTCAGATATGTTTTGATAGAGTTCATGGACTTGGAAGTTTTTTTTTTTCCACTCTCTGCCAGGGAGGACTTTTTCAATGGCCTTTGTGTAGGTGTTTTTTTTTTTTTTCTGAAATGTCCTATTGCTTCATTGGACTTTGAATCGGCGTGGAGGCAAAAGGTCAGGGCCTGAGTTGTGCTGCGAGTTACAGAAGAGAGGGCAGAGAACTTCAGTTCAGGTTCCAAAAGGGTATTTACAAAGCTTCCCAGCAGCAACCTGTTTTGGATGTCCTAATATTAGGATATTAAAAACCACAAAATGCCCTGTCTTCAGTTAATGTGCTACTTTCTGCACAGCTACTATAACTTTGACTAACAACCTAAGTAATGTGGAGAAAAGTCCAACTTTTTTAAAGCCTTCTAAATACTGTCTGTGTCTGGAGGTCTGCCTTTTTAGCCTTTCTTTTGTTGAGTATTTAAGCTGCTTAATTATTTGACCTGACTTACACAAGATGTTCAAGGTAGTTCGGCTTGTCCTCTTTTGCCACAGATAACTAAAAATCCTCCACTGTTATAGCCCAACTTCACAGTTGCACTTTGAAAGAGGTTGTGCTTCGAGTGCTGTAACTCAAGTTATCCTGTGTATTGGATGGAGCTGATGTTAAGTGGTGTGCAGTCGCCTGTAATCGAACCAGAGGACATTCAAATGGCCAAATGCAAATGATGTTGAGGCTGCTGAAGAGTCACAAGACTGGACTCTGTACTCTACGCCCTTATCCCCCTGGCTGCCTCTCAGGACAGCAAATCTTATCTGCCATGAAAACACCAATGCTTCTGTATGAAAGTGGCATGTTTTGATGTGTGTGCGTGCGTGAGTGTGTGTGTTTTTGTTCATCCAGGTGTTCTCATTATAGCACAACAAATGTGAAGTAATTACGGAATCCTAGGGCTGCTTGATTATGGGGGAAACAATCACATTCAGTTTTTTTTGGTCAATGTTGAAATCACGATTATTTAACTTGATTGCTCATTGACTTTTGGAAAGATGTTGCATTTATTGAACTTGAAAAGCACTGAAACAGTGAAAACACCTTGAACTGTAACTTTTTGAACAGGACTCAGAGCACAAGACAAGGTAAGAGTTTACTTGCTAAATGTAAAGTGCAAAAGTAATCGTTTTTGTGATTGTTAGGAGCCAAAATCGCTATAGGAATTTGATTAATTGCACAGCCCTACTGAGTCCAACTGCTTGTGTTTACTTAGTGACTCTCCATTCCCCTTTTAAAGTAATTTGATGTATTTTGATACTGGATGATGCCACAGTTACAAGACTACGCGCCCAGGCACTTATCTCTGCTAACAGCCTGTCTAACTACTAGCACTGTGCCAACTCAAACCCCAATGTTTGTCTAAGCTGTCAGTCACAATAGCACGACACACGGGGCACACACAATTTAGGGCGGCATCCCATTTTTTAAAAAAGATTTATTTCTGAGATACTCTGCAAACAAAAACAAGCTAATGTGCAATCTACTAGAACGAGTGTCATGCATTTTACTGCAGAGCTTTTGATTTATTATAGACCTGGGAGCTGCCCAGCACTTGTGTTGTTGGCCGACGAACATTGTTCAAGGGCACTTTGACAGTAGATGTTGAGGAATAGAAGTATTTCTCATCTACTTACAGGTCTGCACTCTGTCAGCCCGTTGAGGATTCAAACCAGAGACCTTTTGGCCACAAGCTCATTTATCTAATTGTTTGGGCTCTATAATATTTGTGCGGAGCATGCATTAAGCCAAATCATTTTGTTGTTTGTTGGTTCAGAGGACAGGCACTCTCTACTAATAACAATACTCAATACTGCTGTTGTTATTGGGAAGAGATTTACATCGCAACAGTTGTGCTGTTGCTGAATGTCTGAGTCGGAGTACAACCTGGATCTTAAAATTGACAAGCCAATACAAGACTAGACCATGCTGCACGTCACAAAGTGTTCAGTATGTTACTGTTTAGGGAATAATAGCACTTCTTAGTATCTTGACTTTTGTCTTGGCCTCCTCCTCCACACTGCTTATATCTCGCTGTATTTCTCTCACACACACACACAAACGCAGGCCATAGTATCATACACGCTTGTCTTGATAGCACAACAGAACCAGATTGCGTATAACTGGAATGGAAAGAAATTGTGAAATGGATATGACGAAGACGAGGCTAAAATGTCAAGGCTTGAGCTATTAAATGTGTAAACAGAACAATGTAGCTACTGAAGCTGAAACAATTTAATACAAAAGGAAAATACAATACAGACATTAAAACTTTTTATACGTCATTTTAGTAATTTTTTTTTAATTCTCAGATTATTCTGCCACTAGAATGAGAGTGCATCAGAAAACAAGGCATAAAATGACTGAAGTCGATGTTGCCATCTGAAATCAGATCATTGTGTGGGCAGTTTGTGAGTATTCCCACTGTGTGCTGCTTAGAAGATTAGACTATCTGATTCAGAAACAATCACTCCGGTTCCTGTTGGCGCTTCTGCCATGAACAGGAGGCAACCAAAGTCAATGGGACTCATTTTGATGACACGGCAGGAAGTGCTGAATCTGTCTTTTACAGCCATCGCTTCTGGATGCGGGCTGGAATGATGAAATGCGAAAGAAGAAAGATGGACACCTTCCGTTCTAACCCATGAGAGCTGTACTAGCCAGAGCTCATCTGTTGAATGGCTTGAGTCCCCCCCACCTTCTCCTTCTCCTCTCTCTTCACCCTCACCTCCAACTCTCCACCCCTCTGCCTTCCCGCTTCACCTTGGTGTTGGCGCATTGACAGGCCCCTCAATTATCTTCACCGATTGATCGTGGCTGATTGCAATTGCCGTGAATTATTTAGACTTTGCAGAAATTGCTCGCTAAAGGGGAGTGAGAGCGAAAAGAGGGAAGATATTGCGGGTCAAATAAATTACATGTTAACCACATGAAGTTCCGGCCCGTTTCGCAAACAACTGCTGTGGATCAATGACGCAGCGCCGGGGAAACGGCATCAAGCTACCTTGTGCTGTGGTAACAGAGTTACCAGCTCAACACCCAATCTCCACCGGAGATCCTCTGATATGTTAAGTAAAGCTGGAGGAGATGTAGCATGGGGCGGCAGAGCTCCTGGGTGATGTGAGAGGAGCTGACTCTTTCCCTGGCCGGGTGCTGGTGTGGTCACAGCAGAGGAGTGAAGTGGAAGTGACTCCCTCCCTCGCTCCTTCCTTCCCTCCCTCTCTGCCTCTCTCGCTCCTGTAGCAGAGCTGCTGCCCCCGGGCCTGTTGAGGTGCAGTAGGAAAGGTTTTCTCTACCATTGTGGTGAGCGTGCTTGCCAGGATGCTGCAGTCAGACAGCAGGGGAAGGTCTCTGCTTTGCCACGAGCAGGCCAATGTCACAGGCGTGACAGAGTGGGCGGGCTGCAAAAAGGGAATGAGGACAGACGCTCACAGATAGGAGGAATATACCCAGCCTGTTGGAGCATGTGATGAGAGAGCGTCTGCCTTTTGTTTTCTCACAGAGGAATACATGGGCAAAAGATGGCAGATACTGGTCTGTGTGGTTGTAGCTATTGTTGCAGTTGGAGCATGCAAGTTTGCCATAATACAACTGGCAGCCTTTTATTAGTATTGTTATATATATATATATATATATATATATATATATATATATATATATATATATATATATATATATATATATATATATATATATATATATATATATATATATATATATGATACCCAGTCCTAGGTTTCAGACAAGGCTACTGCACCTTGTGTGCTAATGCTATTTGTGTATTATTGCATATGTCCCTGACTGGGTCTCGGCAGCCTAAGGGTTGAAGGCTAGAACAAGGGGTCACAGAGCTCAGAGGCTGGCGTGGGCTGTTATTCAACTGTGTCTTATTTTAACCAGGTTAGGTGGCAGGAGTGCAGAGGGGAGCCGGGGCTAAGTGAAAATGCCACTCATTCCTGAAGAGTCCCTGGCCTTGTCAAGGTTAGTGGCCTGTCTTTGTAAGTTGAGGGATTGATGCATGAGCCTGTCTGGCGCTGAATTCAAAGTCCAAAGCTGTCACAAGCAGCAGCTCCCCCCCTCCCTCTTTGCAGGCTATCACAGGCCCCGTCCTTCCCAACTTCTTAGCAGCCTGTCCTTTTGGGAACCTTGAGCAGCCCAGGCAAGGACACAGCGTCTGGTGCAGTAAGCCTGTGCAGAGGGGGAGGCTTTACGTAACTGCTTTAAACATGGGTGTATGACTTCCCTGACACGGAGCGGTGCAGAGCTGCACAGCTCACAGAAAATGTCCCCTGGCCCCCCCCCGTCCCCCCCGGACAAGGAGGGGGCAGAGAGAGACCTGCAACTTAATTATATCTTTCTCTTTTGAAAGCTTTCGTTTGAAATTAAATTTTCCCAGCCAATTAACTAAAGAGGAGTTTTTTTTCAGAATTTATGAATGAATGATGGATATATTGCACAGGATGACAGGGGGAAACGGGGGGAGGGTGAGCGGGGATGCATATGCAGTATATGCTGCGAGGTTGTGTCCCTGAGATTTATTTCCATTGCGAAACGGGTGAAGTTCGGGGAAATTCATCATTAAACTTTGTACCTGAGAGCTGCTCTTTTATGCCCCCAGTGCAGCAACACAACAGAGTTCATAGTACACCATTCCACTGTCAATATTTGGGTTATGTTCTATGTGAAGGCTTGCATACTTTCACATTACTTGGCTTCCCAGGACGGGTGGAACATGCAAAAACTGGGGTTTCCCCACTCCCTTATTCATTCAGACCCACATCTTATAGAGGCTGGCTGGTGTTACATGCTGCACACCCCAAATAATGTTGGCTTGAACTGTAATTGTGTAACTTCTGGTGATGAGCTGAACTGTTGCTGGGCAACAAGGGACCTGTGCGGGTGGCCGCGGAGAGTTGAAGCTATGTGAGTTCAGATAGATCTGCAGCACATTATCTGGGTTTCCAATAGAGGAATGTCACTGAAATCCCTTGAAATAACTTCTTTTAGGTATGTCATTTAATTCTTGATTATTTTGTCCAAAAGAGTCTGTCTTCTAAGGTGCATAAAGACCAGCTTTGTAATGACTGTGACATTACAGATATCCTTCACTCCACTTTAAATGTGTCAATGAATACATGAATGACTCATTGCACTGTCAATGAACAGCTTTTAAAAGAAAATAGTTAAATAAGTGGCACATCTCTAAATTAAAAAATGAATGCACTCCCACACCACAAAGCAAGGACATTTGGCATAACCCCAGCTATGAAAGTGGTCTTGAATTTCAGAAACATGCTATCCTTTTGTGAACCCTCCAGCCCACTTGTAAATCCATTAGTGAGGTGGCGTTATTCAGTGCGTGCTCATTAGAGCTTGGTAAACAGACCGAAAGGCCGTGGTTCAGGAGTGCAGCTTTCTCGTAACCGCGCTACAAGGCGTCCAGTAGTAGGCCGTTTCAGAGGAGATGGGAGAGCACTGGGCTGATGACTTGAGGCAGCCATATGACCCATTACTTTGGGAAAATGGACTGGTGACCAGAAGATTGCTGGCTGACACTCTGCTCATCCTCTGCCCTTAAGCAAAGGCAATTAACCTGGATTCCTCCAGTAAATATCCAGCTGTAGAAATGGAAAAGAGATGTGCAAGAGTGATAACCGTGTAAGTGACTTTGAATGAAAGTGTCCACTAAGCAGGAAGATTAATACGGCTAATAGAGTAATGGCTTGTGTTGTCAAGTTCTCTGCTGAACATGTAGAGGAGTACGTCGGCATCCCTCATGTCTGCATCCACGGAAGTCTATTTCCAGGATCATGTCCCTCACCTTCCACTTTGCCGTTCTCAAAATCCCTTCGCTACAGGAAACAACAACCTTTGAGCTAGCGAGCTACGCGCTGAAAATGTCACGTTTTGAAGAAACTTTGGGTGGTGCCACAAGGCAGGCCTGCTTGGTTCTTTCAGGGAAGGATTGTAAAGACTTACAAAGAATACGTTTACGGCGTTTTGGGACTGAGTGGTGGGATTGCTGTGATTGATATCACGATTCTCTGCCACGGTTCTTTTGACCATGACAAAACAAATTGGCACTACCAAACCAAGGTTATTATAGTTTGGCATTTTTCATTAGTTTTTATTTTTATTTCATTTTGACTTTTTATTTTCAAATTCAGTTCAATTAGATTTCATTTAAAGTGGGTTTGCTAGTTTAGTTTATATTTTTTGAAAATGCTTAGTTTTAGTCTTTTTTTTAATATATGGGTTATTAGTCGGGATTCGGAAAGGTCAGAAAATACTAATAATAACTCAACAAAAACATCATACAATTTTAGAAATATGTATTCACAATGTAATTAACAATAAAACCAGTACAAACAATGTAGCGATCGGGTCGCCTGTGAAAGCAGCCTGTAGTGTTCTCTGTCCTGCTGTTGTCTCCGTCATGCTGCTGTCCCTACGTATCCATACACCCATGCCTGTAACGTTACCAGGGTTAGCTTCTGTTTCGTGAGCGTTGCAGAGACTTGCAGCCCAGAGCGTGGTGTAGCCAGACCTTACTCCACAGCGCTGTGGAGACTAACCCCGCCTCCATCTCATCGCGTTCAGAGACTCGCCGCGTGACCTTGACCTGATTGCTGAGGAGGCTGTTTGAGGAAGTCTCCTGAAGGAGAGCCAATCATGTGACACCCTTCACTGGCCTCGGCGCCTATCCTCTTCCCTGACCTTGTATGCCTGCGAGGATGGGGGGGGGGTAGGTGGAGACAGCTGCAGGCGCTGTCATTCATTCGGGTCAACGCCTTGAGGTCAAACAGGGTCAAGGTTGTGTGTGTGTGTGTGTGTGTGTGTGTGTGTGTGTGTGTGTGTGTGTGTGTGTGTGTGTGTGTGTGTGTGTGTGTGTGTGTGTGTGTGTGTGTGTGTGTGTGTGTGTGTGTGTGTGTGTGTGTGTGTGTGTGTGTGTGTGTGTGTGTGTGTGTGTGTGTGTGTGTGTGTGTGTGTGTGTGTGTGTGTGTGTGTGTGTGTGTGTGTGTGTGTGTGTGTGTGTGTGTGTGTGTGTGTGTGTGTGTGTGTGTGTGTGTGTGTGTGTGTGTGTGTGTGTGTGTGTGTGTGTGTGTGTGTTCTGAATACTTCTCCCTCCCTCCACAAGTCTCCAAGCCCGTTTGACCGTGGTGACGGAGCGAGCAGGTTCAGTCGTCCCTTCAGTTCTCCATCACTGATAGCAGCTTGTGTCAGGGAAAGGTCCTTTCATATCCACAGTGATTCATGTCCAGGGTGAGCTGGTTGCGAGGATTTGTGCCATTGCAGTTGCCTTCACTCCCTCCCTACAGCTGCCCCGCTGTTTAAAAAGCACGCTGGCTCACTGTCTTGCTTTACAGCCCACTACTGTCTCTGCTTCAGAGTATTTTTATGCTAGCACGCTAACATTTCTGCCCCCTGGATGTGATTACCATATGGCTGGGTGAGTCAGGATCGCACCCCACTTTGTTACAACATGCCTATAAGCCAGAGCTGCAAAGATGAATCGATTCATGGATTAGTTGTCAACCACTCTATTATCCGCAAACTATTTTGATAAGCGATAAAAAACAATTCTAAAAAGTTTAAACATTTCCGATTTCAGCCTCTGAATTGTGAATATGTTCTGGTTTCTTCACTCATCTGTGACAAAACAAGACATTTGACGACGTCATCTTGGGCTTTGGAATTATTTTCCAAATTTTTCACCATTTTCTGACATTTTATACACCAAACAACTAATCGATTACTCGAGAAAATAATGAACAGATTAATTGATAATGGAAATAATCGCCCTACTTTGATCAACCCTATAGCCAAATTCCAGTCTTTCTACAAAAGAGTACTTGCTTTTACTTTTTTTTCAGAATATTACACACTGCTTTAAATTTACACTATAACACTATAGGGCATTCAGGAGGGGGCACTGATTCCCTGAGGTCCCTGAGGCTTGTTGCAGCCTGTTTTGATACCATGTTTCCGTATAGGGGGTGATGTGACAGAAAATGCTACTGTTTTGATCTACTCCTTAAATAGTGTGAGTCAAAGTTTCCATTCTGATATGCTGCCTGTGCAACTTTGTCTCAAATGTAACTTTATTTCTGAGATGATGACCAAGTATAATTTTAAACTACTTATGTGAACCTGAACCCGGTCTCAGAACTTTGTTTGTTTGGGTTTTTGTAGTGGACAAAGTTCACGTCTTTGTCATTTGAGGCCATTAGACGGCAAAAAAGCAGGGTAACAATTTACAACTCAGTGGATCTTAACCTTTTAATCCGCAGCTGAAAGGCAATAACACAATGCAACGTACCGGTGAAAAATAGTATTGAATTAAATAGAATTCAGCAAAATAAAAGGGCATTTTGTCAAACAATGAGAAACAACTTCTAATGGCATCAGTACAACTGAGTGAAGCTACCCCCTGATTTGAATATAACATCGTGTCTGACATGAGAGGCTGCACACAGGGTCTCAGGCAGCCATGTGAAGAAGCAAAGACTCATTTCCAGTCTTGTTCTCACAGAGCCAAATGTCAGTAATTTATCAAATGCTGTGCTTCCCATCTCACTGTAAAGTTACTAGAAAACAGGCTGAGGTATACCATAGTCTTCAGCTTAGATAAAACAAGACCGAGTAAGGCATTATGCAAGATTGTTGCCATTAGTTGCGAAAGGCCTCAATTTGTCAGGCACACCAAAGCCTTAGTAAGGGGGATACGGGATCCAGATGTAGTCAGACCCCTTTAATTGTCTTTTATTCATTTCATCGTGTAAATAAAATTCATTTCTCCCTTATCAATCTACACTCAATATCCCATAATGACAAAGCAAAAACAGGATTTTAGAAATGTATTAAAAAAATGTATTAAAAAGAAAAAAACTGGAACATCACGTATTGAGACCCTTACCCAGTACTTAGTTAAAGCACCCTTGGCAGCGATTACAGCCTTGAGTCTTCTGGGATGTGTGCAACAGGCTTTGCACACCTGGCTTTGGGGATTTTCTGCAAATCCCCTTGGGCTCTGCCGACTTTGATGGAGACCATCGCTGGATTGCCATTTTTAGGTTCCTCCAGGTTTTAGGTTCAGGTCCGGCTGGCCCACTCATAGACATTGACAGAGTTGTCCCTTGTCCACTCCTGTGTTGTCTCGGCTGTTTGCTTAGGGTCATTGTCTTGTTGGAAGGTGAACCTTGGGCCCAGTCTGAGGTCCTGAGATCTTTGGACCAGGTTTTTAAGGGCATCAACTTTCTCCTAACCATGACAAATCCCAGTTGTCATTTTTATCACTTTTTAGCTTGAATGTCCTTCACAAAATGACAAATATTGGCATTTTTATTCAGTACTTTTGTTTTTTAAATCATAGATCCACTGGGACTCAAACTCCAAATCCTGGCATTGTTAGCGCAGTGCCCTCCCCTGTGGTCCAAACCCTTCTTAAGCTCTCTTGATTATGTGGAGAGAGTTGTCTTGTTAAGACACAACTGCAATAAAGGTGATCGCCTGCTAGGATTTGACATTTCAAATCAGACATCATTTGCTGCCCGCCTGGATACACCTTTAGCTCCCCCACACACACACACACACATAAAGGAGCCTAGTGAGAAACTGTAGCTATGGTTGTTGATTTTTAGCCTCAGCCCATCAGGTGTTCCTCTTGTGTAACTGTGTTATGTCCAAAGAGAGCAGCGCAACACAAGTGCCGCTAACGTCATTTTAAGTTGAGCCTTTGTTTGGGTTATAAAAGGTTATGGAAGCTACGGTAAAGCTTGTATAATGTGTGAGATCTTATTTTTTTTTTACACACACACACCTAGGGCTAGCACAGAGGAGCTGTGTGCTTGTGTAACGGTGTTTACACGTCTGGGGCCGGTGTTGGCACGAGAGCCAGACGAATGTGCTTTATCCAGGGCCTCTCTCTCTAAGCCACCTTCCATTCAGCGTTGACCTTGGTGCTTATAAGGAGGCAGGGCTTGACCCACATTCATCCCCTGAACTAGAACCCCCCCGCCTCCGCCTCCGCCATATAAAGAGACCTGACACCCTATTCCACTTTCTCCGCCATTTTCTCTCCATTTCTGGTCATGTGTGTTGCACTTTAGACATTTATAAAGTAAGAAACAGCACAGCGCCAGCGTTTGTGCAGCGTGTCTGGCAGCAGAGGAAAGTGGAGCACCGGCCTTCATGACTCTTCTCCGAGGCACCAACTTGTCTGTGTGCACTAGGTCACCATTAGCACGCAGGGGCTTAGCACCGGGGCTGGGGAGAGTTTTAACGGCAGGTCAAACCTCCTCTGGTTTTTAGAGCCAAGTATCAAACTGTGGCTGATGCAAATGAGTATACACGCAAACACATGTAGTGGCTAGCATCTGCTGGGACTAATGTTCTTGTATGATCAAACACTAGGGTGCTAACATGAGGCACACTAATGTTCAGAGAGAGCTGTTTGGCAGTCTATTTGTAACCAATTTAAAAAGGACTGCGCGATATGAGGAAAATATGCAATAACGTTGACAGTAAGCTGAACATCTTTGAGTTGTAGACAAAACAAGATGTGTGAGGACATCATGTTGGGCTTGGGAAAACACTGATCCACATTTTTCACCATTTTCTGACATTTTATTTTATAGGCCAAACAACTAATCAATTAATTGAGGAAATAATCGAGAGATTAATAGACAATGAAAATAATCGTTAGTTGCAGCCCTAGTTACTATTACTATAAAAAAAAGGCCGTAGCTGAAGTGGAATTATCCAGTTCAGTAAGTCTCTTTTTCTATGGTGATAATTAAATGCTACTCTTAGTCCTACAAATGTCGCTCCGGAAACGGAAGCTATACAATTGTTGCCAGGCGACACCGAGGCTCCAGTGAGTGATGAGTGATGATTGGCGGGCGCATTCATATTTAAATTAGCAGCCAAAGGTGTGCGTTGATTAGGTGTATCACAATGGCTTCAAACGGCGATACAAAGGGCGTCGCAGAACAAACTATCTGCTTTATAAATGAATGAAACTGGGCTGATGGCAGAGGAGTGCGCCTGTCGAGGAGAGCTGCGGTTAATGTATGGAGGGATTAGAAAAGCAATGCATGAGCGAGCGCAGATTAATGAGGGACAGGTTTGCATGAGAGCACCGTGCGTGATCTGAGATCCATCATGAGCCATCCTAACCCGCACAGAGGCATGCATAGGGGGCCCGTGTCATGCTACCAGGCATTAGGGGCAGTCCTGGCTCAGCTAGCCCCGTAATAATAACTCCCCTAACCAGGAAAGGCTCATAACTCTTGTGGCCCGGGTTGACATGTCCTACCTTCATGGGTGTTGAATGACTGCAAAAGCAAAAGTGTGTACGTCTGTGTTTAAATAAGGCTGGGGATCCCATTTAGCATTCTGAGTAAGACATGAGATAATGGCCACCTAGAAGAGGAGACGTAGGAATTAGGAGGTGGGGAGGGGCCGATGAGGCCTGCCAATGGTGTTCAACCCAAGGAGCAGTTGTTGTATCACGGCATGGGAGGGTTTTTGCCAAACATACAACAGGCAAACTGATAAAGGTTGCCTCTGTTCCAAAGGCCAATAGGATCACATCGGCAAAATACAGAGAAGTCTCTGAGTCTTGCTTTATTTTATTTGATATCTCTCTTTCTTTCTTTTTTTCTCTCTCTCTCTCTCTCTCTCTCTCTCCCTCCCTTTGACTGTCTCCCTCGATCACGCTCTGCAGAACTCCTTGCACGATGTCAGGAATGAGAGAGGGGGGGAAAAGAAGGAGAAAAGTGGGTCAGGGCGACCTATTTTTTTCCCCCACAGTTCACGGAGGCAGAGGGTGGCGGTGTTATCGTCAGTTAGACGAGGAGCAGGGCCTGATGGGGAGGCAGGGCCTTGTCGTGAGACGCAGCCACTCAGAACTGGGTCAGCGGCAGAGGCTACGTCTTGTAAACGGCTTGTCATACTGGGGAGAAAAGCTGCAAATGAATCATAGATTATACGCCCCAAGCTGAGCACCGAGGTCTCTCCTCACAGCCCCACGCTTTCACAAAAACAATAAAAAACCAAGCATATATAAGCCTTACAGTAGCGCAGGAGTCTCTGAAGCACTGCTACCTCCTATAAGTTCCTCTCTCCCCCTCTCAGTCTCCAGTAATACTGTTTGATTACTGCAGTCAGACCTGACAAGCTCAAAGCCCGAGCCTTGCATGCTTAGAAATAAAGGATCTATTCACATTCCTCTTGATACACACTGCTGTTTTCTAAATATAGTCCGCTTTCTCTCCGATCCGCGCGACTTTATTCAGGTCAGGTTATTTACTGTACCAAGTTCAACTGTGATTTAGAAATGAGCAATACAGATGCTTATTCAGCTGCAATGACCTCTTTGCATATCATCTGTGCCGATGCCAGACATGTGAATAGATAATTTGCCCTCATGAGACTTTTTTTTATTTTTTTTCCCGACCAAAGAAAAGAAGCTTTTGTTTATCTCGTTCAGGTGAACTTTCCAACAGAAACCCCCAGTATCGCAGCAGTGCTGGCTAAACTAGCTCATTGATCTTGTGTAAGAACAAGACTTAGTGCTGGGTACATTTTTGCTCATGTTGATTATTGGCAAATTGCCACCAAGCCGCAAGGAAGACGTTATCCACAGTCCGCCATATATTCTTTTGGGAAATTGTCCCATATCCTTTGTGTCTTCCGCCCGTGTCTCAGACAGACAAAGCGGGATAAACACGGGTTTTGATCTCCTCACAAATCATTGCTGTGGTCGTTGTGTTGAGCTCAAATAGAGAAAAAAAAAAAAAACTTTTTGTTTAGAAGTCAGATTCGGTGGCATATTGTAGCATTGGGTACTGCTTACAGAGCAATGCAATTTTCAGGCAGTAGAGCTCACTCATATTTCACTATGTGGAACAAATCTGCCTGTAATGAATCTCCCAGGACCCTGTGGTGCCTCCACAACCAAGTCTGTTTTTTTGGTTCTTCTGCGGTGGGGGGGGGAGGGGGTGGGTGCGCAGGGCGATCTATAGAGGGTCTTGTTAATATTTCAACACAGCCTGATATAAAAACTAGATTTTTTTGTTTTATAATGGGAGGGATTTTTGCAGCAAATAAACACAAGGTTCATAAGTTTGTGTCTTTCTTTCTTTCCCTGTATCAGTCCAGAGTCATGTTAATCATATTGGTTATGCTCGGTGGAAAAAAAACAACAACCAAAAAACAGCCCTATTAGCCAAGGTGTCACACTAACAAACATAACATAATATCCCGAGGTGGGGCTAAACATGTCGGGGGATCGGATTAGCAGCAAGACTCGGGTTTGCGCACACATACACAAACACACACACGGCTCTCCTCAGTGCCTCCTCAAAAGCAGCAGACCTGTCTAATGTTATTCTTAGCCCCAGAACTTCATGTCTCTGTGTAAAAGCCCCTTAACCTTAATTGAGGAGAGTGCTCATGGCTCATGTCGCTCAACAACAAGGGGGTGTTTCTGTCTCTCTCTCTCTCTGTGTGTGTGTGTGTGTGTGTGTGTGTGTGTGTGTGTGTGTGTGTGTGTGTGTGTGTGTGTGTGAGTGCTCATGGCTCATGTGTGCTGTGTGTGTGTGTGTGTGTGTGTGTGTGTGTGTGTGTGTGTGTGTGTGTGTGTGTGTGTGTGTGTGTGTGTGTCTCTCTGTGTGTGTGTGTGTGTGTGTGTGTGTGTGTGTGTGTGTGTGTGTGTGGCATGCTGAGCAGCAAACCAGTCAGAACCAGTACTTGGCCACTCCAGGCCTGTGTATGACATGTGATAACATTACAGTTTTGAGAGGTCAGGCATGGAGACAACCAGTCGGAGGGCCAGGCCAGTCTCTGAGTGTCTAAACCAAACCTCCAATACGGGCCTCTTCACACACACATTATCGTGCAGCGTGTGTGTGCATTCTTTTCAAAAGAAAAGGCCTTTCATGAATTCTCAAACACCCAGTATTGAACACATTGCTTCTAGCAGGGCAATGCAAATATTTACTGTGTTACTTGAACCTTGGTGGCCGCAGTAACAAGGAGGGTGCCGCAATATTTGCATGCTGATAAACCCCTTCTTTGTGCTTTTACAGTAGACTGCGCTCAGCTCTCATGCAAGAGCAGAGTTCGACAGTGCAGAGCCATACTTTGGACTGCGGACCACGGCGTTCACTCTGGAAAAATCCGAGGTCTTCATTTGGACCCAGCAGGTCATCATCAACCTGTCAAAACACTGGCTCCAAAGGCACAACCCCCCCTTTGCTTTTTCTCTCTTAGTCGAAGAACCTTGATTGGCCGGTAAGCCGATGCTCATCCTTGGAACAGAGGCTGGGGGTGTTTGTTGGGAAGCTACAGGTCACTCTGTGCCAATGGCTCAGAGCAGAACCCAGAGGAAAAACAGTCTGGAATTCCCTTATAAGTAAACAACACCTCTGTAGTGGATGGCCATCTCATCACACTGGTGTATTCCACAAAGCAAGTTTCTACTACCCTCAGCTCCCCCCACCCCCCACCCTCCACCCAATCCCCTCTCCTGAAATGGCACAGGGCTTGTGCATGAAGGAGGAGGGGGTGGTGGTGGTTTAAAAATAAATCTGTGCAGGACGGTCAGACATTTTGAAATTCTGTTTCTATCTCAGTGTGACAGAGAGGTTAAAGATACAGCATTCTGATAAATCTCTTCCCACCAGGGGGAACAGATAAGGAGTGGCGTCGATTGAATAAAAGAGCTGAGGAGAAAGGGGGGCGGATGGGGGGAAGGGGGGTGGTAGGAGGAGGGCAGAGATGTCTATCAGGCCGCGTGAAGGTTTTTTTTTTTTTTTTGTCTTGCAGATCCAGTTCAAGGGCGCCCACAGGCGAGGCAGCTCTTGCTATCACCGTGCCAACGCTGCTACTCAAGGTCATATGAGCCAGCCCTGTGACATTAAAGAGGAACAGGAAAGGGGAACCACAGACATGCGCGTGCTTGCACGCACGGACGCATTCTGGCACAGAATTGAGCTGTAAGGAGGAAAAGTGGCCTTTAACTTCCTTGACTCTTTCCTGTGACTTTCTGCACCGGTGTCTGGGTCTACAGTAGATTTTTGTGAGGCCAAGAGCTTTGTAAGGGCAGTAATGAGAGTGTCTCATTCTCCCTGCACAGAGCCAAGAGATGCTTGGCTAACTGCTTTGTAGTTGCCACCCACACACACACACACACACACACACATTGGTGTGTGTGTGCGTGTGTGTGAGAGAGAGAGAGTGGGGGAAAGATACAAGAGAGAAGAGTCTCAGTGATAAACCTCAGGGGAGGGAGGAAGAGGAGAGAGGAAAAAAAAGGGTCTTGAAAATGATTTAAAGGGACAGCGAGCCATCGGCAGACACTTCCAAATGATCTGCTGTTGAGGGTTGAGGCTAAAGTGTGTTTTCAGCTTAAGTGAATCTAAACTATTTTTTTGCCTACAGGCAGACCAAAGTGCACCAGCTGATGGTTTGTAATGAGTTAGGCGTTGTGGTCACAGGTCCAGGTGTTTAATGTTTTGCAACTCTGTTGCTAACTTTTTGTGAGTCACACTTGATTAGCAGCGGCAGCTAAATGGCTGCAACGTGAATACAAACATTTGTTGGTACAATTACTCATCATTTGGATGTCAAGCCTGCAGAGCTAATGCATCCTGCACACCCAGTTGCTTCCTGAAGGGGGGGGCTGGTGCTGATTAGTGATAGGCCTTTTAAACAGACGATGTTTTGACAAGTGTCAGTTGGGAAAGCACAGGTGTAAATAGCACAATGGATGGTGGCTGGATTCCATTTAGCTGCTTCAACCTTTTAATAATAAGTCACAATTGCTATGGGGAGATTTGTGTACTATATTAGTTAGTATACTGTAATGGTGTCCTTTTTTGGAGTGATGCATGATTAATACATTAAATTAATACATAATTATCTGGTTGATAAAGTAAAGTGACTAGCATGACACATGACGTATATCATGATAGAAAAATATCTGGATGTGATGAAGCATTGGCCTTTCTTACTCATTTTCTGACAGGTGATTGCCCCTATTATATTTGAGTTAATGGGTTTATCAGGGATATTGCACATTACTAATCATTGCTGTTAATGTGAGTTAGCCAAAAGGTCATTTTTCATCTGTAGTCAGTCTACAGACATTGTCAACTTGATTTTTACATCAATAGCAATTTTTTTATTATTATTATTGCCAGAGGTGGTGGATACTGAAAGAAGAAGAAGTGCTGAGGTTGGCAGACAGTTTTGAAATTGGTAGAAAAGGGCTCTTGATTGGAGAGGAAATGTAATTGAGTCCTCTGGGGATTATTCAAAATGATCCCCAGAGTAATCGGAAGAATGTGGTAGTCTGTCTGTCTTAGTCAATTACTAATGTTTTATGCTTTTTTATGCGGAATGACCTTTTACCAAGAAACGTCTGAGCACATCTCTGGTAAACGCAAGATTTAAGTTTTACCGATCTGTCGATTTAAGCCGAATAATCAATTAGTCGACAACATTGTATGAGTGTTAGTCGACTAAGAATTTCTTTAGCAGAGGACAGCCCTAATTTTTCATGTGAATTTCAGTCTTTTTCTCAATTTTGATGTGTGTGCTCCTCACTGGATAGCATGCAGGTGTACTGACAGAATATATAATGCAGTGTAGACTTGCTCATCCACTTTCTGTTGTTTACATTGTAGTCATGTGTCCATCGGTCCATCAGGTATCGTCTTGCAGTGCCCATTACATTGGGAATGCACAACAATGTGCTGTTCTACGACACCACGCATAATATCAGGGTGGCACCTAAGGCATCAGAGTGATGAATTGAGAGGTTGATGAATTTTTCATTCATATTAATGTATATTTTCAGACTTTATAAAAACAAGAAAATTACATAATTTGCACTAACTCTACAGGACCCCTTAGGGGTCCTGGACTCCCTGTTGAAGAGCTCTGCTATACTGCATTACCATTAAGAGAAACACAGGATCACTACCAAGTCCAGGGGCTCAGTGATGTAGCTGACCCTGACCTCTGACCGCCCTGTGTTGGGAAAAGTGACGAGGATTTTCCTCAATGAAGTATCACATTACTAACACGGGGTTTTCCCTGCCATTAGAAGGTTTGGGTGCAGCATCTGAGCCGTTTTAGGCAGAACCCAAGCCGAATGAATGTAACTTAAAGACTTTTCTCAGATCTAATGACTGTAGTTGGACTTCTTTGGCTTAAAGTTGTGTCTTTAAGCTTTTTGAGTGCACTTTATTATCTATTATTTCCAATGTTTTAGACACATATGGTGATAATGATGCTACAAAATGTACAAAATTACCACAAAGGGACACAAACCTTATGCAAAGAGATGCCAGATGACCACAGAAACCCAAAACTACCCCAAAGAAAACATAAATGACCAAAAAGACACACAGCACGACTACAAAGAGCCTCAAAAGCCCACAAAGAGACACAAAATGTATGGGGAAATTGCATTTTGAAATTGTAAAACGTTAAAATTGTCTTGAGGAAGGACACTTAAAATACGCGCACCCAAGACTTCCACAAAACTAAGAGAAAACACTGTAATGGAATCCAATTTGGCCTTGAGAGTATGTTTTTCCCTACAGTTTTTATCATCCATGGCCTGCTTGGGAAATGCCTCATCTGTGATTTCACACCAAAATACCATGAATTGGAAAAGAAGTACAAGGTGAAAAGTAATGGCGATGATTTCTGGACACAGATGAGACTATGTTTTCTAGGACAGAACTAATAGCCCTACTATCATCTACAACATCCTTGTAGATGTAAAAGTACTGGCAGACATTGTATGAGTCCACAAAGTCAGTCTCCCAGGCTGCTAATGGAGCTGCTTCAGGCTATGCATCAATATGACATCACAGATTACAATCTTTAGACTTTGGGAGCACTTTAGGTACTTTCAGTGCTGGAAGAACAGAGCAAGAACTGGCTGACAAAACACTGAGTCATTATAATAACAACCACAGAGATGGTGGAGTCGTGCAGTGATACAGCCAACAGAAATGACTTAAGTGTCCCCATAGAGACCTGCAGTGTGTCTGTGGGACTTACATAGTCATGTACATTGATTTCAGAAAATGCATTAGAAGCTGAAATTCTCTCCAGCATGTCAAAGTAGCCAACCTTAATGTGTGGTATTAAAAGGAGGATTCTAGGGTACCAGTGGAGTAAGGTTTAGACCCAATCACAATGGTTGTTTACAATAAATTCCGGGTAGAAACCCCCCCCCCATGTCCCGTACATATCATTTAACGGCTCTGAGCAAACAGGGATGAGAAACAACTCCATATACTCCCCTCTCCTTCATCTAAAATGCATATTTGATGCTTTCATATGTCAACACTTTGGCTAACGTTAGCCTGACAGAGCTAACGTTAGCCCCAACAGACAGAATTTCCCCATTCGGCCCATAGACTGTAAATATTATATACAGTCTATGTTTGGGCCGCATACTAAAGAAAATAACACCACCCAAACTAGCAGTGAGTCCGACCGCCGGTGACATGTTGCTGTTCCTAACTCAAGACTTGGTTAATCAAAGGCACTAGCGAAGCCACACACAGAAAAGGTTAGACCTCTGTGCTTAACTATATGTCTTTAAACGTCACAGTAACGGCTGAGAATGACAACAGCATTAAACAAGTTAATATCACATAGCTCTGCCATTCAGATCAACTGCCAGTTGTCTACCCGGCAGTGATTGTTGTTAGGGTGACGTCACAGTCTATAGTAAACGTAATGGTGTTAAAGTCATGTATTGACTTTTATGACTCATTAATTCAGAAATAGGCGTTTTTTTTCTTTAAATTCCATAGAAATAACACATACAGTATTTGTTTATATATATACACACACACTTTACACCCTTGGAAAACAAGTGTATGAATATAGAACTGGACATTGTGGTTTAACAAGCAGGTAGCCCATGGTTCTAAATAAGATAAAGATAAAACTAGAGGATTCCTAAATGTATGCGTACCTGTGGCTACTGTTAGAAAGCAAACTATGAATATATAATATGACTACAGATTTTGAATTACCGGAAGTGGCCATTTTTTTAAGACCCATTCAAACAGTGAGCATGTTCCGGACGCGACCACTAGCTGAATGCAGAGACCAAACGCAGTGTTACTATTATTACTTACTGTAATGTGCAGGTGATCACAGTAATTTGCTACACTACTTGTTACAGTAATGTAACATTATTTTTCAGTAAGGTGTGCGTGCGTCAATGCCCAACGCTGCTAGTAAAAATGGGTTAACACTGAATCCAAATAGAACATGAGAGTGTTGGTACCTTAGGAAAAAGTCACTCCCAGTGATGAATAATGATTGGACATTTTAAATTGCAGCACAGAAAGTCTTGCTCAGGGGATTTTAGTGTTTATCCCCTTTTGGATGCTGTAACTATATTCATCTAAGTGGGAATTTTCACGCTGCCTGCATAGTCCTGCCTTCCATTTTGTAGGTGGACCATCTAGCAGGGAGGATTTTAGGTTTACCCCAGGACAAACCTCCTAGGGTAGGTGAACGTATGTATCCAGCCTGCATGTTATCTAGTCCAAGTCTCCACTAACTGTACTTTCTACACAGACAGGATTAGTCGGATAAGTGTCCCTCACACTTGTGATGCAATCCTTTTGAACACTAACCACTCAAAGCTGGATTTGAAGCTCCGACTGAACCCTGATGAACTTTGACATTTAATAGTGTAGAAAGAGTTTCCTCACCCGGGGGGGGGCGTTCGACCACACCTGCTCATCACCCAGCTGGCATAGTACCATTTTTACTCTTTATTTTGATTAAACAGAAAAGCATTTAGACTAAACAATCAATAGGTACAGGCTTGAGTCCTGAATCCTCCAGCATAAATCTTTCCGGTGCCTGGCATGGAGTCGTCTCTGTATCATTTTTGGTGATTAGTTTTCCCATTACTCAAAACAGATGTGTGTTTGCTGGTGATGAATGATCCAATTATGGGATATTTGTCACCCATTTGATATCTGCTGCTGGTCTGGCACTGTGAAGCATTTCAGTGGGGTTGCTACCTTTCAGTTACCTTGCACAGCAGCTGGAGTCTCAAGAGACCACGCGGGATTCGTGGCATCACATATCACACGAGTATCCATCTTTCCAGCCTTCAGGTGATGTGTCTGAACTACCAGCCCACCCAACCAGTCAGCGTCTGGTGAGGAGCGACTGGCAGCTGTCTATGAGACCCGGCCGCAACTGTTTGTCCAAAACAACAGTGTCGGACATTGTAGACCGATGGTTCATCCAATCACCTGCCAGGTCACAACCACTTCTCAGATGGTTTTGGGTTAACAAACCCTCTGGCTCGCAAGGTTAACCTTCTCAAATTCACAGTCAACTCTGGATGGGTTTGTGTAGACCCAGCCTTTGGATTTGTTTAAATGGCCAACTGGCCATTAGACAGGGCTTGTATTGGGTTGTTCTGTCCCCAGTAGCACCCAGCCACTTCACCCTCATCATCTCATCAAGCTTGTGGTTACAGATACAGACATACTCAACTGAATAGCACTAGCTCAGGGTGCAGAATTTTCTTTTTTGTCCACCAGCCAAATGGCTAGGTAATACTAGGTACTGTGATGTACATTTTTACCAGCCACTCAACAGATTACCATTGGTTTTTTTTGGTTGGTGAGTGAAGCACATCTACTAGCCACTTCATATTTACCAGCATTTGTGGTGGATGGGGCTAATGCTGGACCCTCTTGCCCTTTTATAACATTTGATTTGAACCACTAAAACCTCAAAGGCCTGCACACCCTGCTCCCCCTTCTGTTGACATGCCTCAGATAGCAGTCATATACGTCTAAACTGTAGTTGACCCCCAACTGCTCCTCACACTCACACCAAAACAATACACAGACACACAGCTGAAAGGATTCGTGTACACCCCCTCCCAGCCCACCCTCTGTCAGACAGTAGGCTGATTCTGCAGCCTCCCTCCCTCTCTCGTGTGTGTGTGTGTGTGTGTGTGTGTGTGTGTGTGTGTGTGTGTGTGTGTGTGTGTGTGTGTGTGTGTGTGTGTGTGTGTGTGTGTGTGTGTGTGTGTGTGTGTGTGTGTGTGTGTGTGTGTGTGTGTGTGTGTGTGTGTGTGTGTGTGTGTGTGTGTGTGTGTGTGTGTGTGTGTGTGTGTGTGTGTGTGTGTGTGTGTGTGTGTGTGTGTGTGTGTGTGTGTGTGTGTGTGTGTGTGTGTGTGTGTGTGTGTGTGTGTGTGTGTGTGTGTGTGTCAGCTGCCTAATTGGGCATTCTCCCCTCGTCGGAGCGCCTGCCTCTCCTCTCGGGCCGGGGCTGCTGACGAATGGCAGCGGATTACAGATGAGGACACGGTGACCCGCCTGACCTTGCTGCACAGCCGCGGGGGAGGGAGAGGGGGGGGTGGCGACAGAGCACTAGGGGTGGGGCAGATAGGGTGCTAGGACTGCAGAGTTGGGGAGGGTGGGGGCAGTGGGCATAGGTGGAAGAGGAGGGGGGGCAGGCAGCGTCAGGTCAGCCGAGGATGAGGTCGCACCAAGGTTGGTGAGATTTGGGGGGGGGTATGGGGAGGGGTATGCCAGGTGGCTGTGCGGGCGGGTGATCAGGCGAATGACAAGAGTGTCACATGACAGTACCCACCCACCCCTCCTTCCTCCACCAGTGTCAGTATGTCAAGGGCACAAGCCCCCGCTGGCAACCGCCACTGCGGCATTTTCCCCTTACTTTTATTTATATATTTATTTCCTCTCTTCCCCCTGCTCCCCCTGCTCTTCTCCTCCTTTTAGTTGTGTTTTTTTTTTTTACTTTTTTTTTCACACGTTTTTGTGTCTTTCAGACACTCTATATGACTGCTGGCTTGCCTTCACACACCCCCGGGGCTGCGATGTGGTCGGTCAAAAGTAGGCGGCGGATCCTTGAAAGTGTGGTGAATTTTAATTTCTGTAGCACACTGTAGATATTTCCATGCCCCTCCAAGACCCCCCTCACCCTCACCCGCCCCTCCACCTTCCTGCTGTGTGTGTGAGACTGCCAAGGTGAGGTTGTGTCCTCTTGTTAAGAGCGATTAATGGCACTCGTTATGTACATAATGAAATATCCCTGCTGATGCATAGGGTAGCGTTGTCTCTCTCTCTCTCTCTCTCTCTCTCTCTCTCTCTCTCTCTCTCTCTCTCTCTCTCTCTCTCTCTCTCTCTCTCTCTCTCTCTCTCCCTCCCTCTCCCTCCCCTCCTCATCACACCCACACTGCTATTGCCTGTATGTGGTGTGTGTCTGTATTTGTGTGTGTGCAATGTAATATTGAGGACGCTTTGTTACAGCCTCCAGGCAACTCCGGTATGTGTTTGATATGGTGTAGAGACCCCCCCCCCCTTGTAAGCCATCTCCAAATGAAAAACGAACGGGATTTAAGGCCCTGTCAATTCACCATCGAGTTTGTTCCTTTTTCTCGCTTTAGATGCGCACAACACCGCGGCTCCCTGCGTGACATGTGTTCTGAGAGATAGATATGGGTGGCTCAGTCCCGTTTTGACTGGCGGAGTAAATTTAGATCTAATCTTCTTGTGTGTGTTCTTTTATAGCCCGAGAATGTTCACATAACATCAGCTTTTAAGTTGACCTTGTTGTGTTGTTTGCTCGTCTGAGGCGTGTATGTGTGTCTGTGTGTGTGTATTTCTAGGATGAGACGCTGTTGGCTTCCCTATAGGTTTTTATTTTGGCCTCGTGTGTGTGTGTGTGTGTGTGTGTGTGTGTGTGCGTGCACTAACACCATTCAGTGCCTGAGTCAAGCTGTGCAAGCTCTTTTAATCCCACGGCCCGGTGCACGTAGGCTTGATTAGTGGCAGCAGTTATCTGTGCAGAAGACAGCCCGCCCTCCTTCAGCATTTGGTCAGGTCTGGGGCACGGGTGGGGGGGGGGGTGTCAAGTCATGAGAAAGGTGAACAAGGAAGGAGAAAGGCAGAGGGCGGCGGTGGCGGAGGGATGGCAAGAAGGAGGGAAGAGGGGATGGCTGGAAGCCTGATTAGTATTCTAAAGGAGCACTCCTGCCAGTAGAGCAAATTGATTACTGCACTTTACCTGTATCAGCCTCCACAGCTAAGGATGACAAGGTATGGGAGCATGATGTGTGTCTGCGTTCGCCTCCCATCCACAGCAGAATCGGTGTGTTAGCATTTGGCTTAGTGATGAGTTTTTTTTTTCTTTTTTGGTACTCTGTTGGGAACTTTTTACTACATTCACTGGATAGTTTGCTCTGTCCTCACCGTCTCCTTCTTCATTACAGAGGAATAATAGGCGGTTTGCTGTTAGGTGCTGGCCTTGTCTGTGTCTCTCTGTCTGGTTCAATCTAGGCTGACAGTTGGTGTTTCTCTTGATTACAGTAAAGGCACCCTGGTCAATTTCAAGGCAACAAAAGTTGAGTAAAATTCAATTGTTATAAATAAAAAAAATAAAAGAAATGAGTTTAATGATGGTGTTCAGGCTCCTGAACCCTGCTGGTTTTCACTCTAGCTAGTCAATCAGGGACTAATAACACCTGGGCTGCCAGATGAAGGCAATTCATTGCAATTAACCTCTGCTTAGATTAAAACCCAGCAGTAGTTTGAGTAATGGCAACCAGAATTGAGACCCACTAACTCAGATACAATACCTCTGCTCAAATGCTCCTCTACCTTTATCATTGGGGGACTGAACCAAATTAGACAGTTTCTTCTTTACTTCCCCGGCCCAGAACAGGCCTTACACTGTGAAATTTTAAATTCAAAGGCAATTACCCTGATCAGTTCAGCTTGTCAGTTGCGCACACAGCACTGTCAATAGTCAGTGGCCACTGCAAGGATTTTATATTCCCTGCTTGTCTCCCAGGCCTGACCCAAATCATGAACCCTCCATTTACTGACAGAATGTGACCGTTGAAAGTTGATTAAGTCTTAATCTAGTCCACCTGTATCAAACGGATCTAGTTTAAATGCAGAAGCAGGTTATTTATTTACATATATCAGTATGGTAATCAGCTGAGCAAACAACATGAATTTGGCTGCCAAAAAGTAGTTTTATTTGACTATTATTTTTCTTTTCTTGGTTTTGACTATCCAGGGAGATGGCCATGTAAGGATCTGGGATAAACCTCATATATGTCTAAGGTCATATTTTATAAATATTTGACTTTCTGACCAGGGCAGCTCGTCCACAAATACTGGACAGACGAAGAGCAGCTCATACAGGCCTCACATCTCTCCTACTGTAGCGCTCTAGTAACCATGCTGTATTTAGTAGGTAGTGCCGACCCCTTTGTGTTAGCTTTTAACACTTACTTGTGAGGAGGTGGCTTAAATGTAAGGAGGTCAAGCTTAATAAAGTGGGTCCTGCCCTAATGTCTATAAGATATGGATTTATCTCTTCTTCAGTTGGTGATCTTGGCACACATCAAAAACAGGACTTTTACCACATAAATAGGGAGTTTGTTGAAATGTCTCACACCTGAACTTCCCGCTGTACTTAATCCTTGAAGAAAACTGTGTTCTATCTATGTATTTGCATACTTTCTTACACTCATTCTTGCATTTGTTTTTCATATGGAACTCCCAAGCCAGGAAAAGTATGATATGAAGATAACAACCCTTTACTATATTGGCAGTATTTTTGAATTTCCACTGTAGAAACCCTACAGTATTAATACTAATACTAGATATCCCATTGTCTTGTAGAGATGGAAATGGCCAAGAACCTTCTTATATCATGCTAGATTCTTGTGGTGTGGGTTTTAAATGAAGCTTTTCAACTATCTGTCTATTATTAGGATTTTATATTCCAGTGTTTTTGGGATGTACAGTTACTTTTGAAATACTGGACTATATGCAGTAGTCAGCAGCAGTCGAGCTGACTCATACTCTGTTCGATAAGCAGTAAAGTGTCTTAGAGTGTTTATGGCTGTGGTAAAGCTTTATACTTCTGTTTGCAGTAATGTAACAGGTTCTCTCCCAAGTTTTTTTTGTTCTTCCTGTCAATAACTCTGATGAGGTTTAGTTGGGTTTATGAACTGCAAAGTCGTGTCACCTTTGTGTAACATTGGCCACCGCTTTATTGTCATCATTCGTCAGCCTTGTTGCCATTATTACCCCAGTGCCCATGTGTATGACACAGGTAGTGAGTGTTTATTAACAGCATATCTTAAAATATTCACAACTAAATGTGTCTTAATTTGGCCCTGTGGTACATTTAAAGTTGTCTAGGTGGACCAGATTTGCAAAATACTGGGGGTATTTGAGGTGGGAATAAACAGGAATTCATGGGAAATAGCGGGATTAAAATGGAAATATAAGGGTCATTTTCTCAGGTTGCATTTACCATATCATAAGCAGACATAATGCATCAATTTGCCATCATTAGATCCATTATTTTGTCAAATACAGAAGTCTTCATAACCCTTTTTTTAAACTATTCTCTAGTACACCTGCTTTAAAAAAAATAAAAGGTTTTGGGAATATGTGTTTATGACAATGCAGCAGCAAACAGCTTTGCCCACAGAGCAGTGATGGAAAGTCCATCCATCCATCTTCATCCACTTATCCGGTATCGGGTCGCGGGGGCAGCAGCTCCAGTAGGGGACCCCAAACTTCCCTTGATGGAAAGTAGTATCCATTATAATAACTGGTGGAAATATGTTTTGTCCCGTGCTTTAGCTTGAAAAGGAATCCTATGAGGCTTGTAACGTTAATTAATTAGCTAATGTAATAGCTGAGGTTGCCAACCTAGAGGTGACACTTGGGTCTTCTCCAGGTAGTGTTACAACAGGGGGCAGGGTGGTGCACGGCCCTTTGGGGTGGCAGGATGGCAAGCATGGTGTAGCTTGTTTTATCCGTTACCAAAACCCTGTTGCTCTTAAAGTTAGAGTGTAAGGTCCAGCTAACATATGAGCGGTGACACCGTCACTGGATTGCCAACTTGTATTTAAAGAAACCAAGGGCTCGACAATATTAGGGAAATGTCTATGATTATTTGGACTGATATTGTGATTGCGATATGATTCACAATATTGGAGGAAATGATCATTTTTATATAATTGTTCTCATTTTCATTAAAAATGATTGAAGTGTGATTTATTTTTTTAATTTTTTTGGAAGGAGCTGTATCAAAGATTTTTTCTTCAGTCTGTAGGATAGGATTTGTAGGCCGGGACGTCTCTGCAGCGCCACAATACTTAGAATGGTTTGGCACATATTTTGCCTTTAACAAATATTGCGCCCACCCTACGATTTGGATAACGCACTTGTTCATATTGCGATTTTGATGAAATTGCCATTCATTGTGCAGCCCTGGTGTGTTTGGTTATTAACCCCAATGCCAAATTAAATTGTGAGACTGTTGTTGTTGGTTGCACCTGCAATTGGTCTGTATATAGTCCCAAATCAATATCTGCCTAGGAAATTGTTTAGTCTTAATATGCATTTCAATTTGTACTTGTTGTGAATATGCAGGCCACAAGAAGTAATTATTAGGTTGTTGTTGTTTTTTGTTGATTCACTTTTACTCACAACATGCTAACCAGCAACATAGGATTCCATTCACGATGCTAAGCTAACTAGGGGCGGCGCTGCCGGTGTTGCACCAGACTGAACAGTGCATGCACTAAGACAAAAAATGCATTGGCCCGCCTGTCTATAGGTCTATAGCTAGGGGAGACCGTGATAAGCCCTATTTCAACAAACGGTGGCATGTTCCTTTAAATAAAATACAAATAGGGTTTTTAATGATACTAATGGAATGTCCCTTCATAACCCATTGTACCCTGTAATATTGTTCTCCAACCTCACTCAGAGCAAGCATTAGGATGATTTAAAAAATAGAAAGTAGGTCAAGGGGAGCATTATGAAAGGAAAAATGGAAGCAGAGATATGTCCTCTTCTTTTCCTGTCACTTAGACCTCTGTCACACACTATATTACTCCAAACCATCCCAAATTACTTCGTTAAAAGAGGAAAAGCAGTTCTCTTTTAACCCAATAAAGGCAGACATCTTGCTGACTCATTGCAATATAGCCTTCTCAGGTCTGATGCCAAGGATATTATGGAAGTGATTCATTTAAAGCCGATGTTGTTTAGCTGGTTTTATCCAGCTTTCAGGGCAGCCGGACAGTGGGACATTTGATCTCAATTGCAAAGTGGCCCATTTCCTTCAGACATCACCACTGCAGTCTGTTTCAAGAGCCTAGCTCTGCCTTTTGGCGTGCCGGCCATGGGGCAATCATCTGTTCCTATTTCCAGCACTGGTATACAAATGGAAAATGGAGAGGGAAATGAGCACCATTTTGGACAGGCGATATAAGCTGAAGATTACCTCAGAGCCCAATAGAAATGAACAAGGTATAGATTGATGGCGGCCACGGCTCATTAAGAAAGTGTGTGTGTGTGTGTGTGTGTGTGTTTTAATTGATGTACTAATTCTCAGCCACTCAGGAAATGGCCCTTGGGTGGGTCTTCCAAATGGCACACAAATATTTACTAGGGACACAAACATTTTTGTACATCCATGCACGCCTGGGCATGTAAGGTTAGGGGAAAAGACTGTCCATGTCTCTGATACAGTGCAGTGATATTATCATTGCACTGGCTACTTTGCCTGGGTCTTCTGCCAGTCAGCTGGTCCCTGAACCGCTTAGATGACTCATCAGTGTGCATGAATTCCTCCATGCGCTCTCTCTCTCTCTCTCTCTCTCTCGCCCTCTTTCTCTCTCTCAACCCCAAGAACTCTTTGTACTGATGAGTACAGATGAAGTTAAAATCCTCCCCCGCACTCCTCATCCAAGGCCAGATGCATGGCCTATTTCGTCCACGTCTAAAACGTTAGCATTCAGTCATCAGACACTCTTCCTCACATTCAAGTGCTCTGAGTAGGATGATTTGTCCCCAATGGATCGCCTGTGCTACTTAACACAAGAGGTCTAACTTTTTCCCGCATTCATGTATGACATTTCCATTATGTGGGGTACATGCATGTGGTTTCTGTGTGTGCACACGGAGGCATGTGTGCTATGCATGACATGTTTGGTCAATGCATCCTTAGAAGTGGGTCAGAGTGCCCCAGTTCTCATTGTGTGGGCGTACATGTGTCGGCATATTGCATTTCATTGTTATTTTGTCCTGATTGACTTATCTGCAAAGAACATTTTCTCTCTCTAGCTCTCCTGCTGTTCGGGAGCATGTTACTCTCTTGTTCACCTCTCTCAAGGTGAGCAAGAGCTTTTAATTCAACTTTGCTCTGGTGCTCTCGTTCACTTGTGGAAGGCTTGGAATAACTGCGTTTGGTCAGGTAGCTTATGTTTTGTCTTATTTAATCATGTCAGGCCATATTGAATTTACAAATAGCGGTCACGCCGCATGTGTAAGTGAGCTACCCCCGTTGAGTATGTGCAGCAGAGCTGGGCTGCAGATTACATGATATAATAATGTTTAGGCAGCGCCTCTCATTTTTAAATTCCTTTAACCTTGACTCCCCTTAAATGCAGTGGAGAACACATCTGCCAGGCTGGTGTCAGACATTAGTAATACACACGGCTTGGGCAGCATTGTCACTTTTTATTAACGCCCAGAGCTTCGCATGGACACCAGCTGTTGCATCAAGTGGAAAAAGCCTTGGCGGAATGACTGACCTTGACTTTAACTGCCGCTCCTTTGGCTCTTCCCCTTTTTAATTATTTTGTTTGGTCTCATACATTTTAAATGGCTTAAATGGATTACCATTCCAGACAATGGAGGTCATTCAGGAAGTTACTTTTTTAAGATTAAAAAAAGGTTGTTTTAACAGCAAATGGGTTTATGCCTGTGTCAGAAAACTTTGGGGAAAGAACAACAGTGGTGAAAAGAAAGAGCAGGGATTTGGCTTGGACCGACAACGAGGTTGAACTGTCACTGAAAGGTATGTCAGCCGACCTATCAGATAAGACCGACTGATGTGCGTAGTTGTTTCCGAAGGTATATCTCTGTAACTTCGGCAGTGGCTGAGAATGCAGTGACCTCTCCTGTTCCTAGTGTATCTTTAAGTACAGGAGGAGCGAAGCAGAGAGAGAAATAGATGAAGCGCCGGTCAGCCAAGGGGGGTGATGAAGCTTTCACCCCCCCATCACTTGCCCTCCCTCTCACATGTACGTGGCCAACTGCAGGGGTAAAAATCACTTTAGAATGGTGCCTGCTCTGTCATTGGCTGACATTGTCAAGGATAATGGATAATCGCCACAGAAAGCGTAGAGCAGCGCAATGGTACTGTGGTGTCCCACGGGGTGGGGGGGTCAGGCTTTTTGGGTGCCACCACCAATGAGATGACATGTTAACAGATGTGTAAGGTCATTTTCAATGTATACACCAGGGGAGATAATGTAATAGTAATGCACACATCACACATTCTGCAAAAGGAAAGGAGGAGGGCTACATGCTTTAGGGGCTCAGTACAGAGGACAGCTTTCCTATATTAAGGTCATTTATTTGTTAACGGAGCTCTGTCACTGAGGAGGACATATTTTTTCTTGCCCTTGCTGTAGCTGGGCTTTTTTTGACACCGGCTTTGTCATTGCATGTCTCTTAAGAGCCCAAGGTGCCGACTTTGCTTAAAGAGGTATTTGTACTTAATGTGAGATAGCGAATGCAGTAGCTCTGTTGTATATAAACGTATATAGTGCTGTGTCATCGTGTCCCTGTGCTGCCTTGTCTCCTCTGTGTTGAAGTTTCTTTGGGCAAAAACATAGACAAGGTCAACAGTAATTCCAAAGGTTCACTGCCAGCAGCAGAGAGCAGCAGAATTCCCCATGTTGAAACCTGTGTCAGTGTTTCGTTCCCATTTACATTTTCTTCCCCCCCCTCCCTCCCCCCCCAGGTAAACGTGTACGTGTTTACTGTGCTGATCACACAAGGTGTTACGGGGCATTCTATTATAATTGCGCTAAGCTCACTGGCGGGAAAATAGCCCTAATCCTGGGCATCTAAGATTAGCATGACAGCAGACGTCAGATGGCCCAGTATGACCAGGTTGGCTTTTGTTGTTGTCAGATTTAGGTCATCAGCTTAAAAATGGCCTTGAAGTGTAATTGACGCTAATAGGCCAATCTCTGTAAAACGATTATATTCTATACAATGCCTCACCGTCTTAAAAGTCCCAACCTGATTGTTTTCCTACGGCTACTTGGATGGAATTGCGCTCTAATCAACTGCAATCCAGCTTCTAATCCCAGTTAATTTCAAGGTGGCATTGAACGTGCCACCTCGTTGCCCTTACTGTCATGACAACCTGTGGACCTTGGCCACGGCGAAGGATTGGAGCCTGATTAGAAGCCTGCTGCCTTGTTGTTTTTGGCCCTTGCTACTGCTCTCTGTGAAGTATTTAGGCTAGTGGCGGCGTGGGTTGCCATGGCCTTTTCGTCATAATCAAGGGCAGCTGTCTTGCCGTGTGACCTGCAATGTTGGTCCACTCAGCGGACACCAAAGGTGAGGATGGCATCGGGAAAGGACACGGGCTGCAGCTGAGGCGGGCTGGAAGCTCTGTATTAATTAACCTTTATGGGATGCGGCCAGGACTGTCGGAGGTGTCCTGTATCCACGGAAACCACTCTGACAGGGTTCAGAGCAGAGGGCTCCCAGGGCAGCGCCACTGACACTGTCATGGCAACTGGCACTGTGCTCACCCCAGTGTCACTGACTCTGCCCTCCTGACAGTGGTCTGGTGTGACAGGTGCACCTGATCCTTAAGCCACCCCTACCCCTCAATACACACACACACACAAACACAAACTTGACAGTTGAATGCAGCTTGTCTGTTAGCTATATCCTTGCTGTGACTGGCTGTTGTACTGTAAACACGACTTCCATCACATTGAATCAGTTTGTGTTTTCTCTTGTCTTTAAGAGCTGCAAAGAATAATCAAGTAATTGATTAGTTGTCGACAATTATTCTTCAGCCATTGTGATAATCGATTAATCGGTTTGAGTCATTTCTTTTTATGAAAAAATGAAATGATTCCAGCTTCTTTAATGTGAGCAATTTCTAGTTGCTTCTCTCCTCTGTGACAGTCAACTGAATATCTTTGAGTTCTACAAAAATAGACACTTGAGGACGTCATCTTGGGCTTTGGGAAACACTAATCAATATTTTTCACCACATTCTGACCTTATAAATACCAAATAACTAATCGATCAAGAAAATAATCGACAGATTAACAGAGTGACAATGAAAATAATCGTTAGTTGTGGCCCTAGTCTCTGATTGAAAAACAATACAAGTTTAAGAGTTTACACTGGCCAATTGTTAATGAACACAATGCAGTGGTGAGTGTATGCACATGTATGTATGCTTAAATGCATACTTGTGTGCATGTGGGTGAGTGAGTGGGTGGGTGGCTCTTGCTTTGTGTAGACCGAGGGTTTCATCGTGTGAAACGCTGTTCAAGTGCAAAAGGAGCAGGAGGTGGTGGGGGGGATAATCCACTGAAATGACAAGCTGCATAAGAAATTATTCACAGCTCTCACAAGGCCCTTCACTTTTGAAAGACATCGCTGCGAGGGGCTTACAGCTCAAGACCTGAATGTTTTCAAGGTAGTGGGCTTGAATTTTCAATTTGGATCTAATCAGGCCTAATCTACATTTGTCGTCTGTTCGGTGGCTGTGAGGGGAGTGCAGAGAGGAGAAGGAGCCGTGTGCAGTCAGTCTGAAATGTTGCTAAGTAACAGAGATGGCAGACAAGGTGGTGAAATGAATGTGATCTAGTGCTGTGCAAATCCCTGCTTCTCACACAGTTTCTCCTTTTTCTCCTCTTTTTCTCCACCCAACCATCTCTCCCTGCCTCCCTCCCTACCTCTTTTCTCTCTCACTCCCATAGGTCCCCAATGTGAGATCTGCAAAGCTGAGAAGGCGCCACTGACCGAACCACAGCCAGGCCTTAGGACAGACATCCCAAACATCCACAGCCACGGAATGTGTCAACATCTTTGTGGTGAAATCCCGCTGACTCCTCGCTCGCTACTCACATAAGCCTGGAGCTGGGCCTTCTGGGATCCTACAGTCTTTAAAGGCATATAACAATGCCTGGGAGGCCCACCCGCCCCAGATTGCCTCCAACCATGGTTGCAGTTTCACCACAGGGCTGACTGCCCACTACAGAAAGGATTTATATCTGGTCTGTGCATCCTTCGGCCCCCTCTCTCTGGGCAATTGCCTGCCTTCTTTTTGGTATTTAGGAAGTGCATGCCACTGTCAACCAGATGACGTAGTGGACATTTGTTTCCCAGTAGTAGTGCTGAACCATACGAGGGGATCCTAGTATTGAACATGACTCATGGGGAGGAGCCTGGCCCTGAGACACACAAGGATTCAGCTGTTCTAACTTATCTGGAAGGTTTACTGATGCATCCAGTGGTAGCCGGGCCTGGGGCCACGGCAAGCGGTAGGTCTGAGGCTGCCCACAGCAACCAGGAGCAGGCTGACAAGGTGTGCGGGCCTTTCCAACTGCCCAACCATGGCCCCACAGCACCTAAGGGTGGAACCAACGGGCCTACACTAGGTTCTTCGCAGCACCTGAAGAAGGCTCGCCTACTGCGCTCTGGAGCCTGGAATGATCCAGGGAACCAGCGGATAAGTTCCCCCCCAATGGAGCTGAATGGCCAAGGGGGAGGCCTGCAAAATGGAGCACTAGAGGGATCTCCTCACGCTGGGGAGAGTACTCTGTTGGCTTCCCTGCTTCAGTCATTCAGCTCACGGCTTCAGAGTGTGGCGATGTCTCAGCACTCTAATAAACCCCCCAGTGAGTGTTCCTCTCCCTCCAAGGCACCACCTACGGACAAAGAGCCACTTCCTGTATACGGGACAGCCTCGAGCCGTTTAAAGGGGCTAATGAGGAAGAGCAAGCTCCAAAATCATAGCAACACACCTTACAGTCGCCGGGGACACAGTCAGGACAGACCCCCAGAATCCCCTCGGTCAGCACACAGTGCCACGCCTCCCGCTGCCCCTGCTACAGCTGAATCAGTGTCCTGTGCGGAGCGTCTGAAGGCGGTGGCCAACATGGTGAAAATCCGTTCTAGTCCAGCACCTTCACCTTCACCCAAGCCCAGTGTGGCCTGCAGTCAACTGGCCCTGCTGCTGTCCAGTGAAGCCCATCTCCAGCAGTACTCCAGAGAGCATGCACTCAAAGCCCAGCTCTCCGGGAGATCTGCCAGCGAGAGACTGGCTGCCATGGCAAACCAGCAGCATGGTCCGGACAAAAGGCCACCTAGTGTGGGAGGGAGTCTTCCTGGAGCCACAGACACACTAAGCTCCTTAACAACCCAAAATGGAATGACAACAACAACCACAGTAACAACAACACTCCCTCGGACAGCCCTATCCAGTCCACAGAGCCCCTCTCTGCTGCGTGGCCACAGCCAAAGCTCCCCTCCCACTCCCCCACATGCTCCAAACCCCACTCACAGCCAAGCCCCTAGGGAGAAGCGAGGCGTTGACTCACGTCCAACCCGTCCGCCCCAGACATGCAGCAGCTTGCTGCTGCTGCTACTCAACAACCACAACAACCAGAAGCAGTTGACCAAGAATGGGCACCTGGAGGACAGCTGTGGCATTCTGCCGGCGAGCGGCTCCTCTTCAGTCACGTCGGACAGCGAGTGCTCCATCCAGGAGAGGAGTCTGGCCAAGGACAGCAGTGATGCAGAGAGTTCCTACTGGAGTTGCTCCCCCATTGATCTCTCCATGAGAAGCCGGGCCAGTACACAATACACAGGGCCCAAAACTTCCACCCCCTCTTCCTCCTTTTCCTCTTTCTCCTCTACTACCTCTACCCTATCTTCTTCCACCACAGTGTTTTCCTCCACCCCAGTTGCGTTCTCTCCTCAAGCTTCTGCTCAACCCTCCACCACCACCGCCTTTTCACCAAGCTCTACTGTCGTCTCCTCTGTTTCCACTGCTATTTCTACTTCTTCCTCCTCCTCTATCTCTACCTCCTCCTTGGACAAACTAACAGAATCTTTACTAAAAAAGTGGAAGCCAGAGCCATCAGGATCAAATGTGTGCAAGAACAAGGAGCCTGAAGTGAGCCCCGACCGAAAATCCCACTCAAAGGTCACACTTATGCAGCTCCTCCTTGAGCGCAGAAATAATGAGATGGTTAATAAAAGCATAGGTAACCAGGATTTGCCACTTGATATAACTATGGCCACTATGTCTCAAGAACAACCAAAGGGACTCGTGCCCTGGGAGGAGACCAGAACAGAAAGCCCCATAAATAGAACGGTAGCCCCAACTCAGCCCCTCTACTCACTTAGTCGTGACCCCAGTGGTGCTCTGTCCCCGTACTCCTACTCCTCCCCCCATGTCCAGTCCAGCCCGTTGGATTTGTGTAAGTCTAAAGCCTTCCCTGCTGAGAAGGCTTCAGAGCCTGCCTTCAGTGCCAGTAAACTTTTACAAAATCTGGCTCAGTGTGGCACAGCTTCTTCCTCCCCACCCATTCCATCTAGCAAAGGGCTGGGTCAGGAGCTTGATGCCAGTAGGCCCCTTGCCCTATTGGAACGGCTCAATGCTCCAATCCACAGGACCACCACCACTCCACTCTCTGACAGACCCTCTGGCAGTGGCACACCTTTCAGTCAGAAGGAAGCCTCTCCTTCATCACAGATTGAGAACCTTCTGGAGAGGCGCACTGTGCTGCAGCTCCTCCTAGGAACAGGCTCGGCTACTGCTACAGTCAGCCGCAAAGACAGGCCCAGTGGCAGTGGCAGGAGGAGTGTGGAGGTTGCAGGGGGGTGCTATGACAAGAGCCCCGGTGCCTCCATTGTCTGTGACAGCTCCAATGGGCCCCCATTGGATGTAAAGGTAAAAACTGAGCTCACAGAGGAGGTGGGTCAGTCCTCGGCCATGTCTGAGGACTCAAGTGGCAGAAAGAGACATAGTGGCTATGAGAAGAATAGCCCACTCTCAGATTCTCAGCAGCACTTAAAAACAGAACCACAGCCTGCGGAGGTCATAGCAAAATATGGCCTCCTCAGCCAGCTGCTTAAACAACAGACTGCTACCTACTATACCAGTTCTGCCATGCAGGCTGAGTCCCAGCCCAGACAGGTTAAAGAGGAACAGAGCGAGTGTCCGAGCCCCAGTCCTAAGAAGAGACGCCTCTGTTCTAATCGGACTGACAGTTTGCATAATACCAGCTCTCCGAGAGCAGTGGACAGTGGCGACATAAACATTTTTGCATCTCCTGCTGTTCAGGAAGAGCCTGAACGGCCTAGGAATGTGAAGGAAGAAGAGGCTCCGCCAAGGAGCCCACCAAGTGAAACCCTCACCAGAGAGAGCCGGGGCTTCAATGTGCTCAAGCAGCTGCTGCTCTCTGACAACTGCCTGAAGGAGCTGTCCCAGCAGCCCCGGGGGACGCCCAATCCTTCCGTCCTGCAGGCCAATGGCAAGGCCAACGGCAGCATTCTCAGTCAGCCTGCCCATAATCACAGCTTCCTCCACCTGCCCGGCTGGCAACCCCGTGGTTCCCTAAACTCAGGGCTTCCGAGTAATCTCAGACTACTGCCCACCCCCCCCTGCAAGCGACAGCCCTATCCGCAGCCCCTGGAGTCGCCACCCAGCTCCGTGGCCAGTCGGTCAAAAACGGGACCCCCCTACTCTGGTCAAACAGGAGCCCGAGAGCCCTGTGAGATGGAGTAGTCAGGAGAATGAGGAGGAGGAGGAGGGCTGTGACTCAAACCTGGACTCTCCACGGCTCTCGCGCTCCAACCCCATCCTGTATTACATGTTGCAGAAGGGCAGTATTCAGCTGAGAAAGGAGGTGCGGGAGCAGGCAGAGGGAACCCAGTCTGTGGTCAGAGTTAAAGAAGAGCCAATCAGTGACATGCATGCTTATGAACACAGTCTGAGCTCCATCCCGCAATCACCGAAAAACAATGACAAGCACAGCCATGATAGCCAGGGGCTGAGCCATTCGTATGAGTAGAAGTTGTATCAACTACTGAAAAATACAAAGTTGAATCAAATTCATCAACTTGCCCCCCCCTCCTTTTTTTTTTAATGACTTGCCAAATTGGTTTGATGGGACAAATAATGCAACATTTGTTTTATTATTATTGTGAAATAGAGCAAGTTCATATTCAGAAGCATACTTGCATTGGTTTCTCAATTTTAAATAGTGAGGTCATGGAATGGTACAAAACAGATTGATTCAACAAGAACTACACAACTGTCACAAATGTAACCTTTCCCATCAGTGATTATCACGCACTACATATTTAATTTAGTTAACTATGAAGTCCTCCTTTACAATGTGGTCTTACACTTATTATTTGTATCTGAATTGTACACATATCACTATTCCATGTCCCCTTTGTTGCCTGCCATAAAACATTTAGAAAGAACATTTCAGGCAACATTCATTATTGATGACTCCGAAAATGTTAGCGCTCAGTTCAGTGGACATTTATTTATTTTCTCCATCAGAACATTTTCAGATAGACAGAGTCCCATCAATTTTAGATAAGATTCCCAAAAAAAGTCATTCTAGGGCAGACACGGGGGTCTATTACAACAATGTACATGATAAATGTATTCAAAGGAGGACCTGAAAAAACAATATTCACACTGCAATAGCTTCAGTGAGGATCCTACCATGATGAATGCTTTGTCTTGCTTTTCCTCACAATGCAGAGAGGGGGATAACTACCAATGGAGGGAGAGTGTATCAATGGAGGTTTGAATAGTCACAAGTCATTGAGTTATGCTTTTATTTGGATTGAACTTTTCAGAGGTAATATTCGACAGTGCAAATTCAGGGTGACGTGTTTGCGGATTGTGCCGTTTAGAGCAGATGGGTCAACAGCGTGCGGGCTGCGTACAGTTGAGCAACTGTGTGTAAACAGGTTTCTAGAGCAACAGTTAAAAGGCTGCAGTGTCTGAGAAACGTGTCTTAACATCCTGGGTAAACTCGTACCACTTTTCTTCATGCACACAACACAAAAAAAAGTGTGAAGCACATGGCTTTTTTATTTTTTCATTTCATATGAAGGAGCACCTTGAGTTTGCACTGCCGAAGCTGAGTCCTCGGTGTCCTCTTCAGGATAATTTAATGGCATGTAATTAAAAAGTTTTAAAAAAAAGTCAGTGTTATCTGTTGAGAATTTGACAGTTTGTGATTCTTATTATTTTTTTTATTTTTATTTTTTTTCATAATTTCTTAACTGTTGTGGTTTATGGACATGTTTCATTTTTGTTTGCAGTCTCTTAACTCATAAAATGTCAAAAGAATTGCATGATAATTAAGAGAAGACCACAGGTACATCTTTGTTTTCAAAGCAGCTGGAAATATGCCCCCCCCACCCCACCCACCCCCAATAATCACCAAGACATGTTGGTGTCTTGAGGGATATCTGGTATCTAGCTCCTTTTTAATTTTGATTGTACGGTATTATCTTCAGTTAATGTCACACACTGCTTTATCCATTTAGTCTTGTGATCTTTTTAATACATATACCTATGAAGTATGTCTCTTCGATTATTAATACATTTTCACAATGGTTAAATATATTTGTGTAAATAGTACTTTCAGTATGAAAGATGACTATTTTGTAATGTTTAAGAAAAAGATATTACCCTAGTTTTTAATGCCCTGATATGTAAATATGAATTATATGCGTACATGTGTACATACAAAGGCAGAGGATGCTATGCCCATCTTTTTCGGTTGGTTTGTTCTTTGCATGTGTCTCTATGTGGTAAATGATAATCTATCCTGCGCTGTGTTGTGTAATAATGTCTGACTCTCCTCACTGCTGCCTGTTGCATGCAGACGCATGGGAACTACCTGTGTATCCCTACCGGTGATGGGGGAAAATGTCAAGTCTTAAAATAGGTCTTTTTTATCACAGACAGAGAGAGAAAGAGAGAGGTTCGTTTAGAATACGAACAGTCCTTAAATAACCACAGACCGTCGAGCAAGTTGATTTAAAGATGTGTGAAAAATAAACGTGCATTGAATATTTTTGTGATTTTTTTTTTTTTCTGTTACTGGTTAACAGAGCTCTGTGAAAGAGCTCGGGGCTATAGTGGAAGTGTGGGGGGGGGTTGACGTACAATCATAGATCTGCATTGTGCATCTAAGAAATACATTTGTAGCAGCAAATATAAAAACTAAAACAAAAAAAGAAGTTTCATTTTTTTCATGTGAAGACCTGAAACATAATTTCATTTTTTTATGTTTTCATTTTTGGTGTTCATTTGCACTGATATCTCAAAAATAAAGTACTAAAATGCATGACCTAGTATGATTGTGTTCCTCTTTTTCTAGTTTGCCATTTAGTTGTGTTTTAGTTTTTTTTCTATGCACAAACTGGTGATGTGGACAATTATATTAGATATAAGATGTTATCTATATTTCTCTACACTATTTTAAATAATCCATGCGTTTAAGTAGTCACTTTTACAGTTAAATCAGGAGAGACTTATTTTTTAAGAGTAATCGTACAATAATACATGTACTTAACAGGGGGGCTACACATGGCAGTAAGCATGATTGATCCGCATACAGTAGACAAGAGTCTGTTTCCTTAATTGACAGAGATCTATACATGTTCCTGTTATTTCTGACCATTTGATAAACAAATGGATATTAGGCTTGAGAAGATGAAACCCCAGTTAATAAAACTGGTTCAGAAAAATAACGTTCGTATTTTTCAAAAATCACCGGGACAGTTAGTCACAGCTGGACCATAAAACTGAGATCAGAGCTTGCATTTAATTTTACGTTCTGCTTGTTCAATGGTTGTTTGAGAAATTTGGGCTCTGGAGATGTCACCCCGTGTGATGTTGCAATTGGGTGTAGTGTTATCCAATTGCGTGCAGTGAGACATTCAAATGCACACTCGGTGCCGCCCTGGAGATGGGCAACTTTCATTACTCAATGCCAGACCCTTAATCCTTTCGGGTTTGGGTCTGGATTTCCAGGCTACCTAATACAGTAGGACTCGAAAGTTTGGGCACCCCAGGTACAAATTTGTATTAATGTGTATAAAGAAGCCAAGAAAAGATGGAAAAATCTCCAAAAGGCATCAAATGACAGATTATACATTCGTATAATATGTCAAAAGGTTTGATTTTATTTCCATCATTTACACTTTCAAAATAACAGAAAACAAAAAATGGCGTCTGCAAAAGTTTCAGACAGAACAGCTCGCAGGATTGTGAGAAAAGCAAGTCAAAACCCATGTTTGACTGCACAATCCATCCAGAAAGACGTGGCAGACACCATTCCACTATAAAGAGATACTTGTACAGATATTTTCTTTATGGAAGAGTCATCAGAAGAAAACCTCTTCTACGTCCTCACCACAAAAATCAGCGTTTGAAGTTTGCAAACAAACATATTGACAAGCCTGATGCATTGTGGGAACAAGTTCTGTGGACCGATGAGGTTAAAATAGAACTTTTTGGCCGGAATGAGCAAAGGTATGTATGGAGAAGAAAGGGCAAAGAATTTAATGAAAAGAACCTCTGTCCAACTGTTAAGCATGGGGTGGAGGATCAATCATGCTTTGGGGTTGTATTGCAGCCAGTGGCACAGGGAACATTTCCCGAGTAGAAGGAAAAATGGATTCAATAAAATTTTAGCAAATTTTAGACGCTAACTTGATGGCATCTGTAAAAAAGCTGAAGTTAAAGAGAGGATAGCTTCTACAAATGGACAATGATCCTAAACACACCTCAAAATCCACGGTGGATTACATCAAGAGGCGTAAACTGAAGGTTTTGCCATGGCCTTCACAATCTCCAGACCTCAAGAAAATTAAAATCTATGGATAGACCTTAAAAGAGCAGTGCGTGACAGACAGCCCAGAAATCTCAAAGAACTGGAAGACTTTTGGAAGGAAGAATGGGCAAAGATACCTCAAACAAGAATTGAAAGACTCTTTGCTGGCTACAAGAAGCGTTTCCAAGCTGTGATACTTGCCAAAGGGGGCAGTACAAGGTATTAACTCTGCAGGGTGCCCAAACCTTTGCCTTTTTTGTTTTCTGTTATTTTGAAAGTGTACATGATGGAAATAAAATCTAAATTTTGGTGACATATTATACGAATGTCTAATCTGTCATTTGATGCCTGTTGGAGATTTTTCCATCTTTTCTTGGCTTCTTTATAAACATTAATACAAATTTTTACCTGGGGTGCCCTAACTTTCGAGCCCCACTGTATATGTCCTGCCTCACAATAAAGAATAGTATTATTTGAAAAGGACATCAAAGCCAAGCAGCACTTTGTGAAATCAAAGACTCTCAAAGCAGAGTGAGAGGATGTCCTGTATTTGCATTAAAACCTGTGCTTCTGAGTTGGCTGCTGTTGACTACAGTGCTGAGTCTTAACAAAGACAGGAAAGACTCTGAAAGGAGGGAGCACAGAAGGAGGTCACCAGATGTACACTGAATGCCCCACGGATGTGCCTTACAAAATGGAACAGCTTTTATTTACAACCCTAAATAAGACCTCATTGCGCAGTCAATACAAAACCTTAATTCTTGGTGCAGTGGAGAAATTTTATGATCATTCCCTTGGCATGAGAAAATCAGCCCGTAGCGTGAGACTTCCTAAAAGGTGAAGATCAAGCTAAACTCCCCCGCGTGCACTGCGTGTTTGAATCTGGAGTTCAGTGAGTGAACAGACGGCTTTTTGTCTGCAGTGCACTTTTAAAGTCGCAGCTCCTCAGCCCTGACTTCCCCTTTTATTTAATAGTCCCCATGACTGACTGCACTCTCTTTAAACTCCAAGTAACCTTTCCCCTCGGTGAACTTCTCCATTTTCAAGATTGTTATCAAGGCTGAACCATCAGTAACCTCCTTGATTTTATGTGATAGCTGAAGCGGCAGCAAACATAAAGTCGCAAGTTGAAGTTGAGGTCAAGGTGTAAAAAGTTGACAATCAGCAGTTTGTCTGTAGCTCCTCTCTTTGATTTCCTGAACTCAGCATGAGGCCCAAAGGATGTGAATGCTGCACACCAGGTTACCAATGACTCAACTATAGAGGCCAAGGACTCGGAAGTCCCACGACAGGCTTCTTTCATAGTTGTGAGGCCTCCAAACATTATTTCCTGGCGTTACAGATGCTCCTTCTCTGACAAACAACTTAATGGATGGATACATGGGGAACACCAGCGGCTGTTACAAACACCAACTACTCTTGTGCATAGATTGGAGTGGTAATGAGATACTGGCTTAGATAGGTGCTTTGTTTATTCACATGGAGGCCACACAGAGCTAACACTTGTCACTAGTTGTCATGGTGATTGGTGTGATAAATATGCTCACAGATGTTCAGTCACCCTCTCCTCATTCAAGTGTTTGAACTTTGAGCACATGGTTTGACCTACTATGTTATGTAAACACACACACACACACACACAAACAAAATACTCTGTTACAAGTAAAAGTCCTGCATTTAAAAGGTTACTTAAGTAAAAGTATGTAAGTATCATCAGGACCATGTACTTCAAGTATTAAAAGTAAAAGTAAACAATGTAGAAAAAAAAGTGTTATGGATCCAAACAGTTGTGTTTAATGGGCTCATCATCTCAGCTGGACTTGTAGGCTGTTAGATTGTTGGCTAGTTTAATTTACAATAAAAAAAATCAGATTTAATAAACTACATGTGTTCTGTGCAAAAATCTTGTGTAAAGAACTAGTAACTGAAGCTGTAGATATTTCTCTCTGAAATGTAGCCGAGTAGAAGAAGAAAATGGCATGAAAAGACTCAGGAAAAGTACAAGTAGCTCAACATTTGTACTTAAGTACAGTACTTGAGTAAATGTACTACTGCAGTGCATGCAGGAGAGCAGCGCCTCAAGTCAGACAACAATAAAGCGGTTAGAGCAAACACCTGGGGAAACTCCCGCTCTGAGAAAAGGAGGTCATATTGGTTTATTTTGTCAACCTTCTACTGGTTCCCCCAGTGGGGCCTTTGCTTTTGAAGATGTACCTCTTTGTGAAGTCTGTTCCTTACCCCCGGGGTCGCAACCTTTCTGCCCCCCCCACCCCCCTCCTTGCCCTGACCTGGCTGATCCTGTTTCCCGGGACAGGATCAACTGTTGGCCTGCAGCTGTGGCATCCCCCCAACCTCCCTCTCAACACACACACACAAACAAACCACAAACACCACCCACTTTCCTCCCCCCTTCCTTCTCCTGCAGTACATTCAGCCCATTCTTCTGACATTTAGTGTAAATGTGACATGAAGTGGCAGCATGGCTCAAGTCCTTTTATTTTCCTTAATGCCTGATAGCCTCTTGACTCTTGCTGCTTCCCATGGCTTCCCAGTCTACACACATGTCATAATAAATGATTAGTTATAATAAATGACTAATAGTGAGCTAAAGCGCAAAGGTTATTCACATGCATTTGTTTCATCAAAAAAGTCAAACTTTTTTTTTTTTACTGTACTTTAGCATATCTTATATAGTCTTACAGCTTGGTCAACATAAAGCCCCAAAAGAGTAACTTAGTTAGCAAAGAAAAAAGGGACAAAGTCATAGGAGAGAAATGTAGGAAAAAGTGACCAAACCTTTGAACAAAAGCGTCTGCAAAAGTGACAAAACTTTTTTTATTTTTGGACCTAAAATGCTATGCGGGCCGGATCAAAATCTGCGAGGGGCCAGGTTTGACATGTGGTTTAAAGGATCATTTTGCAAGTGAAGAAAGTCACAGTTTGTCACAGTAGGTTTGTCGTGGTGCCATTCAATTATGTGTGAAACCACTCAGTGAACTACATCTCTCGTCATGCATGATGTACATCACAATATGCTCGCTGATTGGCTTCCTCGATAGAGAGCTTAGTTAGCTATGATCTACATGATCCACCAGCGTTAACTTAAAGGTGCACTATGTGTTCCTGCATGATGTCACTTCTAGATAGATAGATAGATAGATAGATAGATAGATAGATAGATAGATAGATAGATAGATAGATAGATAGATAGATACTGTATTCAGACCAAAGGAAATTTTAGGCATCCAGTAGCAAGACAACCATAACCCAACAAACACATATACACACATACCTAAGAATAAAAATAAAAAATAAGAATTAAAAATCACTCACAGAAATGCAATGACCATGATAAGGTGAGATACTATTATAGACTGTGTGTAATGATGATGCAAAAGTGATCAAGTTAAAAAGTGAACAGTGCAGGGATTGAACAGTGTAGTAGATCATGATAAAATATTGACTATGACTATAAAATACAAACAAAATAACCTGTTGACGTTCCAAGTAAATTCCAAAGAAAACAGGGCAAGCTCGCCCCTCCCCCTACGTTTCCGTAACTGTCATGCCTAACTGACTAACTGCCGCTAACCCCCACCCCCACCCCCATCCATCTTGTCGGTGATTGGCTGGAGTATTTTGTTGTGTTTTGGTGCCTATCCTGTGCCTCTAGTGTTTGTTTGAGGTTTACGACCCCTGTGTTGTCTCCCGGGCTTTTTCACAGGGGGCAGGCAGCTAGTGGATCAAGGAGAGATGCCTACAGTTTGTGGCAAAAATGAAATTGCGCTGACAGCATGCAGGAACTCATAGTGCACCTTTAATTGATGTGTTTTAGCCAGCGTCTTTTTACCAGCCAAGATGCCAAAGAAGGAGCAAGACGTCCTCTTACACCCCGGTACGAAACCCACAGACATCGTAGCTTCAGCGAGACGTCCCCCTTGCGACTTTGGAGCGAGTAGTCTTTCTAACTACCATTTTCCCAGTCTTAAGTTGAGATTTTCTAGACATGCAAAATTACCTTTTCATTTGACAAACATCATATGTGTAATCTGTGGCTCAATTCAAACGGGATCAAATTATTGTTTGACTCCCCCCATTCACTTCTATACGTACTGTATTTGTTCTGAAATAAGGTATCATGGTCGTGGACCAGAGGGGAGGGCTTGGTGTGCAGAGAGTCTGCAGAAAGGGGGTGGGGGTGGGGGCTATGTTCAAAAATGGCGTCTTCTTGGACAAGAAAAAGTTGACTAGGGCACTTTTATAGTGAAAAAAAGAAGCAGAGAGCATCTTTTGTTTTGTTTTACTATGACAACAGCTACAGCTACAGTATCCTAGCTAGAGCGTTAGCGGTGTTAACGTTAGATAAAACAAAAGTGGTGGAGTGAGCTAGAGAAAGAATAGAGGGAGAGAGAGAAAGTGGTGCTAATGTTAGATAAAACAAAGCAGTGGAGCAAGCTAGAGAAAGAACAGAGAGAGAGAGAGAGTGAGTGGTGCTAACATTAGATTAAATGAAGCATTGGAGCGAGCTAGAAAAAGAACAGAGAGAGAGAGAGTGGTGCTAACGTGCTAAAGAACAGAGAGGGAGAGAGAGAGAGAGAGAGAGAGAGAGAGAAAGTGGTGCTGTTAGATAAAACAAAGCGGTGGAGCGAACTAAAGAAAGAATAGAGAGAGAGGAGAGAGAGAGAGAGAGCGGTGCTAACATTAGATAAAACAAAGCAGTGGAGCGAGCTAGAGAAAGAACCAGAGAGAGAGAGAGTGGTGCAAAGTGAGCACCCGGTCATTCCATATAACTTGCTGAACTCCAAACTCCATTTTTCTTATTGTTATTAAAAAGACGGGTCTGGCTACTCCGCTTGTCATTGGTCGGCTGTCAAAAAAGTGATGTAGGGCATTTTTTTTCAGAAAAGTTAAATTTTTTTCAGAAACTTCAAAAAATGCCTTTTTTGAAAACATGGTTTACTCCGCAGAATTACAATGTAAAAAAAAAAAAAGCTGCTAAGTGTGAACATAGCCTTCGTTAACTGTGACCCCATCAGATGTAAAGTACAAGAGTAAAGTGTAAGAATTTACAGTGTTTTTTTATGGATTTCTCAGATCAATGAGAGTTATTTTCTAAAGCTTCCCTATTGGTGGTCATGTGCAGGCATGTACAGTAAACAGACCCAATGTAATATTCATGATGAGAGAGAGTCCCTGTGGTCCACAGTGCCGCCAGTCAGCTTGAGGGATCTTGGCTGACACTGGGAGAACATGGATGATGTTTGCTATGTTGGCTAAGGGTAAATGTTTTACAAACTGGCTAGGGAGAACTAGCAATGTCAGTCCCCGTCCGCTGGTTTCTACCTTCACAGCCCTCCTCAGAAGTGGAAGCATTCTCTTGGTAAGTCTTTGCATAAAGGTTCTTGCTCATGCGTCTGAAGGTTTTGATTCCTGCAGACAAAGGCAAATCCCCTCTGTGGTCAACAATGTCTTCCCCCTGACAATGAGTTTGGACCTAGAGAAAGCAATGATAACAGTCATCTCTTACCAAATTCAATCTCTCTTCAAACATCTTAATCAGGAAATGACTCATCAACAAATGCTGACACTGCGGTTAAGCTGCAGGGTCATGAACTTAAGTAAACATTTCTCAAAATCCCCGGTAGAATGAGAAAGGGCCTTTCAAAGTCAACCAGTCTGGCTGAGAGCAGCTTGGGATGTGAACTTTGCGCTGCAGGGGCGAGAGCCAAGCATGCCAAATTGAACTCGTTTGAGGTTGTGCTCTAATGTTCCAAGTCATACAGAAAAAGAATAATAATCAAGCTGCATCTGGTATTCAGAGGGGATTTAGCTACATCTCAAAAACATTGTAAAAAGCACTTAACAAATTTGAGCCATCACATTGTAAGATATGACAAGGGAACAGAAATATGTTGTATTCTGTGTTGTAATGCTGAAGCAGTAAAAAAGCTCCAAATCATAATCACAGTCTTTGTCATCTAATAGTTAGCGTTGATCACATTTTGTTTGGTGACTGAGTTTTTAGCCATGCTAGCATTGTTGATTTATGGAGTTTGATCCACTACTTTGGCCAAGACCAAATTATCTCAACCTATTGTATGGCTTGCCATGAAATTTGGTAAATTTGGTAATGATCTAATGACCTTTCCCTCTGAAAGACTTGTAATAACTTTGGTGTTCACCAACTTTAACTTTAGCACCATCATCAGGTCAAAATTTCAATTTGTCCTCTGGTTTATGACCTGAACTGCAGAAAACTACACTCCCATCAGCCTCAGCTCTACTTGTGTTTATTGTGCTAATGAGATCATGTTAGCATGCAGACATGCTAAACTAAGATGGCGAACATGCTTGACATTTTACCATGCTTTTGTTAGCATTTAGCTAATTGCACCATTGTATAGCCTTACAGAGCCAATAGCGTGGCTGTAGACTGAGAAGAAATGAGATGTCTATGTATTTTACTCTTTAAATTATTTCATGGTATTTTTTTTAACATTTCATAGGATGCAGGATTTATAATTGAGTGACTATAGATTATATTAATCATTGATTTCAACTTTATTTGCACTCAGCACAGGTGAGTATAAAAAACCATAATAAAAAAACCATGAAAAAACAGGTAAGGTAAGGCTCATGGAACTGTGTTGTCTCTTTATCTTCAACACTGGTCATTTTCTTAAATGTAAATGGGCAGATTCTGGTTTGGGGCATTAACTTGGCTTTTTATTTAATCTTTTTTAAAATCATAATAAATAGGAAATGTAGTAAATTACCGAAGGAGACTGACTAGTGGAAATGGCCAATGTCTGCCATAATACGAATGAGAAACCTAGAAAATGGCTGAAATCCTGACAAATAAAGATCTTGTCAGGATGCTCTACATCCAGCCACGGCAGCGCTTAACTACTTCATCCTTTACACTGTCATAAAATCAATGCTCTTATTGCACTCTGAGGAAAAAACAACGAATGAAAAGGACACAATCAGTGTTGTTCATAATGAAATGAACTTTGTATGATTGCTGCCATGATTGCTTCCAACACAACACATTGATATGTGTTCAGTGCCTATAATCCCATGCTGTGCTGTGATGCCTCTCAGGTATAGGCTGTGTTCATATTTTCTGTTTCACATATTAACAACTATGGTAGACGTCCACGTCTGCATTGGATATTAAATATGAGGATCAGCTGCAAAAATCTCTGCGTGGCTCTGTAATTTCCCTTGACCGCAAAACACACACTGAGGCTTATCTCTCTTATATGAAGACCAAGGCCTCATATACGATCCCATGCTTTAGTTTGGCGGGAGGAATACAAAGGCTTTCAGATGACATATCAGTTTTTCTGGTGTCATGCTTTATGACAGATAAATATCCTGTTGGAGAAACTATAAGTCAGCAGTGCTGAAATTAACTTCTGGGGTCTGCTGCAAGAAAGTGGCTGAATTTGATTGATATTATGATGATTTTTTTTTTCAGGAAAGCAACTTGCTAGTTATAATCCATGTGTATCTATTTGATGTTTTAGTTTCCAATGCATGACCAAACCCTTATATTAGAGAGTATGACATTGAAATGATGTGTAATTGGAAAACCAGTATTAAGATTCACCAATTAAGCAGTTGCCCTCTCTGTGCCTTTAAAAAAATTGGGAAAATATAATTAGTTTTAGTGTGCTTGGACCAAACTGCCTGCTTCAAGAAGCAATCCTAACAATCATATCAAATTTCATAATGACCGTGCCAACTCATTTTAAACGTAAAGCCTTTATGTGATAGACTACACTCGTAAAAATGATCACAACTCAATTCTTCATAGTGACCAGCACAATGGTCTGCTCCAGAGCGGGTGGATGATAATGGATGCTGCTTTGTCAGCCAGTTTCAGGGACACATCATTGCCGCAAGCCCTTAGTTAATAAAAAAAAGAAAAAATGCTTTAGTCACAACAACTCTACAGTATCTGTCTGCAGCCTTGGAGCCCGCTTTTAGGACCACTTCTCAAAACATTTTCATTCATTCATTTTCCAAACCTGCTCATTTTTCTTCAGGATCCCAGAAATGTAAGTAGTGAATCTGAAGCATGCAGAGTAAAATAAAGTACAACTCATAGTTGAAGCTATAGTGTGGAATTTCTGCCGCCCCTGTGAGGATTTCTAAGTACGAGTACTAGCACTAGTCTAATGACAATAAAACTGTCGGCGTGTCCACATGATACATCTGTGACCTCGCTCTGCCCCACCCCTCCTCCACGCAGTTGTAGCCACGGAGGATTAAAAAAGCATGATGGACTCTTCAGAAGAGGTCATTATCTTCACTTGAAGACAGAAGTCAACGGACGCCACAATCATCTGAACACAGTCACACTGAGACATACAGAGAGGGGCTCCTGGGTAGCTCACCTGGTAGAGCGTGCGCCCATATACAGAGGTTTACTCGTCAACACAGTGGGTTCAACTCCAACCTGTGGCCCCTCTCCCCTCTCTCTCCTTTCATGTATTAGGTGGTTGTCCTACAGATAAAGACCTTAAATGCCCAAAAAGTAATCTTAATAATCTAAAAAAATAAATAAATAAATAAATATAGAAAGAGAGAGTTGTGTGGAGCTGATCATCTTAATTAGCTTTGGAGCAACTCATTTGGCAATGGCTTGAATGTAACGGATGTTCATTAATATCAAAAAGTTGGGCACTAAAGCTTTAAAGCACTTACAGTACATCTTCATTAAATTATTAATGCACTACAAAAACAATTCTCTGCTCCCATGATATAGATAGTAAGATGCGGCAGGTTTTCCCACGGGGTAAGTAGACGTCCTGGGGCACCAAATCACAGAGGACCCCACAATCACGTCCACTCACACACACACACACACACACACACACACACACACACATCCACACACATACATTGAAGAAACATGTGGGACGTGTATGTTAAGAAATGAGACCTTTAATTTATCTATTCTATATACCGTAATATTAGATTAGACAGACTTTACTTATCCCAAATCAAAACATTTCAGAGCTACAGCAGCAACATACAAGACACACAGCACACATACAGACTATGCTAGACATAATAGAAAAGGATTGAATGCAAGAACGACAAAAATAGACAAAATAATTCAAAGGAAAGAATGTACAAGTGGCGAATAAAAACGTATAGCCTTCTTAAATAGTATTTATAAAGACAAAACCTGTGTTTGTGCAAGTTGCACTTAGTGCAGTATTGTGAGTCTCATCTAACACTTAGTGAAGTTGTATTGCCTGTGGTAGGAATGGTTTCTTGTAGCTATGTGCATCCATCTTGGTTTTCATATTAACGAGTACTGCCATGTTCAAAACTGCAGCTCCAGTTTGACTTTACCAGTTGATTCATCAGCTTGTTTTCTGATTGGTTTCCCAACAGCTTCCCAGATTCTCTGACAGATAGCTCTACTTCCTGCCTTGAGGTCAAACTGTGTGATGTGTCTGCTCAGACAAGAAGGCTGTTTTTAAGAGGTGTTCTGGTAACCTTCACACACTCGGGCGGTCAGTCAATATTTCAGCACGCTGCACACAGAAGGTATGAAATATTGATTAAGGTGCAGTGCTGACAAAATTGGAAACAGACTTTGTGATTTATAAGGCCACTTGATTTACCAAGTGGAATCATTTTCATGATTCATTTCCCTTTTGCACATTCCTGCTAGTGTGCCCGGGTTGGCTCGGGGGGTTGACAGGTGTGCTTCCAGGTTTATTCTTGACGCAGAGGTCCAGGGTTTGAGTCCAACCTGTGCCGATTGCTGACATGTCTTTCCGCTTTCTCACCTATCTGTCCTGTCAAATAAAGGTGAAAAAGCCCAAAAATAAACTTGAAAAAAACATTCCTGCTGCTATTGTGGGTTGTGAAAGCACGCAAGCTGCTGCTCCAAAGGAGGATGTTGCCATCTGCTGGAGGAGGGCTGAACGACAGCGCAACATTGAACAGCAAATGTGTGTATCCTACTGAATAAAACCTTTTTTTAAATGATATCCACTATACTGTATGTTTGTGCATACGCAGTCAAATGACACTGAGCATGCTTCTGATATCCATTATTCTTGTAATGAAGTTGCAAAATATACATCTAGATGAAATCCTCCATCAGGACGTCTGCATTGTTGCTAAATCCTTCCCCCACTAACACCACCAAGTTCAGACTATTCCCATTAATATTTATATGTGCTAGTTAGATGACACCATTCATTTTAACAAGGCATGCTGACTGTTTCAGTTATAACTATTACAACAATGCTATTCCTGAACATCTAAAGGATGACCCAGTTCTGTGTTCTCCTCCATCTTGCACTGAATAATCACAGCTGGCACATTTGAATGCGTTGTGTTTGGATGTAGGTGTTATTCTCTCCGTCTGAATGATTAGGGCAGGTATTGGACAGGTATGTAGTTCCTCTATCCATTATATTCAGTGTTAATTATTAAAACACAAGTGGGCCAAAATGTGATGTCATTACAGGTACAGTGCACCCCAAAATAAAAACTAGTGCTATCTATCAATCTAGATTGTTTAGTTGTGAGTTGCCCAGCGTTGGAGATATTAGCTGTAGATATGTCTGTCTCGTCTCATATATTGTCAATATAATAGAATAATAGAACTAGAAGGCACTCTGCTTGTGTAATGTAAATGGACTGCTCTTATATAGCGCTTTTCTAGTCTTCTAGAGTACCATTACATAACCAGAGTACCATACAGGAACCATTCATCATTCACACACATTCATACACTGTGGCCGAGGCTGCCGTACAAGGTGCCACCTGCTCACCAGATAAACACTCACACTCATTTACACTCTGATGGTGCAGCATCGGGGGCAACTCAGGGTTCAGTGTCTTTCCCAAGGACACTTCAACATGGGACTGCAGGGCCGGGGATTGAACCACCAACCTTCCAATTGGCAGGTGACCACTGAGCCACAGCCGCCCCTGCTCAAACACCATAAAAAATACATTAAAAGAAATACAAAAATAACTCGACATTGTGTCTTTTCTATATATATATGTACATTATATTTATCAACACTCTACATTGATAAATATACTGTACATATATAGATATATATATACAGTATATAAAATAAAATGGAAACGTGTTTAATATCAGGTTTTATCAGGAGGTTTTACAAGTTTGTCCTGTTGTTATAGCAGCTCCCAGAGGCCAAATGATAGTTCTTGACTTAAAAGAGCTGAAGATAAAAAGCAGTTTGATTTGTGTGTATTTTATTTTATCATTACTGTTATATTTAATTAGTACAGAGCACTGTTGTCGCCTAATCACGTTAAGTCCTGCTGTGTGCTGCTGATTGTGTGTGTGTGTGTGTGTGTGTGTGTGTGTGTGTGTGTGTGTGTGTGTGTGTGTGTGTGTGTGTGTGTGTGTGTGTGTGTGTGTGTGTGTGTGTGTGTACTAACAAAAGGAGGCTGACCCACTCATCACTCACTGGCCCAATCCCAAAGTGAGCCCCGAGGACTAAGGACTCACAGACTTAATTAATCTCAGGTGCTAAGTGAGTGTGTGAGGCCACATGGGCTCAGATAGATATGTTAGATATCACATGTTACCTTAACAAGATTTACTAACAAAGATGTTGCTGACACTTGCCGGTTTGGGAATTTTCATTTTAAGTTTGTCACTTTCCACACGGCCAACGCCCAGGAGACGGCTGGCTGTTTCCAAATTCTTTCAAAGTCTTGTTTTACAAGCTGGACAACAGGTCCGTTCTGTGGTCGTGTGGCGTGCTGTTGTTTGCCTTTGTAATTTCCGGTTTTCACTTTGGTGTCCGCGGTAAACGTCACAACACTTTGAACTGTGGGTAATTCCTTTTGGTAAAGTCTGCGCACCAAAGTCTGTGAGTCTGTGAGTCTGTGAGTCTGGACTTTGGGATTAGGCCACTTTAAACCACATCTACCTACAGGTATAAATAAAGTCTCCTTGACTTCCAGTCGGTATACTGAGGGGCACATGCTATTGGGTTGTACCGTAGGCTATGACAGCCTGTATCTAGCTCAAGCACAACTATATTGAACAAACAACACAAAATAAAAGATAATGGCAAAAGGGGAAAATGATCAATTTCTAAGGACAATGACCAAGTCCTGAAGTGTTTCTCCGGCAGCACTGAAGGAAACCTAACCGAAATGATTCCTTAAGCAGACGCGTGTTCATGAAAGGGATTTTTGTGTAAATACAGGGGTATAAATAAAGGCCTATTGCCACAATAAGTACAATTATGTGTAATTTGCCTTGGTGATTAGTGCAAACATAAGCAAGCAAACATATTAAACATTAAAGCTTTAGTACGTAACTCTTTTGATAATAATAAATGTCCGTTACATTCAAGCCGTTGCCAAATGAGTTGCTACAAAGCTAAATAAGACTCTCAGCTCCACACAACTCTCTCTGTATTTCTCAGTGTGACTATGTTCAGGAGATTGTGGTGTCTGGTGACTTTCGCACACAGAAACTCAAGTGAAGATAATGATGTATACAATGATGTATACTATATTAATCCCTCAAGTGGAAAGTACAATTTACTCTCTGTTGTTATTACACACATTACACAAGATAATGACTTTTTCTGAAGTCAAGTTTTTTAAATCCTCTATGCGTGAATACAGAAGGCTTGTGTCATGTGGATGCTATAACAGTGGTGTTGTCATTACTTAGAATTCCTTATGGGGGCAACAGAAACTACACACTACAGCATTAATAAGACATTTATAATAAATACGGAAAACAAATATATACTGTACATACAAAGTAACTGTTGCATTGGAAAAGAATAAAGAGGCTGAATGGGTTGAGTGCAGAATGTGCATGAATATGTATGTGCAATGGGCAGATGTAAAGTCCAGGATGCAGGTTAGTGCTAAGTGTTGTGACTACGGATGCCATTAAGTCAATGTGAGTGGGGAACGACTGGGTCATATACAGACCTGTTGGCTCTGTAGGCGAACTGCAGGGGGTCCACTGAGGGTTTTGGGTTGAACCAGAACAAGGCGCTCAAAAGACTTCATAACCACAGAGGTCAGGGTGTTGGATCTGTCATTCAGAATCAGAATCAGAATCAGAAATACTTTATTGGTCCCTGAAGGGAAACTCAGTGTTGCAATTGCACAAATTGTATAAATAACAAGTAGAAATATAAATAAAGAAATATAAGGAGTGTGGATATGTACGGTGTTTACAGAGTTAAAGGAATGTTATGATACAGTATTTACATAATTAACATAATTAAGGAGTTGTAATGGTGAACAGTAATAATAATAATAATAATAATAATAATAGTAGCAGTAGAGTATTGCACACATTTCAAGCCAGTGTTATTGCACAAAACAGATATTGTTGTCCAGTTACAACCTCACTAAGTGTGTGTGTCAGACACTCATCGGGTTATAAAGTTTGATGGCCACAGGCAGGAATGACTTCCTGTGGCGCTCTGTGGTGTATTTTGGGAGAATGAGACTCTCACTGAAAGTTCAGTCCTGTGATCCTTGTTTATCTTAATACTGCACCATGCCCTCTCTTATACTCACTGCTCTCATGGCGCTTATATACCATGTGGGAGGACTTACAGTCTCAGTGTCACCTGACAGCGACTGACAATTCTTATGTAGAATCCAACCATTACATCATACCATAAATTGTGAATTGGAATTATTCTCATGATTACTAGTGATGTCCATCATGATAACTCCCTGTGTCAAATCTATTTGAACTTTTGGTGTAAATTTATATTATCATGGTGTTGAATTATTGACTTAATCTACATCTCACAAAGCAGGCAATTTGAGTATTTGTTTTCATTCTTTATATACTATTTACTATACTTTATATACTACTATCTATTAAAGGCAATGCATTATGGAACACACTTCCTCCAACTATAATGGAGCATCCCACTTTGGCCTCCTTTGAGAGCCAGGTAAAGCTGTGGCTTAGAGCTAACCAAACATGTGATCACAGCTTACTTTTGTTTCCATATTTTTTTTTTTACTAATGAATTGTCCTGTTTTTTCTTTTCTTTTTTTCTTCTTTTCTTTTTGTTTCTTCTTGTTTTTATATACTAAATGTTACTATCCTATGTCTTTTTTACAGTAAGTAACTCCAACCTGCCTATTGGACTGCAGATGGAAATTAGCCCCTCGGGCTACAATCTGGCACATTTACGTGTACTGTTGTGCATGTTCATCAATGTGCATTGTCCTAAATTAATAAAATAAAATAAAATAAAATGTATCTTCGCACTGCAATTAGACTGCTTATATAATAGTTTTACTTATTGATCATTTTGCTTTTACTGCGTTAACACCATTGTGTTTACCCATTTTTAAGGATCTATTGCAGAAATTCTTCTTCCAGAATGTCCATTCACAGGAAAGTGTAATCCCACAAACGAAATACCAAATACACCATGAGGATTCGGTGCAAAAGAAGAATAACAATAACACTACCTGAAGAGCCTACACCGGACCAGCTGGAGGAAGTTCATGAATGACCTATGCTCTCCAAAGAGCCAAATGGGTTAAACTCAGCGCCTACAGACTAGCAAATTTAGCAAAATTATGTGTATAGATTTGGTAAATATTGAGCAACACATCTTTCACAGCTTTCTTATCTGTAAAATTGAAACTGTGCAACATATAGCCTATAGCCGTGTTCAGTGTCCTTTTCAAATATTAGGTCTTTATCTGTGCACTAATGGCTAATCTAAATATGTATGTGACTTAAAATGGATGCTACCAAAATAGCATTCATCCACAACTGGAAAAACTGCATGCTCATGAATTGATTTCAGAGCTTTGTAATATCTTACTAACTGTAAAAAATAAAAAATAAAAATAAAAAAATATATATATATATATATCATGTCAGAGTAGGCCTGCGGTCTAGACCTGCTCTTTTATGAAAAGCGCAATGAGATAACTCTTGTTGGGATTTGGCGCTATATAAATAAAATTGAATTGAATTGAATAATAGCCCACTACATAGAAATATTGAGATACTAAATATGTTGAACATTTGCAAGTGCATTCCCTTTTGTAGTAGCCTATTGGTATTAGGCTATTTAACTCTTGTGAATGTAAATATGTCTAGGATAGTTCTTAATAAGGTAATAATGCTTATTTGTTATCATGATATGACCATGACGACCACACACAACAAAACATAAATATCAGGCCAACGTTTTTTTTTTTTTAATAACAGGCCAACGTTTATTTCCAAAAATCTGATCCATGACGTAAATGCAGTTTAGACAGACGTGAGTAATCGATCTCAGAACTCAGGCAAGGCAGAGCAATGTTTGCATGCCTGCTGACGACCTACGCTAGTTACTCTGCCATGGCGCCCGTTATGTCACTGACTGAGGAGGGGACATCATAACATCGTGTTTTTATTCGCTTTAGTGAAAGATAGCCTGTGCGTTTCGCTTCTCCCGGTTTGAATTTAATAACATTTATCTCTGAACCCGCCATGACCGTGGAGCAGAATGTCCTCCAGCAGCATTCTCAAAAGGTAAGCTTACAGAAGCTAACTTTGTGGCAAGCTAACTTTAGCCTAATGGTATAGCTAGCTATCTACTTAGTTTTAAGGCTCAAAGTACCCTCAGAGATGGCAAACCAGTTTTTGGGCTAGTAAGATTAACATTAAATAGTCATTTTATTCTGGTTACGGACTGTTGCTAAGGCGCAGTGTGAAACTCGCGAGTAAATGTTTTCAAGTTAGGCCTAACGCGTTATTCAACATGAAGCTAGCTGCTAACCACAGTTAGCTAGCTAACGTTACAGTGAAGCTAACCCTTAGAGTTGTTTGGGTTAGTTGGGCTACGTTAACGTTGAATATAGCTTAAAAGTTCATACGTGTTAATGTAGAGGATACCTTTCCGTGTAACATTAGCATACTGGGCTAATTATGTCGTCAATTGAAATGAACAAGGCCGAGTGACAGTGAAATATTTAGCTAGCTAACGTTATGTTAGTGTCAACTTTGTATCGTTAGTATTTGGTTAAATCTTTTATTTTGACGGGACGTTTTGCTAAAACCTTTACACCAACGACACTGTTTAGTATTGATAAGGGGATACTGTGTGTTTGAGTGGGGGCAAATGTTTCCTAGGTTACGCATCCCATATCTGGTATCTTTGTTTACAAAGCATGACTAGCGGCGAAGGTAGAAACAGCCTTGATGCTTGGCACGGATTGAGTAGCAAGACAAGTATTATAATGGTTTATAACTGAGAAGGCAGATTGTTATATTATATTTGATCATACTTTTCAGTTTACTAAAGTGCATTTAGGGTCGATTGCGTTGCTTAGGCTTTTAGTATTGAAAGGATTTAACCATAGTATCTATGGATGTAACCTCTGCGACCACCATGCCCAGCGTTGCATAGCTTTGGCTAGTTATGACGTTTACTCTGCTAACGTTAGTCCAAATGTAAATAAATAATAATTTCGCATAGGAGTGATGAAATCAAATCTGATTGGTCTGAATCACAGGCAAAAATAAATACTTAACCTTTCTGTTGATGACTCAAACTTAAAAGTAGCCATGTAACACACACCTTATTATGCAGTCTGACCTTTTTTCAAGGGCTGAAATGAAACCACGATTAACAACAATGTCAGTAAAGGCAGGCTAAAAATGGTCTTATACTGGAATGAGCCATTATAGTACAATAAATAAGTATACATCTTTTGTCTATGCTTTTATACTAAATCTTTTTTTTTAATATAATAAGTTAGTGCTGGGCGATATGGAGAATATCAAATATCACAACATTTTTGACCAAATACCTCTATATTGTTACCGCAACGATATTGTAGTCTTAACTATTGGTGCTTTCACAAAATATTTACACAATGAGATTTTTGATAAATAAACCTCAGTAATGTGGATAGTGTGGGTAAAAAGTGGGTAAATAGTAAATGGGTAAAATCAAAAATAGTCTGGTAAGTTCAGAAAATGACATCACTTTACTGTGATGCAGCCTTTAAAATCAGGAAACGACACCACTTACGTCATATTACAATATCTAAAATCTAAGACAATATCTAGTCTCATGTCACAATATCAATATAATATTGATATATTGCCCAGCTCTAATAATAGTCTACATATGCAAAGCTGTCCAGGAAAAGCTTCCCGGATTTGTTTGGACAATGCTTGAGTGTGTGGTGGAATATAGTTATAGTCATTACAGTTGTACTACATAGTTAGAGCACTTTATCAAAGCCGGGTATGGTTTAGGTTTTCGGGGGTGGGTGTGGGTGTGTGGGGGTGTGGGTATATCTGAGTAACTGCTCCTGTTGTTGACTTGGCCCAGATCTGCCACAGGTGTTACTTTCCTCACACTTCAGTGACCCTGCCATCCTCTGTGCCAACACTCTGGCATCCATCAATCTCTGACAGTGACCAAAACACACTGGCATCTTGATGTTTTGATGATTCTCTAAACGCCGACTTTTATGAGAACGTGCACATAGTTAAAGAAGAAATCCAGGGTAAACGGAGCAAGTTGGTAACCACTGTTGTGGTACCCATCACGGCTGCACGATATGAGAAAAAATTGCGATAAAGTTGAATATCACGTTAACATTATTGCAATAAATAAACAAATATTAAAGTGTATTAAGTGCACATTTTCTGCAATTTTCAGTATTTTTAAATTTAACAAATTGTTGAATTTAAAACAATTTCCAACATTCTCTTATAGCACAAATTAAACATTGAATTGAATATAAAAGGCACCACTAATAAAAGAATGACAGTGCCATTATTTACTTAAGTTTCTTTTAACTAACACTAAAAAAACAAAATGTGTTTTTTGTGATGATAAATGATATATTGTGCACTTTCCATAAATCACAGATATCAAAGTGTACTCAATTCTCAATGCGTTCTGTTAAAATACAACAAATTGCTTCTTGAATTTAAAACAAATGAAAGGAAATGATTTTCCACTTTCTTTTATTGAACACATTGTACATTGAATTGAATATAAAATGCAGCACTAAATAAAGAATACCCATTACATTTTAAGGTGCAGTGTTCAGCTGATATTTTCTTTCAACTAACTGAGTGTCTGTTGGTTAATGCGCCACTTGATATTGCGATGATAAAAAAACAATATACTGTGCAGCCCTATCCATTATCTCTGAATGGGAATTCAAACTTTTGTCTAGTCAGCCAAAGCGTGATTTATGATACTAAGGCTACACGCAGAGCTTTCGCCTTAGCCTAGGTAAGTGGCCTGTAGTTTAGTCTTCAGCGTTGGTGTGTGTGCGTCAATCTCTTTGAGCGTGCGTGTGTGGTAGAGCAAGGGAGTGATGGTGATTGTCTTCAGAGCGAGGAGCGACTCTAGAGTCATAGTGAGAGAAACAAAGCTGTTCTTTCTGATTTTGATTATTGGTTTGCACTTTGCTTTGTGTTCACTGTGTGTGATTATTGAATGTATAATCAATAGGGCTGGGTATCGCCAATCGATTGGATTCCGATTCACAGGGTCCCAATTCGGTTACATTTCTGCCTCAATATCAATTAGGTTAGGGAAATTTCAGTTGCAATACCAATTGTGTGTGTGTGTGTGTGTGTATATTTGTGTGTAACCATGTTATAAAGGTATATTAGAAGATCAATTTCAGGATTATATTAATCCATATCAAATCACTCAAACAAAGATGGATTTTAATCGGAGAATCGATTAATATCACCCAGCTCTAATAATGAAGTAATCTACAATATATTTGATATTGTGGCATTGCACATAACATTTGAGTCATTTATTTCCAACGCACACGCCAATCTGAAAATACTTTCAGTGCAGAATGTTGTGGGTGCATGCATGACCGACGACTCTGTATTCCTTTCATTTATTTCACCTTGCCGTGCCAGGGGAACGGCTTACACAATCCTCATTTGTGATCAACAGTTTTTCTCCCTAAAAACAAAGTCCTCCCCAATTAGACTTTTGCCTTCCTGAAATTGAATACAGTTCTTTTGTGTGCTTGATAATAATTATGCACATGGGGTTGTTGATTACTGTTTTTGCATCTAATCTATGAAAAAAATCATATTATATGAACTGAGCACAGCACAAACTGCGTTATGTGTTTGGTGCTGCTGCTTTATAACATGTCACTTTCCCATGCATGGCTGGTTTCCATTGCCTTGTGTAGTAGCTGTAGCAAGTCCATTAAAAGTGTAAAAACAAAACAAAATGTCCATGACATAGATGGTGTACAGCGTTGCCATGAATGTGTTATGCAATCTATGACGTGTGAAAACAACCTACAGGAGCTGTTCCTAAACCAAAGAAGACCGCTTTGAACTGACACTGTTGGCTGCTGCAGCTGTGACGTTGTTCCTCTCTTTTAAGATTTAAGACTTCTGCCTTGCACGCTGACACTAAGTGCATCCCCCCCATTATTTGTAGTGCGTTTATTCAAGCTTTGCATTGTGGGTTAAGTGTGTGTGGTAAAACCACGCAGTCCAGCTGGGTTTGACATCAGTATGTCATTAGACTTCTGTGAACTCTTAATAGTGAAGAGAATTGACAGCTCAAATTAAATCAAACTATCCCATACAATTAATATATATATATCCAGTAGGACTGCATAATATATAATTGTTTTATCCTCATTGCAATATCAACTTGCGCAGTAAACACATTGCAAAAGGCTGCAACATATCTCAAAAGACACTCATAGATCCTTTCTGTTAGTTGAAATAAAATAGCAGAAAACTGCACTTTAAAATATAAACTGTCAATCTTAATTATATCTAATTCAATGCTCAATAAAGAAATGCTGAAAATGATTTAATTTGTTTTAAATCCAACAAGCAATGTGTTGTATTTTTGCAGAATACTGAAAGCAGCAGAAACGCAGAACTTTGTACATTTTATTATCGGTTTATTTATCGCAAGTAATATCGTCATCACAATTTTCAACAACGTTATCGCATATTTTCCTCATATCGTGCAGCCCTATTATCCAGATCACTGCTGTGTAGAGCCGGCATGCTTTTTTAAAACTATTATCCAAGCTAGGAAAAAAGAATGGCTTAGGCCTCAGAGGGCTAATGGCTAGTTTTAATGGAGCTGATACTGATGCGTGATACGGGTCTGAGTTCCTTAAATCTATTGGGAGGGTAAAGCAGCAGGTTGCCTTCTTTTTTCCCCTCTCTGCTATAATCTCTGGATGGTGTTGAGCTAGTGACAGTCAAAAATTGCTTTTATAGAACTATATGATTATGCTGGATCTTACTCCACCTTTTTTTTTTTTTTTCTTTCATTCACCCCGCCGTCACTATAGGTGTGTAATAGCCTTATGAGTAGCTCCATTATTAATTTAGTTGAAATGTTGGCTTCACTCTTACAGTTGTGGTTCCTCCTCTCTTCTTCTCCCTTCAATAGCACCAGCAGACGCTTCTAAACCAGCTGAGGGAGGTCACGGGCACCACAGATGTTCAGCTGCTTCAGCAGGCCCTGCAGGTACACTATGTAACACATGCATTACAAATATATAAACACACAAACCCTTTCAGATATTAGCTAATGCAGAAACATGTCTCTGTTTACAAGCTGTCTTCATATACTCATCACACAGCAAAACATTCACTCTGCTCTCACAGAAGCAACACCACATATTCTTTTTATTTTTTTATTTCATGTCAATGGCAGGTGATTCTTTTCTACCTCAAACCCACATTTGACCCATTCATATGAAACTGCTGGTCCATATTAAGCTCTGGGCATCACAGAGTGTGTCTAAGTAGTTCCACACAAGTCATTACTAAGCCATACAGTTGCACGGTTTTACATTAGATACTGTAAACACACACCTTGGCAATATAAGCAGTCTTCTTTTTTTTAGTTCTTCTTCTAGTTCAGTTGTATTCCTCAACTATTGTTAACATGAGCTATCCTAAACAGCAACCACATTTTTCAGGTCTCACCAAGAAACCAAGGTTGAAAAATATATGAAAGCTTAAGCTGAAACTGGGTTCAAGTTGTTGTTAAGTGTTCCTGCAAATTATTTTCCCGTGTTTCTACTGAAATGACTGCAGGTGAGCAATGGAGACTTGGCCGAGGCTGTGGCGTTCCTGACAGAGAAGAATGCCAAGGTTCCTCAGCAAGATGAGACGACCTACTACCAGACGTCCCAGGTGGCCAGCGACAGATACATCAGCGTGGGGAGCCAGGCAGACACAAGTGAGCAGCTTACTTAAACCTTTGGCAAGGAAGTTTAAGAGACCTCACACAGGGATGATTAGAAGAAAAACACATATATGCTCAGTTTACGGTTTCACAACATCTGTATAAGATTTGTCTTTAAATTTGAATTAACAATAAACCATGTTTTAGCTTTGTCAATGTGGATTATTGTATATACTGTGATAGCACAAATCACCATGCATAATAAACAGTTCCCTATCGGACTGAATGATTTGGGGGAAATCTAATTGCGATCTTTTTTTTTGTTGCCAGATATTGCGATTACTATTTGATTAGCGTTGTATTTTTTTTTATTTTTCTCTCTTAAAAGTTTAGCTAAAGTTCAATATTCACTGTGTAACAGTTAAAACATGTCATGCAGCATTATAACATGAGACACAACCAAACGCATAACACTTATCACAAAATCTAAAGTTAAGGTCGCTGGTTCAATCCCCAGACCGTCAGGATATGATCTGGGTGGGGAAAGTGAAAGATTAGCGCTTGTCCCTTTCTCATTGAGGTGCCCTTGAGCAAGGTCCTTAACCCCAACCGCTCCAGTGGAGCTGCTCCATGGTTGTACTGGTCCGCTTCCAGGTGTTAATGTGTAACTGTGTGAGTGAGACAGGTCATCGTTTCATATGAGAATTTGTTCATAATGGACTTACCTGGATAAATAAAGGTTAAAAAATAAGAAAAATCAATTCCAATAAAAACAAATCAGTACTTTCCTGTAAACTGAAATGTCTGATATGGCTGAGTTCAACAGCAGCATCTACATATTACACCTTCTACCATCATGTTAAATAAAGTCATACAAAATAAATGAAACATCCACTGAGATTTCTTGTAATAATCTGTATATGTAACATTATTCCAGCATTTATTTTATGGAAAAACTGTAAATATAATAACAAAAAGAGGAAAACATTTTTGAAACCAAATGTTACGTGGTCTTCACGATTAGCTAATCGCATTCTTTCAAATCCTGATTTCAATTTGAAAACCATTCAGCCCTAGTTCCTTAAAGAGAATGTGAAAAACTAGAGGGTTTTCAATACTTCCCCAAGTTGTCTGAGTATAAACCAAGATAAAATGGGTGTTCATGCAAATCAAATTACAGCTTGTGTGTGTTTTCTTGAATGCAGATGTAATTGACCTGACCGGGGATGATAAAGATGACCTGCAGAGGGCTATCGCCCTCAGCCTGGAGGAGTCCAACCGGGCGTTCAGGGAGACAGGCATCACTGATGAGGAGCAGGCCATTAGCCGGTGGGCTCAGCAGCATTACTCACTAATAGGAAATGTGCCTAGAAATGTCTGACTCAACATCTGACCGAGAAAAAACAAACCAATCCTTGGAAGAAAAATAAAAACACAAGACCCCTATTGTAATCATGTCCCGAGCCGATCCTAAGCATCGGTATTAGGGCTGATCCAGGCATATTTCTTTTGGGTAAAAATACAGCTGATCAAAATCAGATTGTTTCCTTTCTGAACTCTTCTGAGTTTTGTCCTCAACTCTGTGAGCTATTCTCCGCATATGCAAGTAAAAATTTGAGTGTATGAATGTGAAAAAGGATTTGTTTACACCAGGGATTGACTGTCACCTGTTAAAATGACAAACGTCGCCGATGGCAGATCACATCAGCTGTCACTAATGAACATTAGTTCTGTGAGTCACTTGATAGCAGGCCAACATTTAGCTGTTGTCGAGTTTATGTGCTCTCTCTGGCCCGGGTCTGTGCTCTGCCAGATCTGTACTCAAGATTGTTTATGAGGTATGAGAAGCATCAACATGTAACACCATGTACAACCGCAAGTGGACACAGTGTTCTCACTGAGCGATACATCTAATACATCACATGATAGTTACATAGCAACAACAAATCATCTTAGTCTTAGAGATAAGTAAACTTTGTTAAAAGAAATGCAGTTTTGAAATTTGAAGATTTCCACACTAGGTTTGATGGTTATTGTGGAATAATGAAATGGAATTAATATTTAAAGTCACCATTTAAACCTCGTATTTTTCCTTTCATTCACCGTCCAAGGCATTGCTAATGGTCACTTACCTTGTCATTCATGTAATTCATTCATGTCCTCACAAACGGAGAATAAAAGCCTTATGAATACTTACATTTTAAATCACAACCTTTAATATACAGTACAATATGACCTGACTGAAGTACAATGCTAAGGAGCCACAATCGGGCATTTCAATTAAAATAGGGAGCATCGTGACAAGGCTTTGACTTTGAATAATAAGAGGGAAGAAAATACCAAAGCACTTTTAGGAGATACAGTGCAGGATAACCTGCAACAGGGGAGCCAGTAAGTGACAGCACCACCACTGTGAAACCACCTTAAGATAAAATCATAAGAAATTTAATTGTACATAAAGCAGGTAATTACACTGCCACTTAGTGGGTTGAGCTGGACAATGGTGATAAAGTTAGAAAAAAGCAAGTCCATTGCCTTTAATTCAAATTGTGTTTTGGCATCCTCTTTCTTTCTTTTTTTCCTTTCTCTCATAGAGTTTTGGAGGCCAGCATAGCAGAGAACAAGGCAAGTCTGAAGCGGACCCACACAGAAGTATGGAGCGATTCACCCAACCCTTATGACAGGAAGAGGATAGACACCTGCCCTGTTGGGCTGAAAAATGTTGGCAATACCTGCTGGTTCAGTGCTGTTATACAGGTGGGCACGCACACGCACACACACACACACACACACACACACACGCATACTCACTCATAGACCAGGTGTTTGAGGTTGATTTTGCCATATCTTTTAAGTCTTTGCTCACACCTAGTTTCTTTGTCAATAAGAAACTTAGGAACACACCAGGAAATTCAAAGTGGCTTTGTATTTGGTTGCATGTAATTGTAAAGATGCAGGAATCAATGCTTTAATCTGCTCTAGTTTTCTAGTCGTAATGGATAAGAGAGTAATCTAAATGTTTATATGCTGGAAAAAATGCTAGAAAAATTTAGCCCAGCTGTCACAAAGACTTGATTTCTTATATGCTAGTGATGTCAGTGGTAGACTGTGAGCTGATCTGAAATATGCCAGATGAACACTGGATACACCGTCACATGGTGCCTGGTCCCTGTGTGTAATGGGAAGAAGACACTGCTTGTACCTGACCCCGCTGCACTTAGTGCAAGCATAGAAGTAAACAAGTTTTTGATTTCATAACAAGATATCGAAATCTTGACAATATCACTTTCATATTCAAAACAGAAATTAAACACCATGACCTGAAGTTAAAGCCGTGAGCGTAAGTGGCTCTTGTAATGGTTGTCACCACTGTAAAAGGTTGAACATGCGATCAATGTGTGCAGTTTTTGTTACATGTAACATGACCGCACTAAACTCAATTTTCTGGAAATTAAATGTCCGTAGGCTTTGTTATGTTAAACATTCCATAGTGTGTTTCCTTACTTTCCTCCATCACCTCAGGTTGTTTTTCAGGACTTGTATCACATGATGCAACAAACACTAACATATCATTCCAAATAATACGTAAAGGGGTCAGGTTTACGTCCTAATTGTGTATAATCTTATTTCTGTTTCATGCACTACAGCTGGCAGATGTGTGTGACAGATTGACTTGCATTGGTTGAAATTGCTAGAAGAGAGGTCCTAATGTAATTGCAGAGAGCATAAGCTTTTGAATAAGAAATTTGTTTTAACTGGGGAAAGGGAGAAGCAGCATCTTGTACATATAGGATGTACATAAAGTAGTGTGAATAATTATACAAAGTTGAATCCTTATAGCAGTTGCTGCAGCATCCTAGCTTTACAGAGTGGAATACCACACCTTGTAAGAGGTTTAAGGTTTAAAGGTGCAATATGTAATACTAACAGCTAGTGTTTAAAATAGTTACTGCAGTAAAAATTCAAGATACTGGAGAGAGTTGTCTCCCCCGCCCCTCCTCCCCAGACTCGATGTTCACGTTGGTTGGTAGCCAGACATTACTTCACAGCAGTGGAGTAGCTAACATTAGATGCTGGCTATGTTGACAGTCATAAAAGCTCATGCTCACGCAGAGCTCTGTACCCAACTGACAGACACACTTCCTCAGCTTAGAATTACAGTAGGAACCGCTACAAATTCTACAACCTCGCTGTTGTTTTCCACTCGACCCAAATACACACTTTATTGGCTTAGAATTACAGAAAATAAAACAATCGCTAAACACACTACTAACTCACGGTCCTCTCTTCCCAATTTACAGCCCCCTCTTTTGGCTTAAAATGACTCACCACTGTCCGCTACGGCCGCTGAAAAGGCTACACGTAAACAGCCTTGGCCTGCTGGCCTGGTCCTCCGGTAACATTAGCAATTAGCAAGGTTAGCATGGCGGCGTTAGCCAGGACCAATGGGACCAAGCGCTATATAAGAGCAGTCCATTTACATTTGTATGCAAGTGAGTAGGGCTGAACAATATTGTGTTTTAGCATCGACATCGCGATGTGCACATGCCACGCATAGTCACATCGCAGGACATTGCGATGTTGACATAATCCTTTTTTGCTGGTTGATAGAAAAGTAAACTTCCACTGTTCTCCTTTTACATGATTATTACTGTCCGACCCTTCCCCTTGAAGACAGGTAGCCATGTGGGCAGCGTGTGTATGTGACGTTAGTACGACGGGGTTTGTTATGGGAAGTGTGTAGAAAAGTACCGTAGGCAGCAGCTGCCGCTGACACAGTGATGCGCATAGTTTTGATGGGTAGTCAGTGAAGCTACAGCAGTCAGTGTTTTATGTTCGCTGCAAATACAAACTAAATCACCTGATTAATGCAACATAATCACAACGTCTCCCGGCCATTTCCCCCCGCACAAAGCTGCAACCAGCCAGGCCAAAGCTAATATAGTTATCCTAAAGAAAGAGCGGTTGCCTGCCAATTGGAAGGTTGGTGGTTCAATTCCTGGCCCTGCAGTCCCATGTCGAAGTGTCCTTGGGCAAGATACTGAACCCTGAGTTGCCCCCGACATTCACATTCACATGCCCATCGGAGTGTGAATGTGTGTGAGTGTTTATCTGATGAGCAGGTGGCACCTTGTACGGCAGCCTCGGCCACAGTGTATGAGTGTGTGTGAAGGGTGAATTGTTTCTGTATGATGTAAAAGCACTTTGAGTAGTCATTAAGAATAGAAAAGCGCTATATAAATACAGCACATTTACATTTACAACGCTGCTATCAGCCAGGCTAAAGCTAATATAATTAGCCTAAAGGAATAAGGGGTCCGTCTGTCCCAACTAATGTTACGGTACGGAGCCTAATCTAATCTACTACAGAAGTCTGTGTCTGGTCTAACGTCATTTACACTGATTTAATTGTTCTTGGATACACAGAGTTTGTTGCTACTGCGCGGGACATGCAGGTCTGATCAATTTATCAAACTAACGAGCTGGCCCCGCTAGTCGACCACAACTTGACATTTAGAGGAAGCAACATGCAGTAACTGTCATACACTTGAGCCTGGATTGATTATTATATTAATACAATGGTGTAATGCTAGTCAACCAGTGTATTTCTACCTAATTTCCCTCTCCAAAATCTCTTCAGAAGAGTAACGTTAGTTACAGCGCTAACTTGCTTTGGTGTTTGTAAAGCATTAAAGTTCAACAAAGAATGGTTCACACAAGATCCTATTTCATTTTTTTCTTCTACGTAGATGCACTCCCCTAACAAAATCACCGCAGTAGTCGAGAATGATTTATTATTTCCAAACAGAGCTATTTATGTAATCTTTTAAAAATTACTTTTTATTTTTTCATATTGCAATATACACTCACCGGCCACTTTATTAGGTACCCCATGCTAGTAACGGGTTGGACCCCCTTTTGCCTTCAGAACTGCCTCAATTCTTCGTGGCATAGATTCAACAAGGTGCTGGAAGCATTCCTCAGGGAGTTTGGTCCATATTGACATGATGGCATCACACAGTTGCCGCAGATTTGTCGGCTGCACATCCATGATGCGAATCTCCCGTTCCAAAGATGCTCTATTGGATTGAGATCTGGTGACTGTGGAGGCCATTTGAGTACAGCGAACTCATTGTCATGTTCAAGAAACCAGTCTGAGATGATTCCAGCTTTATGACATGGCGCATTATCCTGCTGAAAGTAGCCATCAGAAGTTGGGTACATTGTGGTCATAAAGGGATGGACATGGTCAGCAACAATACTCAGGTAGGCTGTAGCGTTGCAACGATGGTCAATTGGTACCAAGGGGCCCAAAGAGTGCCAAGAAAATATTCCCCACACCATGACACCACCACCAGCCTGAACCGTTGATACAAGGCAGGATGGATCCATGCTTTCATGTTGTAGATGCCAAATTCTGACCCTACCATCCGAATGTCGCAGCAGAAATCAAGACTCATCAGACCAGGCAACGTTTTTCCAATCTTCTATTGTCCAATTTCGATGAGCTTGTGCAAATTGTAGCCTCAGTTTCCTGTTCTTAGCTGAAAGGAGTGGCACCCGGTGTGGTCTTCTGCTGCTGTAGCCCATCTGCCTCAAAGTTCGACGTACTGTGCGTTCAGAGATGCTCTTCTGCCCACCTTGGTTGTAACGGGTGGTAATTTGAGTCACTGTTGCCCTTCTATCAGCTCGAACCAGTCTGGCCATTCTTCTCTGACCTCTGGCATCAACAAGGCATTTCCGCCCACAGAACTGCCGCTCACTGGATGTTTTTTCTTTTTCGGACCATTCTCTGTAAACCCTAGAGATGGTTGAGCGTGAAAATCCCAGTAGATTAGCAGTTTCTGAAATACTCAGACCAGCCCTTCTGGCACCAACAATCATGGCACGTTCAAAGTCACTCAAATCACCTTTCTTCACCATACTGATGCTCGGTTTGAACTGCAGGAGATTGTCTTGACCATGTCTACATGCCTAAATGCACTGAGTTGCCGCCTTGTGATTGGCTGCTTAGAAATTAAGTGTTAACGAGCAGTTGGACAGGTGTACCTAATAAAGTGGCCGGTGAGTGTATATCGCAGAGGGAAAAAATATCGCAATGTAAGATTTTTCCAATTTCCAGGCCTACAAGTGAGGCCTTTCTAAATTAAGACACTAGATTTTTCACCGCAGTTAACCGCAATTGTCCCCTGACATGAAACAATGTATATCTTTATCATTGGATGTTACTAACCTGTCTTTATTCCTCTTCGACCTCAAGTCTCTGTTCAACCTGTTGGAGTTCCAGAGGCTGGTGCTCAACTACACACCGCCAGCCCGAGTCCACGACCTGCCTCGCAACCAAAAGGTTAGACCCCAATATTTCTTCCCAGGACCTCAACAGAGGTAAATGAAGCTGCAAAAACAAAGTGAGAGTGTGATCATTTCAGTTCAGCGTGTGCAACCTCACATCAGTTGTGTGTGTATACAGTGAGGAAAATAAGTATTTGAACACCCTGCTATTTTGCAAGTTCTCCCACTTAGAAATCATGGAGGGGTCTGAAATTGTCATCGTAGGTGCATGTCCACTGTGAGAGACATAATTTTAAAAAAGAAATCCAGAAATAGCAATGTATGATTTTTTTAACTATTTATTTGTATGATACAGCTGCAAATAAGTATTTGAACACCTGTCTATCAGCTACAATTCTGACCCTCAAAGACCTGTTAGTCTGCCTTCAAAATGTCCACCACTCCATTTATTATCCTAAATTAGATGCACCTGTTTGAGGTCGTTAGCTGCATAAAGACACCTGTCCACCCCATACAATCAGTACAAATCCAACTCTAACATGGCCAAGACCAAAGAGCTGTCCAAAGACACTAGAGACAAAATTGTACACCTCCACAAGGCTGGAAAGGGCTACGGGGAAATTGCCAAGCAGCTTGGTGAAAAAAGGTCCACTGTTGGAGCAATCATTAGAAAATGGAAGAAGCTAAACATGACTGTCAATCTCCCTCGGACTGGGGCTCCATGCAGGATCTCAGCTTGTGGGGTCTCAATGATCTTAAGAAAGGTGAGAAATCAGCCCAGAACTACACGGGAGGAGCTGGTCAATGACTTGAAAAGAGCTGGGACCACCGTTTCCAAGGTTACTGTTGGTAATACACTAAGACGTCATGGTTTGAAATCACGCATGGCACAGAAGGTTCCCCTGCTTAAACCAGCACATGTCAAGGCCCGTCTTAAGTTTGCCAATGACCATTTGGATGATCCAGAAGAGTCATGGGAGAAAGTCATGTGGTCAGATGAGACCAAAATAGAACTTTTTGGTCATAATTCCACTAACTGTGGTTGGAGCAGAAGAATGATGAGTACCATCCCAAGAACACCATCCCTACTGTGAAGCATGGGGGTGGTAGTATCATGCTTTGGGGGTGTTTTTCTGCACATGGGACAGGGCAACTGCACTGTATTAAGGAGAGGATGACCGGGGCCATGTATTGCAAGATTTTGGGGAACAACCTCCTTCCCTCAGTTAGAGCATTGAAGATGGGTCGAGGCTGGGTCTTCCAACATGACAATGACCCAAAGCACAAAGCCAGGATAACCAAGGAGTGGCTCTGGAAGAAGCAGATCAAGGTTCTGGCGTGGCCTAGCCAGTCTCCAGACCTAAACCCAATAGAGAATCTTTGGAGGGAGCTCAAACTCCGTGTTTCTCAGCGACAGCCCAGAAACCTGACTGATCTAGAGAAGATCTGTGTGGAAGAGTGGGCCAAAATCCCTTCTGCAGTGTGTGCAAACCTGGTGAAAAACTACAGGAAACGTTTGACCTCTGGAACTGCAAACAAAGGCTACTGTACCAAATATTAACATTGATTTTCTCAAGTGTTCAAATACTTATTTGCAACTATATCATACAAATAAATAGTTAAAAAATCATACATTGATTTCTGGATATTTTTTTTTAGATTATGTCTCTCACAGTGGACATGCACTTACGATGACAATTTCAGACCCCTCCATGATTTCTAAGTGTGAGAAATTGCAAAATAGCAGGGTGTTCAAATACTTATTTTCCTCACTGTATCCATCTATAGCCTCTCACAGCTAGCTGTGCTTTAGCTCGGAGGGTTTGGAGCTTTGAGCCACCACTCAGCAGCTGTGTGAGCGTGCCCTAAGTTCACAGCAGCTTAGTGTTTTGCCACTATGTAAACTCACTGCTAGTAAGCTTCCAGAATCCCTACCCTCTATGAAATGTTTAATGAAACCCCAGTATTTCTCTTTCAGAACAGAAATGAACATGCAGAAGCCGTGTGTTTTGATTGGTCCTGGAGTTTTTAGTGTCTAGCCACAGTAGTTTCCAGTAGGGCAAATATGGATGGACAAAACCATGCTGATGGCTCACCACAGGGTTAGCCACCTGTCACTAATCTGGCCTAAGCCTCTGCTGTGGAAGTGTAGTTTGGGGCAGTCATCTCTTCATGTCAGTTCCATTGGTTCTAATCACTGACCTTTCACTTCAGCATGATGCAACTGCTAGAGCTTAGAATCTAATCCTTACATCGGCATCCCTGACTTTCTAGCACAAAAAATAAGTGTTATAATGCACTGCTCAGTCACGTTACCCCTGTATCATTCTGTCATAATGCCACTATGGTGATATTGGACAATGTAAAGATGAGAACTTTGGAAACACCTTTTTCAAAGTGACATGATTCAGTCCATGGCCTTTGCCGTGCTCTTTAAATGACTTGGTGAGGGTATTAACTGAGAGTGTTGTACTGATACCAGTAAAAAGGATGGTATCGGTACAGGCTAGTACGTGAGTCTATGCACCGATCTGATACTACGTAATGAAGCCCAGAAAAAATCTACTTTTTAAAGTAGTTTCACCTGGATAAAATAGTCGTTGGCTAACATTAGCTCTCGTACACTCAATTCTTCTTTACCGCTCTAAAAGAGTAGTTTACACAGCAAGTGTAAGTGCTGCCACCACAGAAGACCGCAAAAGCCCCTGAATTGGGACACAGCAGAGACAGTCAGACATGGTTAGCTAGTGGCGATGGAAGATTTGTGTTTTGATCTGCCTGCTCTTTCTTAACCGTCTTTTGTGTAACATTAGAGTTTATGTTAGCAAAAATTCAGCATCTTGGCAATATTTTACACCTGAACATACCACCAATGAACGTGTACAGTACGCAATGCTTCAGTTTTGAGGGGTGGTACTAGTACTGCCGATTTCAGTTGATATTGCACTACGGTTTTATACTGGTACTATTTAAAATTTATTTTAAGCTTACTAAATTGTGGCTGCATGTATTCCTTGATTTATTTATGTATGTCTTTTTCAGTTAATGACTGTCAAACTAGATGATAAAACAATGTGTTATGGTATTCATTCTTTGTATGTATAAGGCTGGTGATACTATTATTTTTGTTAATATACTTGTTCACGTTTTACTCTGAGCAGGAACACAGGAACCTTCCCTTCATGCAGGAGCTGCGGAACCTCTTCTCCCTCATGGTGGGCTCCAAGAGGAAATATGTAGATCCGTCACGAGCTGTGGAAATCCTTAAAGACGCCTTCAAGTCCAGTGAGTCGCAGCAGGTAAGCCTCTTTCTGCCATACCGCCTGTGCATAATAACATTAACTTAGTACAGGCAGTGTTCAACAAAGAGAATGTCATTATTGCAAGCAGGTGAGAGGTTATGTTCCTGTTGCATAAGATAAAGTGTACAAACGCAGTTCCTTTTTTACATATTTACCACCACATGAGTGTTTCAGTTTGTCAGACACAGTCACACCTACGAAATGTGAATAATTCCTGTAGAAATATCTGCATGGGTAATTATTCATTCGTTTATAGAAAATAAGCATTTCTCTGCTGTTTGCACATATATTAATACCTTTACTCCCCCTCTTGTTTCATGGTCGTTCTACTGACTCAGCTCTACTGAATCCGAGACTCTTAACCTCTCATCTATAACCATTAATCTTCAAGCCCACCCCTCTGAACTTTGCAAAAAATGCAAATGACATACACATGTCAAATGTACAAAACCGTTATGTTCTTCTCCTTACATAAGCATTCACACTAAGCCAGTGCCTCTGCAGAGGTTAACTGAGGTCAGTCTTCTGCCCTTTGTACTCATTAGTCATGTCACTACTCTGTGTCTTAGTCAGATGGGCATTGACATGAATTAATGGCTAGCATTGATGTCTTTGAGAGATGGCCTCTTGGCAAGCACGTTCCTTTTGAAGTTTGGCAATCTGCAAAACTCCTCGCTAAGACGACTCATCTCCCATCAAAAGCTCAGTGTTAATCGCAGATGATTTTACTGTCTTGCTTGCAGGCGCAGTTAAGTCCTATAGTTTGACTCCGTGACATCAGTGTCCCAAAGGTAGTCTCTGTAATTGGTCCCTTTGTATGTATGTGTGTATTTCTTTCAACAGCAAGATGTGAGCGAGTTCACCCACAAGCTGCTAGACTGGCTGGAGGACGCCTTCCAGATGAAGGCTGAAGAAGACAGGTAACCCCTGCTCTCTCTATCCAGAGGTCAATGTTAAAAGAACGGATGTCCAGTAGACAAATGCTTGTTGGTGTTATTGGGCACCACATTTAGTCATTAACAATTTGTATTTTTTAATAATAATAATAACCCCCACCAACCCACCCTACCCCCCTTAAAAGTGCTCTGTGTGTGTGTGTGTGTGTGTGTGTGTGTGTGTGTGTGTGTGTGTGTGTGTGTGTGTGTGTGTGTGTGTGTGTGTGTGTGTGTGTGTGTGTGTGTGTGTGTGTGTGTGTGTGTGTGTGTGTGTGTGTGTGGGCAGAAGAGAGATGTGTAGATGCGACCAAAGCATTTGTACACAGTGTGTACTACTAAGCAATCAGGAAAGGTTAACACATTGAACATTTTAAATTAAGCAGATTATTAACGTGAGCTTGTTACCCCGTGTGCGCTGGTGCACTCATCTGTTGACATTTCCGAATGCCCTCCTACAGTTGCTTAATGAAAGCGGGCTTTCCACACAAACAAATGTACAGTACATGTGTCATTAGTATGAGAAAAAAAATGATTTTAACTGTGTTTAATTATCACCCACCCAGACAAAAATCAAGGAAACATTTTTTAGAAGCCCTCCAGGAAGTTCAGGTACTTTCCCCGTTTTCTTAGTCTGACTATCACTAGACCAAGCCAAGCTCAATAAATTTGAGATTGAGCGTTGGTCTGGGGAGTCTTCTCTGTATTTTCTCTGCACAAGAGGTGTGACATAGTTCAAATGACTCTGTATGCAATTGGATAGTGGAACTTGGAACAATGCGGGTGACGTAGAAGCGGCAGCGGCATCAACGGGTTTGCTGCGCTTAGGTGGCGTTTGATGGCCGCTATGTTGAATGTAAACAAGAAGTTGATTGGTCGCTTCTCTATCGTTACTGTGTTGAACCCGCCATTAGCGCTCCAGTTAGATAAGCCAGTTTGTGATTGGTTTCCGCAAAAATTGTGAACCGAAGCAGGAGAATTAAACGTGCAGGTTTCTTGACCGTGCTGCAGGGCGAAATCAAATCGCCGGCAGAGTGGGCGGGGTTTAACCAGTCTACCATTTTCTCGTATAGACATCCAATCTGATAAACAGTTTATATCACATTTCTTGAAACACTACCACCCTAGCCATTTTACCCACCCAGCTTTTTATGTGTGTGTTAGGATGGAGGGGCCGCCACATTTTGATGTAGAAAATCAGATGTACATTGTACAAAAGAACTGAACGAAATTCCTTTAAACAACGTGATTGTTTGTTTTGCTTTCAGGGAGGGTGAGAAGCCAAAGAACCCCATGGTGGAGCTTTTCTATGGCCGCTTCCTTGCAGTGGGTGTCCTGGAAGGTGAGATGAGGGGTTAAAGCTACAGCGCAACGTTTTAATATTAATGAAAGTCCGTTAAATTCAAGCCATTGCCAAATGAGTTGATACAAAGCTAATTCAGCCTATATGCTCCACAACACTCTATTTATGAATTTCTCAGTATGGCTGTTTACAAATTGTGTAGTCTGGCGACATTTGCACGCAGCAGCTTGAGTAATGAGTTTTATGTTACCGCTGCTGTGGACCACAGCAGCGTTCAGCTTTGGAGACAAAGAGGACATACAAATTACAAAATAAGAATAATTCTTCTGAAGAGTCCATTATTTTTTTTAATCCTGTATGTCAGCCCTGCGTGGAAGATGGTGGGGGTGGTGGGCGGTCACCGAAGGCTTGTATCATGTGGACGCGCTGACAGTGTTGTTGTCATTACTTACAATTCTTCTTGGGGGTTACAGAAACTAAGCGCTATAGCTTTAAATTCAAACCAATAAAGAGAGAAAGTGAGGGGTAGCTAGAGAACCCCAGAGAGTTAAAGCGTCAGCATAGTCTGATTGCAGCAGCCAGAAAGCAAGCCAGCCCTTGCCCCTAGTAATGAAAGATGACCTTGTCTTAATGAGATGTGGTCCATGTAAAAGAGGAGAGAGGCTGCATTGATCGCGGAAGACCTTGATGGCTGATTGACATTGCGCTTATTATGCATGACAACACTGGCCCAGAGCCACCAAAAGCTGGGCCAGTGGACTCTGCTGCTCACAAGATGACCTTAATGCCTCATCTACATGTCCGCCAGCAACAGTCAGTCGTTGATGTGGGGAGGTCTGTGCAGTTGTTTAATGATGAGTGAGTGACTGCTGAACAAGTGCAAATCAGCTCGGATATAAACGAGTGTGAAACAGCTCATGTTATTGCTTTTTCTTTTCACGCTCCTTGCCTTTCCAACTCTTCTGTCACACTTTGGACCCAATGTATGTGATATGATGTATGTGATGCACTCTCCCTTTCTCTCTCACATGGTGATGACACAGCTGTAAGTAGCTGTTTGGGGAAAAAAGGGGGCCTTTTTAAGGTTAACCCTAACCCTTTTTTAGTTAGGTCAGCAATAAGCACTATCAATGCTTATCTGTCTATTGTGCTTTTGTAATTCCATAGGTAAAAAATTTGAAAACACAGAGATGTTTGGGCAGTACCCGCTGCAGGTGAATGGCTTCAAGGATCTCCACGAATGTCTCGAGGCAGCAATGATTGAGGGAGAGATCGAGTCTCTGCACTCAGCAGAGAACTCGGCCAGGTCTGGTCAAGAGGTCAGTATGACAACAGTAAAAACTTGCTGGGGATGTATTAATAGAAATATAGTAAGTTATAAGAAATAAAATGAATAAAGTTTGTTTTCATCCTGAATGAAAAGCAGTAGGTGCACTAACAGTAACTAATGGCCTTAAGAGTTAAACATGGGTGTTACACAACATCATTATTTATTGATTTATTTGATACATACATGTCCATTGATATTTTTAAAATGTATTATCTCAAGTACATTCGCAACGCAGTCTTTCTTCTGTTAATATTTATCTCAAGCTTTTGAAACATTTTATGCATAAATCCAATGTAATATAAGCATGTAGTTTGTGCTCCAAAGAAAGGATTTGTTTATTGCACTGTGGCCCAACACCAGGTCAAAGACTCTTTCACGAAACAATTATCACTCACTGCCTATCAGCAGTCACACTTACAATCTGATTAAACATTTGGGATTACGTGCTGGATCCTCTCCAAAGGGTTGACCTCCTTGCCCTTATGTCACACCTGTGTTATTATGGTTGTGACCTCTGGTTAGCTGTAGCCTGGCCTTGGCAGTCCCACAGCACCTGAGAGCAGCTAATTACCAGGCCAGTACACAGATGAGTATGGCACCGAGCTCTCTGGAAAAACCCCAGCCATCCCGAGGGAGGAAGGGAGGGAGCATTAGAGACAGAGCAGGAGTGACACTCCATTCACATCATATAGGAATACAGGGTTTGGTTTATTTGCAGTATGAAAACACTGGATGGGTCGGGCTAGTTGCCTAAACTCCAGTAATTGGGTCTCGGACCAATTACAGGAAGTTGGGCAATTATTACTATAGAAGAAGAAAAAAAACATGGAAAAAACCTGCTAGAACAAGACAAAATGAGTCGTGGAGGTATGTGGAAAGAGGAGGAGATTAGATATTTAATTTCAGTTTGGTCAGACAAAAACATTGCACTGCAAAAATGTAAATTTCTCGCAACTACTGCGTACTGTAGTTGGTGCAACGCTTGCAGTTGGTGCTGACATTGTTGCTGCTGGTAGTAATACCATAATAACGCAATCGGGATTTGCTCATTCATATGTTCATTAATTTTCATTCATACGGTAAAAGACTACCTGCCAAAAACACACAACATCACACACACGCCCGTCTACTCACCAATCAAAAGGAGACGCAACACACGTACGTGGTGACAACACGCCATAGGTATGTCATGGAAAGTTTTTTAGTGCGCTAGCAAAATCAGGATCAAATGTATACAATGTAATTAAACACAACGTTGGTTCGGACCTTGGTCCAGACTTTTAGGTGTGAAACGCCCTGAATCTAAGACAATATGGTGTCAAATCACAAAATTGATTTATCAATATATTACCCAGCCCTATTCTAAACTACCACCAAGCCCTACCAAAATCTATATTCTGACACGATACATAGAATCTCTCTGAAGGTCAACATCCCATTTTTCTTTCAGCACTGGTTCACAGAACTTCCTCCTGTGTTGACCTTTGAACTGTCAAGATTTGAGTTTAACCAAGCACTGGGACGACCAGAGAAGATCCACAACAAGCTTGAGTTCCCCTCTATGCTCTATATGGACAGGTAATAGAAATATTAGCGCTGGGCTTTATTATGGAATCTACAGTATTTGTGTCTGCAGTAAAAACAAGTAATCCAAAGTGTCTTTAAGACTGAAGTCTGTGCTGTGGCCTTTGTGTTATTAGGTACATGGACAGGAACAGGGAAATAACCAGGATCAAGAGGGAGGAGATCAGGAGGCTGAAAGAGCATCTGACGCTGCTTCAACAGCGACTGGAGAGGTACTATTTGTCCACCAACAACTGTTTATTTAGCCCAGGTCAACACCGCTCTATAGACAGCCATAGAGAGTAATTTCTCACTCTGAGCGTTCCGTCACTTTGCCCTCTATTCTTATTTGTCTCTCCCTTGGCTTCCCTTTATCTCTTTGACACTCTACTACTCTGTATTCTCTCTCAGGTATCTGAGTTATGGCTCAGGCCCCAAGAGGTTTCCTCTGGCAGATGTCCTCCAGTATGCAATGGAGTTTGCTTCCAGCAAGCCAGTGTGCACCTCCCCAGTGGAAGACATTGACTCATCAGCTCCTCCCGGTGGCACAACAGGACAACTGCTTCCCCCACCAAGGCAAGTTTCATAACAGATGTTAACAATTATGTTACTGTTTTCCTCTTTTCCATCATTTCATGCATTGCTCGTTGAATTGGTGAATCCAACTTGAGCAGTTGCGTGTTTGTGTCATCAAGTCGACAATACATTCAGGGAGGTATCAGTGAGAGAATAATTTACATTCAGGTTTACAGGTAAAAGCCAGTAAATTAGAATATTTTGAAAAACTTGATTTATTTCAGTAATTACATTCAAAAGGTGTAACTTGTACATTATATTTATTCATTGCACACAGACTGATGCATTCAAATGTTTATTTCATTTAATTTTGATGATTTGAAGTGGCAACCAAAATTCCGTGTGTCACAAAATTTGAATATTGTGTAAGGGTTAAATTTTGAAGACACCTGGTGCCACAAAGTAATCAGCTGATTAACTCAAAACACCTGCAAAGGGCTTTAAATGGTCTCTCAGTCCAGTTCTGAAGCCTACACAAACATGGGGAAGACTTCAGATTTGACAGCTGTCCAAAAGGCGACCATCGACACATTGCACAAGGAGGGAAAGACACAAAAGGTTATTTGAAGAGGCTGGCTGTTCTCAGAGCTCTGTGTCCAAACACATTAATAGAGAGGCAAAGGGAAGGAAAAACTGTGGTCAGAAAAAGTGTATGGCGATAGGGATCACCGCGCCCTAGTCAAGATTGGAAAAAAACCCATTCAAAAAATGTGGGGGAGATTCACAAAGAGTGGACAGCTGCTGGAGTCAGTGCTTCAAGATCCACCACCAAGAGCCTGCCGCATACCTCGTGTCAAGCCACTGTTGACCAAGAAACAGCGCGAAAAGCGTCTCACTTGGGCTAAGGAAAAAAGAGCTGGACTGCTGCTGAGTGGTCCAAAGTCATGTTTTCTGACGAAAGCAAATTTTGCATTTCCTTTGGAAATCGAGGTCCCAGAGTCTGCACAGGATCCACGTTGCCTGAAGTCTAGTGTAAAGTTTCCACTATTAGTGATGGTTTGGGGTGCCATGTCATCTGCTGGTGTCGGTCCACTCTGTTTCCTGAGATCCAGGGTCAACAGCCCTACCAGCAAGTTTTAGAGCACTTCATGCTTCCTGCTGCTGACCTGCTCTATGGAGATGGAGATTTCAGGTTCCAACAGGACTTGGCGCCTGCACACCGCAAAATCTACCCTGCCTGGTTTACGGACCATGGTATTTCTGTTCTGGCCAGCCAACTCCCCTGACCTTAGCCCCATAGAAAATCTGTGGGGTATTGTGAAAGGAAGATGCAGAATGCCAGACCCAAAAACGCAGAAGAGTTGAAGGCCACTATCAGAGCAACCTGGGCTCTCATAACACCTGAGCAGTGCCAGAAACTCACCATTAATGCAGTAATTGAGGCAAAAGGAGCTCCAACCAAGTATTGAGTATTGTACATGCTCATATTTTTCATTTTCTTACTTTTCAGTTGGCCAACATTTCTAAAAACTCCATTTTTTGTATTAGCCTTAAGTAATATTCTAATTTTGTGACACACGGAATTTTGGATTTTCATTTGTTGCCACTTCAAATCATCAAAATTAAATGAAATAAACATTTGAATGCATCAGTCTGTGTGCAATGAATAAATATAATGTACAAGGTACACCTTTTGAATGCAATTACTGAAATAAATCAAGTTTTTCAAAATATTCTAATTTACTGGCTTTTACCTGTATATTCTTCTTTGAAAAACTTTGACTTCTTGAGGTGGTTTCTGGTTTGACCACCAAGCCCAGATAGGATTTAGGTTTTCATTGTTGTGGTTTTATTATAAGCTGCAGAAAGGTTGGTATTGGTTGCATTTTAGGCCTTTATTTGATAGGACAGCTTAGACATGGAAAGGGGGGGGGGGATGACATGCAGCAAAGGGCCATAGGTCAGATTTGAACTTGCTGTGGCAAGGACTGAGCCTCTGTACACGGGGCGCATGCTTTATAAGGTGAGCTACCCAATTTTATATTTGTATATACATACACCCTGCAGCACAGCCGAGCAGGACTCCTCGTCTGCCATGGAGACCTCGGGCCCCGCCTCAGGTCTCAGCGCAGCTCCTGCTGTTGCCCAGCAGCAGAGAGTACCCATTCATAAGCCCTTCACCCAGTCCCGGCTACCTCCCGACCTCCCAATGCATCCAGCCCCACGCCACATCACTGAGGAAGAGTTGAGGGTGCTCGAGGGCTGCTTACATCGCTGGAGGAGTGAAGTGGAAAATGACACACGTGGTAGGTCTGCCTGGCTCCTTTTTGCAACCCTTTATGCTCGTCTCTGTTGTGTAGGACTGGTTTCCGAATTCAGTACTTTTTTGGCACAGACCACATTGCCTCATTAGTATCCAAAAATGCACTACACTATGCAATACATAGACGGGACAAAATGTTGCGTTTACTGGTAAACTGGTAAACCTTGTGACCGAGGTATAACCGACTGCTATCTGAGTTCCCCTCACGTTACTCTGTCCTCCGTGACTGTCTACATCTAGAAACTAAGCTGCGCGGTGCAGGAAACAACTCTGACTGGCTCATGATCAGACGGTGGTTAACGAAGCGGCTTTGCAAAAAACCCGGAGCGTTCTATGAACGGAATGACGTATTTAAAATTTTGCTTGATTATGCAGATTTTGGGAAGCCAAAATCGTGATCGTGATTAACATGTGATTATTGTGCAGCACTAACAGTAATGTTGTAATTTCCTTTTTTTCAAATGGATTTTATAAGATTGGTATCGGAAAAAGTATCGTTAAAGAACTGGTATTGAAGTAAAAAAAATGTAATGATACCCAGCCCTACTGTTGTGCTTCCATCAGCATGAATTCCCTGTACCTCTGTATTATTGCAAAAGTCACCTACTAATGCCACTTACCAATAGATTGTATATGATTTTCTTTCCCACCAGATCTGCAGGGCAGTATAAACAGAATCCACAGAACCATTGACCTTATGTACTCTGACAAATCTATGATGCAGGTGAGCAGCACTTTTCGGTTATCGGTCATATTTGCAATACAAGAAGCCGTCAACTGCTCCATTTGTAAATCAGCATTTTAAATACCCTCTGTGTTGTTCTAGGTTCCATACCGGCTTCACGCAGTGCTTGTCCATGAAGGCCAGGCCAACGCAGGCCACTACTGGGCTTACATCTACGACCCGCATCAGCGTTGCTGGATGAAGTACAACGACGTCTCTGTCACCAAGTCGTCCTGGGAGGAGCTGGTCAGGGACTCGTTTGGCGGCTACCGCAATGCCAGCGCATATTGCCTCATGTATATCAACGACAAAAAGCCCTTTCTCATAGAAGGTACACACGGACCAAGGTTTAGCCCGTAGTAGGGTTCTAACATGTTAGAGCTGTCAATCTTCCTCTATAACACCATTTCAATTTAATTTATTTTATTTGTAAATATTTTTAAATATTTGAATATTTAATGTTCAAATGCAGCCTGTAATGCATTGCGATTTTAAAGTCATGTTGAAACTATTACCCGTCCTTCTTCCGATTCCCAGCCGCAGCCTGTCACTCCCTCCTGAACTAACGTTACTCGGTACATAACGTTAGCTCAGAATGCCTTGTGTTTCTCACGCCCGCTAACTTAGCGTTCATGAGACGTGAAAAAAAGCATTTTGTTTTCACGTGCGAGTAGGCCACGGCAAGAAGAGGGAGATTAGCTAACATTAGGCAACATATTTCTTAAAAAAAATCATATTCGATTTTTGGAATTTGTTCTAAAAGCCTTAATATGTATCTTTGATGCAAAATTGTGTAAGAGGTCGTATTTTTTGGTTTATGAATTCAAACATTTTTCTCAAAAACACTTGGCTGCAGATACATGCCAAAATATAACATCTACTACTTATTTGTCTAGTGAAGGACTGATTAAGTCATGGGAGATTTTAGAGTCTGATTTTAGAGTCTGATTTTGTTCAACTATTGTTTCTACGGCTGGTTTCGTCACTCCCTCGCTGGTTATCACATAGTCTCATCCCTTGAAATGTGGAGGTAACCAACAGTTATGACATTATTAATATTTGATTTGTCATATACAAATCATGCTTTATTATTGAATTAATTTAGGGACATGGTTCCGTTATGTTATTTTGTATATTCTGGGAGCAGTCTAGACAATTTCCATCCACTTCCTTTATAAATCCTGCCCACGTCTGGTATGAAGTCTAAAGTAGATAAGATAGATACAAATATAGATGTTTTCGCGTATCTTTTATTTATACCCCCGGTACCTGCATAGCCCTGTCCCTTAGCTTCTTGGTAATTTAACACTAGAATAAAATATCACTTGTGTCATCTGTTCCACTCAGACTTTGAACTGCCATCTTTCTTGTAGGGCAGTTTGTAGATCTGCTGTTAAAAGTGAAAATAAATCATGACAAGAACAAGTGAGTTGTTGTCAAAGAACAGGTTTGATGCTTCTTCACTTTATGTGAAGTCATTTCTGTTGAAAGAATTGATTAAAAAAAAACACACATTGCAGCAATAAGCTGTCACATATTTGGGCAGACAGGTTTACAGTCACTGTTTCTCTCTGTTGTCTGTGCAGAGGAGTTTGATAAAGAAACTGGACAGATACTCAGCGGCATGGACAAACTGCCTCCCGACCTGAAGCAGTATGTGAAGGAGGACAATGAGCTGTTTGGCAAGGAGATTGAAGAGTGGGACGCCCTACAGGCACGCAAGGCCCAGCAGGAGAAGCTTGCCCTGGCCGCCGCAGCTGCCTCGGCAGCAGCCAGCACCTCCACTTCTTCCTCTTCCCCTCAGCCCATGAGTATTGAGTCCAGCCTTCCAGACAACACAGGTCAGGGTCCTGACACTCAGAATACACCAGAGAGTACATCACTGAGAATCAGTACTTGGCAGATATATACAGAAATAATTGTTGTGAAAGGATGAGGAAGTGACCTTTTAAATATTGGCGTTCAGTCATACAACTCTAACTCCCTTTGGCACGTTATTGTATACTATTGTATACAATATACAGTATATTACAGGAAAGGTCTTGGCTAAAAAAAATAGCTGGTTCTAAGAAAGTGATCTTAAGCCATGATCACACTTGGTGTCTTTTTTGGCAAGAACAAGTTGATTAGGGCACTATTGTAGCCGAGATTTCTTCAGCTTCTGCTACAGTATCCTAGAGTGCTATGTGGAGCGGTGCGACATAAAACGCGGTCAAGCAATTTAATTTACAGAGGGAGCGTGCTACTGCTAACGTTAGAAAAAACAAAGTGAGTTCCCGTCACAGGGAGCATCCAATCATATGGTATAACTCGCTGGGCTCCACCACTAGCACAAGTTTATCTATCGGCACCTTCTCCTTTTTCTTGTTGTTATGGAAACGACAGGTCTCACTACTCCGCTTGTCATTGCCATGGTCTGCTGTCAAAAAAGCGCTTGACGTAGGACGCTTTTTTTTTAAAGAAAAAAAAAAATCGTTAATGGTGTTTAATAAAATGCTCAGCACTTCATAAAACAGCTTCAAAAAAGCCAAATGTGAACCTAGCCTTAGATGCTCATTATTCAGAACTCCAAAGTATTTTTATTGAATTATGGTGAGCACACAGAATGATGATATGCTAAATTAGGCAGTGAAAGATAATTGTTATTGATACTTTGCTGTGGACATGCTGTTTACATTTGAATCTAGGCACCGGTCCAATATAAGAGCTTTCTTCACGTAATCCTAGATATTGGTAAACACTATGGCTCATTTCTGCAATCATGCTCACACTAATGCACCTAATGCACATTTTTCATTTGTGTGGATGACAAACAGATAAAATCATTTCAAAATGCTTGTGAAAAACATAAGAACCAACATTTTTAGTTTTTCTCTAATGGTGTCATTTACCTCCTGCAGCACCCCAGCAGGACCCAGAGTACATGGAGCAGCCATCACCCACCAATGACTCCAAGCACCTGCAGGAGGACACTGAGAGGGCCATCTCCAGGGCTGCTGCTGAGCAAGAGGAGAGAAGTCCCGAAGCATTGTTAAATGCTGTATGTAAAACATGCAAAAACACACAGTTCTTCACCCTTCTTGCACCGTTCTCACACCGAGTCATTGTCACCCATCAGGTGCCTCCTGTTGTTCTTACACTTCAGTTTGTTAATATTAATCACCAAACTGAAGTGTATCCACCTGTGATTTTATTTTGTCTTATTTTATTACATCCAGTAATTTTTTCCTGTTGTGTAACTAAATTCATTTTTTAAGGTAATGTTTTTTGGCATTTCCGCCTTAAATCACCAGGACAGCTTAGATATGAAAAGGTAGCGATAGGGGGCAGACATGCAGGAATTCGCTGTAGGTTTGGATGCGGACCCTGGGCCTCTGCGCCGAGGAATACACCTCTACATTTGGGTGTGCGTGCTACCAACTGAGCTGCTATAATCAATATTTGAACAATTGATTGCAGAGAAGGCTCAGTCAACTCTGCAGTTCCCCTCACCTCTAAATAACGTTCCACTTGAGTGGGGTGTTCACATTGGGAACTAATTTTTACGATTATTCAACAATGCTAAACAAATCTATTTTCGTCAACAATGTTGACGAAAAGTTACGTCGTCCGCCAAGTTTTATGAAAATCAGCCAATAATTTTTCCTTAATCTTGCTTACAGACAAACTGAGAGCCGTAAACGTGACCTTCTTGGCAAGGTAATCATTTGTGGATGGATTTGTGGAAGAGGCTAGATCTATGAGGCGGGACAAATGGTCAAAACAAGAGCAAACATTTGAGTTACTTGTGATTAACTGGTTTATTTTTTAGGGTACAGGGTATTAATCAACTTGACATATTTCTATCTTGGACAATCATGATGGATTCTATTCTAACTCTCCCTACATCCCATTGTTACACAATATATGAAGTTGGGGGTCCCTGCTCCATCTCTTAGCTAAGGCGTTTTTGGCCTAACAAACGCTGAAGACCCCTGGTCTACACTTGGTACTACTTTTCTTTTAACATTTCACTGTTTTTTTCCCTCTACATGTGATCTTCCTTGCCTTTCCATCAGTTCTTGTCCTTCCTGTCTCATCTGTCTCTCTACAGTCTCTTCCCCCTCCCTTCTCCCCTCAGCCTGAGGTCCAGGTGAGCACCCCCTCCACCCCTCCCCCTGACCTGGTCACGGAGGATGAGTCCCCTGGCCAGCGCACAGTGGAGGTGGCCATTCCTAATGTGGGGACCTTTGTCATTGAGTCAGAAGAGGGGGGGTACGATGACGAGGTAGCTCTCGCCCAGCCAAATCTTCTCTCTTCCTTTTTGTGCTAAGAAGCCTGTGCCTGTTTGATATATAGAGTGAGAGCACCATTGCCCATTTACATGGCTCTACATAAGGTTTTTCACACCTGAGAATATCTGACCCTTTTACGCTGACTGGTTTCAGGATTGGCTTTTGGCTGGAAATACTGCGCAAATAAGACTGATATCTTTATTGGCCTTTCTGCATTACTCTTGTGTGAAAAGTCTATTCTTGAGCTAGTCTGCATCTTGGCACAAAGGCAGATTGACCTTCTGCAGAAAGCTACGGTCTGCTGACACATGTCGCTCTTAGCTGAAAAACAAATGAGAACACAGGCTCATGTTGTGACTTGACAAAGCTGTTGTATGTTGTACATGAAGCCATATGCTCCAACGTTGTTCATTATAGTTTGCACAGATTTCACGGAGTTACCATGGAATCAAATTTTTAATTTTTTTGATTGCTTGGTATCAGCAGTAGTTGTAGATCAGTATGTTCTGAGTGCATTGCTGCTGCTCAGTATTCTAGGCTGACTCCTGCACTTATTGCTATCTGTCACACACAGCTGTCATATAGCTGCCTGGGTTTTCACACATAATCCTTGTGAGGATTGTGCATTGTGCCATTGAACTGACTGGCTGTGTCCGTCACAATTGTGTCACTCTAACCAATGCATGGACTGCTGAGTGATGTCTGGCATGCCCTGACTGTGGTATGCTTAATTGCAGTGCCTCAGCGCACATAACATAGTGGTCGTCGGCCTTGCTCAGTTCTTCACAAGGGCCTATTGTTTTGTTTGACATGGTTCCTGCTTCCTGGGCAGGCAATGATGACCCCCAACATGCAGGGTATAATTATGGCCATTGGCAAATCCAGCAGCGTGTATGAAACGAATGGGCCTGAGGCAGCCTTTTTTAAGGTACACACCATCTCTCCTCCTCTTCATTTCACACTAACTCACTCAACCTCCAGCCACCTACTCTTTTATGTGTTTCTTCTTCTGTGTACTTTCTTGCAGTGCAGTAAGAAAGATTACAACATTTTACAGCAATTAGTAGTAACTATTACTATACAATTAGTAGAAACTTAACAGAGTAACTCAAACCCTACATATCAAACCAGGCTGTGTGTGAGGGGTGTGAATGCTATCTGTATTCACAGGTTTGTGCTGCACAGGTACTCAGCTCTAAACTTCCCTCCCAAATCTCTTTAAGAAACCAAGCAGAACGGTAAACTGAGGAAACATGACAGGACTATATGCCACTTCTCAATGGGTACACTGTTCTCAATTGGGACAATGTTTGGTGAAACTAAGGAGACAGATCGATTTCTAAAAGGGAAAAAGTTAAAATGCAAATGAGCATCTAATTAATAATGTATTGAGAACAATTTCCATAAATGTACTCAATCTCAATTATAATTCAGAGAGAGAAAAGCTTAAAAGAGTACTAAATATATTTGATATTCAAGTACCAGTCCTGTTGAGACACATCTACCCCCTGTAGAAGTTCTGTTGTGTGTTTGCATTTAACTCTGAATACCCATTGAACCTGTGACTTTTCCCATAAAATCATGAATGCACTGATTCTCTTCTTTGATGGTGACCTGGCCAAAGTAACAACACGTCTAGAAAGTTTTGTTTTCACAATGATTCAGTGTAGGATTATGATATTGCAAAATGAAATCTACATTTACTGTTAATTTAATATATGGTTGGAAGAAGTAAAAATGTATGCAAAACTTTTTACTTCTTAAAAATAATGACCTTTTTAATATTGTGTAATGTAAGGACTTTAACTGTTTTGCTAGTCAAATTAACTTTAATGAGTGCATATCGAAACATTAAACTATGCTGAGTCACATAAAATGTTTCAGAATTTTTTTCACTTTAAGCCCTGCGTTAGCAATGAATACAATGTTATACCGAACCGAATAAATGTAAATGTGCTGTATTTATATAGCGCTTTTCTAGTCTGAGCGACTACTCAAAGCGCTTTTACATAGTACAGGAACCATTCACCATTCACACACATTCATACACTGTGGCCGGGGCTGCCGTACAAGGTGCCACCTGCTCATCAGATAAACACACACACATTCACACTCCGATGCACAGCATCGGGGGCAACTCGGGGTTCAGTGTCTTGCCCAAGGACACTTCGACATGGGACTGCAGGGCCGGGATTGAACCACCAACCTTCCAATTGGCAGGCAACCGCTCTACCACTGAGCCACAGCCGCCCCGAACTGCTAATTTCCTCCTTAGTATCGTGTACCGATTCGGTGCCCCATTTCAATACCTAATGCCAAAAAAAACATGGAGGATGCTTCTACCAAGATTTAATGTTTGTGATTGGCTGGCTAACATTATACATTGTAGAGGGATGCAGACAAAAACACGTTACACACAGACGGTGTGACCACAGTGTGTAAAGAAGCTAAAAAATGAAACAAATATGTGAACTGTAATGTTGAAAAAAAAATTGTCGTAAAATGGATGTCATAAAATTAGTACTGACTATCATGCACCATTATCAAATTCACGACATCAGTATTGAATTTTTTTAAATCATACCCAGTCATGGGTATATACCGCCTCAGCCTAAGTCAGAGTTTTTAACGATTACTCGTTAACTCTTTGATCTCTCTCTCTCTCTGTCTCTCTCTCTCTCTGTCTGGTCAGGCGATTAAGCTGGAATATGCTCGTCTTCTGAGATTTGCCCAAGAGGACACACCCCCCGAGAATGACTACCGACTACAGCACATCATCGTCTACTTCATCCAAAACCAGGCGCCCAAGAAGATTCTGGAGAGGACTCTGCTCACACAGTTTGCTGACCGGAACCTGGCCTTCGATGAGAGGTAGGTTAGACTGTACACTTTGCAGTCTTTTGAAAGTTTTTTGTAACAGAAAAATGCTTTGCACGTCTAACTTGCAAAAAAAAAAACATTTAATAGCAAGCAATGTTTTGTACTAGACCATCATCTGGCAAAATCCAACAAATTATTAGCAAATATAAACCAGCTGAAATCGGCTGAAAATAACCACTCTGATGACAGGCTTACTGGCCTATTGGTGAGGATATCATTGGTAGCCATCCATAGACACAGTTTATAATAGGGATTCACTGCCAGTTTTATGTTAACATTAAAACTTGATTAATAAAATCATGCAAAAAATGTTTTTTATAGCTTAGCTTATGCACTAAAAAGGTATATGTAAAGGCTCTAGGCTGCCCTACACGTTATTGTAGGCCCTGTTTACTATGCAACTTCATTTTATAGAATATTAGTAAGGGGTTTCTGCTCCGTCTCACTCTCAGTTAAGGGGTCCTTGGCTTCAAAAACCACAAAAGACCACGTTAGATCATTTAAATGAACATTTCTCGCAATGCCCAGCAGAAGGAAGCAGAGACCTTGCCTCTGACATACACGTTCACTGTCAGTCTCGCCTGGACAACACTTTCCTGCTGCAAAGCCTTGCAGATCATATTCCCTCTATCTTTTGTTCAAACACAAATCTTAGGAGACACATGTCCAATAATGACTTTTTCTTATTATTATTACTGCTGACTGCAAATATTAAGATTCCCTCCCTATGAACATTGTGATGTTAATGCCATTAGGGTATGTAACGCCCCTTACTGTCTCTTAAAACTTTTTTAACTACGCTTGTTGGCCTCAATCCATATTCATGAGTGAAAAAATTGATTTCTCCTTTCTCTGCTATTTTGAGCAAGATAATTAGATCTATGTGTGCATGTGGCCTCAATAGGAGCCTCCGGAGGAGCGTTTCACTTCTCCTTTCAGCACTGAAGAGTGATTCATTAAGCCATGTTAGGGCCTAGGGGCAGGGTAGACTGTTTAATCTACGGTAGTACCTTACAATGACTCATCACTAACGCCGCTTCCTCTTTCTCCCCCCGCAGATGTAAGAGCATTATGAATGTGGCACGTGCCAAACTGGACCTTATTAAGCCTGATGAGGTCAACATGGACGAATATGAGGTTAACACTGCTGTCTTCTGGGTTTCATTTATCTAAAGTAGTAGATTTTGGTCTTTTTATACTGTCTTTAATACAGTATTAAGCATTGTCTTTGCTAGGACGTAGTTAATCCTTAAAAATGACAGTATTTGCCAGCAACATTTTTTGATTTAAATTATTGTATGCTTGCCTACAGTAACTTGTGTTTGTCTCAATCAGATGTGGCATCAGACGTACCGGAATTTCCGCGAGACAACCATCTTTATGATGTCTGGGTTGGAGCTCTTTCAGAAGTCAAAGTACGGTGACACCTTTCTCTAGCGCTCCTCCTAATATTCAATATTGGAAACATTTAACTCGGTCTCCAACTATTTTGTTAGAGCTTTACCTCACATAAGTTTAGAATCACACATGGCATTTGTTTTAGTAAATTTCCCATCTGTAGTGGCCAGTCAATGTTGAAATGTCACCTGCAGAGGGCAGCAACTTAACAGTCTGTGCAAAGCCCTAGCTTTCAAGTTGCAGTGCAGTGAGTTCATCAAGTTTATTTCTCCTGTGAAATGGTTTTCACAAGTTCTCAGTACAACTATGACACTGTTTAATCTGAATGTAACATCTGTTTGTCTCTTTTTCACAGTTACATGGAAGCTCTGATGTATCTGATCTACTCGTACCAGTACAACAAGGAGCTTTTGTCAAAAGGGTTGTACAGAGGGCACGACGAGGAGATTCTTGGTTACTACCGTCGAGAGTGTTTACTGGTGAGGCAATGCACACAGTCACTGGTTTATTTCAAACAACTCCCTTAATAATGGTTGATATACTGTATTTATAACTACATGTCCAGGGGTTTCCGCGGGGTCTTAAAAAGTCAAAAATGTCCAAATCAAAATTGTGGGCCTTTAAAAAGTTTTAAATTCGCAAATGTATTGTGTTCTGGGTCTTAAATCATTTTAAACAAGTTTTCAGTTTCCTACGTCCATGCAACGCTACCTCTAAGGCTCACTGAAATGTGAATTGTTTTATTCTGTGGTATTGTAGTTATTTCTTTCGCTAGTCCTAATATAATTTGCTGTAAATGTACATATCATTATTACTGTCTTTTTATATATAACATTTTTATAGTTTTATTTACTTTGAGTACTTTTGTGTGTTACTTTTATGTTGTGAAATAAGTCTTAAGTTGAATTCATAAACGTCCTAAAAAGTCTTTATTTAAACAAAGTGATCAGGGGGTTACCTCTCTGCAGGTTCTGTTTTGGACCGGACACCTTTGTGTCCAGCAGTTCCTTCCCTGTGATCCCCGTCTCTTCTTTGTCACTCCCTTTTCCTCTGTATCAAACTTCCTCTGCTTAAGTGACTCAGCAAAACTTGTGCAGGCCAGACATTTCCCCTTCAATGCTGAGCCGTGGGACTGTAATCAAATTGCTTTTGCTGAGATATTGCTTTGGCTTGCTTGCAGCCCACAAAAGATTCTACTGAGGGATTTTCATCTGATGCTGCCAGATGAAAATCCTTTCAGCGACGTGAGCCCCTTTTCATTTCACCCTCACCAAGCTCCAGGCCGTGCTCTGAAATTATTGGTTAGAGCTGCGGGTATTTTGGTCCGATCAGCTCTCGTACTGGTCTTTAGCAGCCCCTCTTGCCGCTGCACTCAGTAACCTTATACCATCATTGTGCTCCTAATGTAATCATTGGAGTGGAAATAGGAAGCAGGAGGGCCAGCGAGTGTAAACACATTAGCATGCGACACAAGCATGTCCTCAGCTAACCTCAAACCCCAGCTCAGCACGACCTGATCGGTCATCTCAGATCTCTGGCCAGAACCTCTGGCTCCATCCGCTCTGCTGTTTACCTTCAGCTCTTGTTTTAATTGAAAACACTGCTAACACAGTTAATGTACTTGGATGTTTTGCAAATACAGCCCTCCAAACTGGCTTGTTTCCTCCGAAGCGAGGTCAGGGAGTTGGTCTGTGACAGGTTTTGGCCAAGAACAGGAAGAAAAGCTTGTATCATCATGCATGCAAGGTCCTCCGACCCACTACAGTTCCACTGGCTGTAGGATATGTTCTGTGATATTAATGATGTCTGGGGGATTCATGTCCATACTTAAGCTGTCTGGTACTTACCTATTTAAATAAATGGAAAATGTCACTAGAAAGCACAAAGCAAGTATACAACAATGATAAAATCAGCAAAGTGTGTTCTTTGACGAGTTATTTCATTTCCTTGGCCAGAATATTCTGATGCCTCAAAGCCATTCCAGAAACTTTTTAACTTTGCAACGATTGAGCCTAGAGCAGAGATTTCAAACTGAGAGGCAGAACTGTAGTTTCAAGTCGGAACATGATTATCCCCTAAATCAAACTAAGACAAAGACTAATAATACAGGGTTCCCACGGTCATTGAAAATTTGGAAAAGTCATGACATTTCAATATCTTATAGTTCAGGCCTGGAAAAGTCATAGAATTAGTAAAATCCTTGAAGGTTTTGGGAAAAGTCGTGGAATTTTGTTGCGTTTTAATAAACCTTCCACCTAACGGCAAATGTATTTTCTGTAGCTGTTGACGTAACATTTAGTTTACTATTGCGTACGTTTATTCGTTTTCTCCCCGTGTTCATCTCTCCCTCCATGTATGACAGCTTGCTGAAATGACTGCTGATTTGATGTGATTGAAAAAAAAAAAGTTTAAATAGTTTGAATCTGATAAGTTTGAATAATGCCAGGCAGGTGTACATTTAATAATTAATGGCTCTCTAATGATAGTATTTAGGCTACATGCTTATGTTGCATTGTTTTTTAGACTGGAATCCATAAATGAGTTATTTAGTAAAGAAAATCCAGAAACATTAGTTTTTTGTCGTTATTTATGAGTTCTCACTAAAATAATATGATAATCAAAAAAAATATTAAAGTTCTGATAAATAAAATATATAAAATTACAAACTTAAGATATAAAACTTAAAGTCCTTTGAACAAAAACACAATAATATAAAACAACAATAATAGTGTTGCCAACTGGGACATTGTAGTGCGCCCTCTGGTGGACAGACTATACAACATAAGTCTGTCTGTTGACCGTCCATTTTTATTTTATTTTTTAAATATTCATTTATCAGAATAATTTATTTGCCATTATAAATGATTCTGATGAATGAATATTTATAATTATAAATGCTGATAGCGATAGATCGGGAAATGTCTTATATCGGCCGATAATATCGGCCTGCCGATATATCGGTCGGGCTCTATTCTGTATCAAGTATTGTGCTGCAGAGACATTCCATCTTACAATTATAATCTACATACTACAGAAAAACATCTTTGTTTGGTACAGATCCTCGCATAAATCACTATATACTCATTTCATTTTGTTTAGAATTTGATTAAGTAACTTGTGTAATCTTATGTATAAAAGAGTCATGTGTGTGCGTGCCTGTGTCTCCATAGAAATTGAACGAGCAAGCGGCTGCCATGTTTGAGTCGGGAGAAGAAGCGGAGGTGAGCACAGGCCTGGGCATCATGAACGAGCTGGTGGTGCCCTGCATCCCTCTGCTGCTGATCCACGACACGGAGAGGGACCTGCTGGCCGTGGAGGACATGAGGAACCGCTGGTGCTCCTACCTGGGCCAGGAGATGGAGTGTGAGTCCCCGAGAGGGAAGGAACACACACCGCCTGTTAGATATTTCTGGAGAGTTCAAGTCTTAGGTTACTAGTACAATCCCCGTACCCCTGCCAAAGATCATCATAATCAGGCCACTGCTCAGTTCACACGCTAGGAAGGCTTTGAGGGTTGTGCAGCGCTCCCTCTTGTTAGTTCTTTCTTTCTTTCTTATTTTGAACAAAAGAATGACTGTAAAATCAAATACAAAAACACAATAAGTGTAAGTATCTATAAAGTGTTAGAAGCAATATGTTCAATTTGTCCAAAAAGGAGCGGGACGAAGTCAAAGCTTATTTCTCCCCAGCCTCTCATTCAATTTGTCCTAAGTAATCTGAGAATGTATCCAGAAAAACACATCCAGACACATCCGTTTTAAAAAATAGATTATTCAGTGATTTTCCCAGCGATAATTGCTTTGGCAGTGCGAGGCCTAGCCTCAAAGGTCCAACATATAGGAGATCACAAGACAGGTTGGTAACTCTTTATTTTAAGTTCCCCAATTTAGCCTTCATCAGCAGTATACAAACATTCAATCAGTGGTTTACACACCCTATAAAGTCATAAGCAGATACAAGGATACATTTCAACTGTTTCTTGAAGTATAGTATTTGTCAATAATTATAACTTCCTTTTTGAAGACATATTTTACAGCCTCCACTTATTAACAGCCACGGGAGAAGTTATAGTTATCCATTACTAAACACTTACACCTGCTTAGAACTACATGACAGTGTGTCATATACAATTCGGGGGATTAATCGATTGATTAATCAACATTTATCGGCCACTACAGATGGAAAATAAACTAAACATAAATGTAATGTGCTACACTAAACTCAAATGAGTTAAAGTTCTCAAATGTGATGATTTGTTTTCATATACAAATATAATCTGAATATCTGTGGATTTTGATGTTGGTCCTCAAAACGAGCAATTGGCATATGTAACCTTAAGCTTTTTGAACTGATAACATGTTGTTCATCTATCACTATCGTCTGACATTTATTAAACAAAACAAAATGAGTCAATTAAATCCAGGAGACAATCTGCAGCTTAATTTGTGATAGTAACCATTAGTTGCAGCCCTATTATAAACCATTTAGTAAATGTTGTTATTCTGCTTATAAATGCTAATTAGCAGGAGTAAAGTAAGGATGAAGTCCTGCCAGCTCTCAGTATATCACCACGTCGGGCTTCTTCAGAAATGGCACAAATAGATTTAAAGCCGTTCAGCCTGTGAGGTCTGAGGGCTTTTTTACATTTCTTTTTAAATTCTCCTTTTAAGGGTATTTGCAAACTGCTGTTTCCTGTGTGTTTCATATCAAACTCGGCTCTCTGTAAAGTGTTCCAGAGCAATGTGTGATGAGAAAATGTGGCCATAAAGCTCAAAAGTTGATTTTCGTTTTTTTAAATTTCTCAAATATCTTGAGAAAACGAAACCACACTCAATTGTTTTTGGTGCCACAGAAGTATTGTGTTCACAAAAGTAGCTTTAAAGGTGCCCTGCCTCACAAAACCTTTTTGAACAATGTCAGGTCCATAGTGTGAAAATGAACTGCTACCTCCTCGGTCAGCTCTAGCCACTGGAAATAAGTAAGAGGAGAAATCAGACCAATTACAACAGCTGGTCAGTCTTAAATTATGTTGCTTGAGCTCATTACTATTAATGAGCTTGCCCAGTTGCTCTGGGTAAAGGATGCTGATAGCCATGCTGTCATTGGCTAGCTGTTAGCCAGAGTCAAGCAGCTTAGCTCGTTGAATATTAATAAGAACTGGCACAAATGGAGCCGAGTCTTCCTGCAGGCTTTCTATACCGCACTAGAATGGCTTGAAACAAGGTAACCAAGTTACAGAGTCCATGGTAGAACTTCAGACATCACCACAAAGTCATGAAATACGTGTGGCAGGGCACCTTTTAAAGATGATTTTGCTGGGCATTTTTAGGCCTTTATTTCACAGGACAGATGAAGACATGAAAGGGGAGATAGTTTGGGAATGACATGCAGCAAAGGGCCACAGGTCGGAGCCAAACCCACAGCCGCTGCGTTGAGGAGCACACCTCTATATGTGTGCGCCTGCTTTACCAACTCAGACAACCTATCTTTAATATATTAATAAAATAGTAAACAAATGTCTAAAATGTAATTTTGCAAGATTACTTTTTTGGGTTGGTCGCCGGTGCGTCTTTTGTCCTCAGAGGTTAAAATAGCGCTGAAACAAAAGGTCGAGGAATCGATTATTTGATTGTCAGAAAAACAAGTCACTTTTCAGGGAAAAAAGGGCAACATTTGAGTTTCCGTTTTTGTTCTCTTTTATATTATTGTAAACCCAAGTTGCCTTCCATATGATGAATCATTGCTGAAACATTGTCTGTCATATTGCACTCAGAAATGTCCAGAGAATGCTCCTGAAAATACTGTCTAATGGAAATGGGATTAAAGAGGATTCCGCTGTTATCAGTGTGTTCCAGTACGAGTCCACAGAGAGAGCCTGCTCTCTCAGTTCCTGGCCCTTGTTCAGGAAAAGCTGAGTCTTATCGCCCAGACTCTGATTCCTTAGTTCTACAATCGGTTTCTGTTAGGGAACATCCTTTTTAAACTACTTGTGATATCACATGGACAACATTTACCCAGTGAGTTCTGTGTTCAGGCGGCTGAGATGGAGAGACTAGACTTTTTGCTTCCTGATACCAATACCTGAGCTTGGTACCGGCTGGCACCGAGTACTGATCCACTACCAGTGTGTCATATATTACATTATGTTTTAACAACTGTATACTACTCTCCTTATATGGAAGTGATATGATTTCTATCTTGGTTGTATGGTCTGTCTTGGTTGTTAAACTCTTTGTGAAACATGAAGAAACACAAACGGCCGTAAACCTTTCTTTTACGATCCAGTTTGACAGTCAGTCGTAACGGAAAAAGACCATAAACAAACTGCTTTAAAGTAGATTTTCTTCTGGGCTAAATAACATGGTTACAGATCAGTGTATTAACTTGAGTACTTTCAGATAACAATATCTGAGGCTTTTTTTTTTTTTTTTGCCACATTGTGATGCAAAGCCCACACAGTCAAACCATTTATTATCCTTCTTTCTTTTCCTCTTGCTGGCAGCCAACCTCCAGGAAAAGCTGACCGACTTCCTCCCTAAGTTGCTGGACTGCTCGACGGAGATCAAAAGCTTCCACGACCCTCCCAAGGTGCCCGCCTACTCCACTCTGGAGCTGAGTGAACGATTCAGCCGCGTCATGGCCACCCTGGGGAGGGTGCCCACAGAGGCCAGATGAGCTCGGGACGGGGACGAGACACCTCTCCCTTATCACAGGCCTGAATCCTGGGCAGAAATCCATGGACCTCTCTTAACCCATGCCTTCCTTATAAATCCAGGGGTCTCTCGCTTCTAGCTTTTATTCCTCTGTTACTATTTTGCTGCTATAGGTTTTGCCATTATAAATATTATATCATTTTTATTTTAAGCAAAACACAACAGAGGAAGGAGGATGGACGGATGGGAGGGAATAAAGAAATAAGAGAGGAGATGTTGGTGGAAAAAAACCGTGGCAATCATGCCAGCCAAGCACATTTTGCATCAGCTTTGCAAAAAACAACCAGACAGACACGTTTGAGGGTTTTTCCATATTTTATTATTGATGTTGTTGCTGTTTGATTCAAGCTTCCCCAACCACAGTCATAGCCCTATCTAAAGCACGCTCCTGTGCGTGAAAAGGATCACCCTGCCGCTCCGCCTCCAGTTTGGTACAGTATTACCACGTTCTGTTTTATTTTTCTAAGAAAGTTAGGAAGAGAGCATTCGATTTATGAGCGGCTCAGAGTATCTCGATCGGGCCCCGTGTCTTTGATGATCGCGGCGGCGGAGTGAGATGTTTTAAGTGCTGTGGTAGACAGCCATGGACTTCCTGTGGCTTGTTAATACATTGAGAGAATAAAATTTTATTTATGGCCCTTTTAGGCCAAATAAACAAATGTTTTGCCTGATGTTGATTTGTCCTTTGTTTGCACAGCAATAACTTAACTGATGTGATAATAATGGACATTGCACACCCATGTTAGAAGTGAAAGAGGATTTTTCATGTGAGATATTAAGGTGACGGACAGAGCTACTGGCAGGTAAGTAGAGGTTCAGTAAGCATCTGTTCACAACAGTTTCAAACCTGCTATGCTAATGCAGCTGGTTTTGTGCAGCTTATTGGAATCCACTTTTGATTTTGATACCATTTCCAAGGCATACAGCATGTGGCCAAAACAATAAAAAAAAATACTCCATTTTAGCTGCTTTTGAAATTAATTTTTATAATGATGCACTTTTGGACTTGCCTGACTCCACCCTCCAAGTACAGTTGTGTTCAAAAATAATAGCAGTCCAACATCACTTACCTCATAAATTCTATTTTTTGATAGAAGTGATATTTCTACATGGCAAATAATTTACTAGTAAGTGTTGTAGAGTCATAGAAAACCAACAGACCCAACAGTCATAACATGCATGCTGCTCATTCTCAATAATTAAAAGGGGCATGTTCAAAATAATAGCAGCATTGGGTACAATTAGTGAGGTGATTGATTCTGTGAAGAAAGAGGTGTCAGTTATGGCCCATATTTAAGGAAGGAAGGAAGCAAATGTGCATGCTGGTTATAGTTCATTTCACACTGAAATACTCATAAAAGTGGGTCCTTCCAGACATTGCTCTGAGGAACAGCGGACTTTGATTAAAAAGTTGATGGAGAGGGGATAACATATAAAGAAGTGCAGAAAATGATAGGTTGCTCAGCCAAAAATTATTTCAAATGCCTTGAAAAAGCTATCAGCTAGAAGCCCCCGCAATGTCCCATTGCTGAAAAAAAGACGTACTGAATAGGTTGAAATTTGCCAAAGGACACACTGATTGGCCAAAGGAGAAATGCTGCAACATTCTGTGGGCTGATGAGAGCAAAATAGTTCTTTTTGGGTCTAGGGGCTGCAGACAGTTTGTCCGACGGCCCCCATGCACTGAATTCAAGCCACAGTACACTGTGAAGACAGTAAAGCATGGTGGTGCAAAGACCATGTTATGGGGATGTTTCATATACTGTGGTGTTGGGCCTATTTATCGCATACCAGGGATCATGGATCAGTTTCAGTACATAAAAATACTTAGAGGTCATGTTGCCTTATGCTGAAGAGGAAATGCCTTTGAAATGGGTCTTTCAACAAGACAATGACCTAAAACACACCAGTAAGCGAGCAGTCTTCCAGATGATTGATGTTATGGAAGGGCCAGCCCAATCCCTGGACCTCTAGCCCATAGAAAACTTATGAGGTGACATCAAAAATGCAGTTTCTGAGGAATTGTGGATTGTAGTTCAATCGTCCTGGGCTGGAGCACCTGTTCACAGGTGCCAGACGTTGGTTGACTCCATGCAACACAGATGTGAAGCAGTTCTTAGAAATAATGGTTATGCAACTAAATATTAGTGCAGTGATTCAAAGTAAACAAACACTTTTTTTCAGTTTATGCAGTAAATGTTAGAGATTGTAAAGAAAAATGCAAATTTGCATTTCTTTTAAACATATTCCTTTTATAAGGTATAACACAAACTTGGTCATTTTTGGTCATGTTTTGATTTGGAATTAAATGTACAGTGTTCCCAATGCATGGATATTATGGAATTAAAAGCTATTCTAAGGATTTTGAGCATTATTCACTTTTTAAACACACTGCTATTATTCTGAACACAACTGTACTTCCGCTCAATTTTCATTTTCCGCTTCTGTATAAATGAAATGTACGAGAGTCTGGTAGGACCAGGCTACTTTAGCACTAATTTCCTGGAGTAATATTCATGTCCTGGAACACTGATCACTACAAACAACCCATGTGATAAAGGCAGGAAGCATTTTTAGAAACCCTTCTCAAAATGTTGCTACCTGCCTTGTGCAGATTATAAACCATAATCATTTATAATTGTTTTGAATATGCTACGCCCTGTTTTGAATTTTACTTCAGTCTCTTAACTGAGAACAATGAAAATGAATCAGTCTAGAAAAATGCAATTTGTTGATCCTACCCAGTATTTTCTCCAGTTTATTGCACAGCATGGTCATATGCACACGCCACCTACAATGTCCCTGTCCATTATTTTGTCATGGCACTAGCTGATTTGTACGACTGAAGCTTTATTTGTCTTCCAGTGTACTAAAACCAGCTGTCCACAAAATCTAGGGGTTATTACTTTTTTTTAAACAAAGTTATACAAAATGTTTCAAATTGGTAGGTGTGGGTCGGTATAATCAATAAGTATTGAGGGAAGCATAGTAGGTAAAAATAGAAATGATATTCTGTTAAAACTGATTTGATGAATTGTTTTTTCCCTTGTTGTTTTGCCTTTCTACTTCCTGGTACCTAATTATGATGACCCACAGAAATTAATAAAAAGAACAAATAATTCTAAGAAATAATAGAAATAAGTAAATGACATCTTAACGCTGCACTAAAATGTAGAATAAGCGGGGTTTTTTTTATAAGAAGACCTAGACATTTGATGTATGGGTTGTCTGTGTTAATTAAAGGCGGTACACTTAATCACAACATATTATCACCCAAACTTTTGCACACACTGCGATAACTTTGGCTCAGGCTGACAGGCTGCATGACACTCACTCTGATGGGTTGAAGCATTTACTCCGTCTGTCGTTGACCTGGCATGAACTTCTATAGACAAGTTACAATTGTTCGTGCAGTCCTTCACATCTTTCAGTTCCAGTTGACGGCTTGTCTTCTATAAGTGTGTCGGCTTCTATGGGTATTTTGTTAGTGTTTTTTAAAATCAATAAGCTACATTTTCAGCCACCGGCCTGTCTCGGTATTTGATGGATGTTTGAGTGTTGAACCAATGTTACTGCACACACGCTTTTCTGCATAAAGAAGCTCTATTAGTAGGAACAATTTTTTCTAAATTTCTATGCAGTTGGGTTGCAGATGTTTACGGGGCATTACCTTTTATTATCGGCAGCGGCATCCACTAATTTTACTTATTATTTCTGTTGACTTGAAGTGAGGCATGCAGCCAAGTTCTGTGATGATTAAAGAGTAGAAACAGTGTCACTTTATACAGTCCATGAAACCTGATGGGCAGGCTTAATTAGTGGTTAGAACTGGTTTTCCAGCAGCATCCAAATTTAAACCCCACAGGCTTCTAGTTGATAGAGGAGAAAACAGCTGAGAAAGAACACGCCTTTGCCCAAGGCAACGATACGTGTGCATATCTTACACATACACATATGTATCTTTGCTTATAAGGTTCCTGATTATTTGTTTACAGGTGACAATTATCGGTGCAATAATTCATGGAAACAGCACCAACCGTGATGTAGCACCCCACCTTACAACCAAGCTGTAGTTATAATGAAGGTGGATTTATCCCCGTATCGTATGATTAAATTTAAAGTGCCCATATTATGAAAAAAAAATCACTTTTTCTGCGATTTGGTGTGTTATTTTGTGTCTCTGGTGCTTCCACATGCATACAAACTTGGAGGGAAAAAAACCCATCCATACTGTTTTGAGTTGAGATACGGTTTCTGAATGTCCTCTGCCTTCAGTCTATGGGTGAGCTGTTCAGAATCAGCAGGGCTGTCTACGTCACCCGCCAAAACATTTGGTGTGTGCTAACCACTTTAGCTAATACCCCATCAGCTAGCTGTTTCTCCAACTTCGGTCAGAGGCAGGATTAGCCGGGAGTCTAATTCGAAAAAAGGGCACACTTCCAACTTTGTGTGAAATACCTGCAGACGAGGGACATGTAAGTCGTTCTATACATTTGCTTTTGTAGATTTGGGGTGAACTTGTGTGTGTTGTAACAGTGTTTTGCCATTGAGAACAAGGTGGCTAACCGCTAGTGGCGCTAGTTTCTAGCTAGCAGTAGCTAGCTACTGCAGGGCTGCCAACTCTCACGCATTGGCCGTGAGACACACACATTTGACTGGTTTTACACGCTCACACGCCACACCCCCGATTTCTCACGCTGAAGTGTCAACCCGGTCGGTCAAATTTCTGAAAGATGAGTTTATCTGTAGATCTACTTGTTGAGCCACTCGTGATCGACTAGTCTAGACAGAGACTGTGAGGGGGTTCAAGAGCGCTGCCTTGAGTTTTGAAATGTCGCAAACTGAAAACATTTTTTTCACGAGCCATCCCAGGTGCATTTCCCCGGCTTCAGGTATCACAGACCCGTCCGTCGCTTTGTGTCCACTCTCTCTGTAACAATAGAGGTGAGTAGCGCGGCTGCTGTGTAGCAACTTCAGTTCATTTTAGTGGACTAGCTCTGCTGTGGACAGTGACGCGTTGCATCCGTGTAGTCCTCCGATGAAGAGCAGCGTACAGCCACCTCTAAACTTTGTCAGAGACCAGAAACCCAAATGGGCCTCTGTGTCTGTCAGACGGTCTGAGTGAGATGCTACCAAATCAACGGAGCAATGAAATGCACAGCAGACTATATTACAACTCTCCAAATCTCGGACAACAGAGATGTGAGGAGTAATATTTTGAATGTGCACAAAGTTGTAAACATGAGCAGAAATCTGATGGAGCACATCTGAGCTATATCAAGTCCAGGGGTTTATAAATACATTCAAATTAATTAATGAATGATTCACATGAATAAGTACCACATGCACATTGGTATTCAGGGAAGTAAACCTGAATATTTTCAATTGTTTCCAGCATACATTGATGTAGAAATGGGTAGAAATAGTTATAGCAGATACATTCACTGTGTAATTCTCAAAATGTTACTGTATCTCTAGTCACAAAATCTGGAAACAAAACCTATGCCATTGGGTTGCCAGGCCAGCTGTGACTGGTCCAGATGTTTGTGCCAGCACCAGGGGGGGCAGATACTGGGAAACGTTGGGCCACTATTGTGCTTCTCTAACCTCGGTGCATCTCTAAATGTAACTGTAAATAATTCATTCAATGTTTCATAAAATGAACAAAGGATGAGGGCCAAACATTACTGAGCCTTGGCACAAAGGTTAAAGGATTAGAATTTATGTAAATCAGTTACATTTCTCATTCTTTAGAATTGCAGTGGTCTTAGTTGATCCCTCAGGTAGACCAACATTAATTTAACTTTGGGTCCCTGGTCCCTACATTGAAAACTGTGTGTGGGGTTGTCAAGAGAGATTGGGAGAAGGAAATTTGTGTGAGGTGGACCTGTTCACCACAGACCCAGATCTTCTCAGCTGTTGCTGACATATGCTACTGTCTCTTCATGTGGCTCATTATGTTTGGCACATTGTCTGGGTCACTTCTTATATCATAAGAAGGTAATACAATGTGTAATCAAGTGATGACTGATTAACATTAATGTAAATGCTAAATGCCCTAATACCTGTTGATACTACAACTATGCAAAGGCTCTAACCCTACAGTTTAGCACATGTATATCAATACTTGATTTCTCCATTTTTTTTGCACAAAACTCTCCAGAAAGTGCCATTTAATGGTTTATTTTTCAAAAAATAATTCTGGGGGGGCATACCCCCAGACCCCCCTAGGGAGCGCTCCCCACATAACAAATCCCAATTTAAACCCTGAAGAATAATGAGGCTGAAAGAGCCAAAGAAATTGCTTTGTACACGGCAAAATAAGGTTGGCCCCACCATATCTCACTCCAAGGTTTTTGGAAAAGTTGGCAGTTCTGCTACTGTGCATATGCGCAACTCCCAACAAAGATAGTATGGAAGTGTGATGCCTCACTCGGTAGCTAAAACAGAGAGCTCAACACACAGGGTGTAAACCGGATTTGCAGCAATGTGAAGTACAACTAAAACATGGTGTTTTTTGACAATTAAACCATGTAAACCTATTCTGGTACAACCTCAAAATACAATTATGAACCAGAAAATTTGCATAATATGGGCGCTTTAAGTCACAATTATTTTCTCACCACAGAAGCTGCCCTGAAGATTGCCTTCTAAGTGAGCGTTTTTATCTGCAAATTCCACATACTAGGCTATTTATTCTTTGCAAATTCTGCACTCAACCCATTCAGACTTTTTTATGCAGCAGTTACTGTATGTATATTTGTTTTTCTGTAGCCTATTTAATGTTTATTTCATTTAATGTGTAATATGTTTGCTTGTTTATGTATCCACCTTTCACCAAGGCTTATCTTTAGCTAAATCTACTTTGCCATTTTGCCGCCATATCTCTTTTGTCCAGGGTTGGGACCATGGATGTATTATGTTGGGACTAGAACTATATCATGTTACAAATTACTGTTACTTTTGACTCTAGGCCTACTCTAACATACTTTTAATTAAGTGACAAAATGGCATTGTTACTGAGAGGCTCCTGACTTAGTTATCTTTTATGTAGCTAGTTCGGAGTGTTTTTTGAAATGGGAGGGTTTAGGTTCTAAATTGTGATTGGACGAAAAACTGTCAATCCAATCTGGCAAGACTTTTTTTTCTACACTGCCAGTTATCAATGCGTGATAATGTTTGGACATGCATGTTGGTGGTGGATAGCCGAGGACAAGTTTCTCCACGTGGAAATAACTACTTTTCTTTTGTCGAGCAGACAGAATATTTTAGTAAAATGTAACTTGTGCCCGCTGGCTCAAAGGTTCCGTCCACTGCGAACAGCTAACGCTATAGCTAACCCGTCGAAGCACCTGCAGGAAGCTAGCTAAAGACCCTGGCACATCTGATCTAACTCATGGCACTCCACCCAAAGAAGCGAGGCTCCGACTCTTGTGACCCAGGGACTATACGGTATGTAGAAACTACGTAGCCACTCTCACTCCCTGTCAAGTCAACCGCTTAAAGGTGTTCCCTCCTGTTTTAATGTGGAGCGCCGCCCACACTGGGTAGACTCGGGTCAGGTTTAGCTAGCTAGGGGGAGACAGTCTTTAAAGCCCATGTTGCAGGTTTAATTTTGCAACAAATTTGTGCAATTTGCTTGTTGGTAGTAAATATTTGAACTGTTATCCATTGTATTTGATGGTGTTGGATATCGCAAAATTGAATATAAAACACAAGTAAGCACAATTTTACAGTGTTTCCTTTTTTCCCCCACAATGCATTGCATGACGTCATATTGGGGAGCAAACAGAGCAGCCTGCGTTGTATTTACCACTGGTCTGGCCTAATGTGGCTTCTGGTCTTTTAATATTAACACTCTATGGTCTCGATCGAGTCCATGTGACTTTATTATATTTATAATAATATTGGAGGGAAAGTAAAACACAGCTTAGACGGGGATGTTGTTCGGCTTTTCACAAGTTTAGACTGCTAGCTAACGATACGCCGCCGGACGTTAGCACAACAGCGTTAGCCTAGCCTGCTAGGTAAATACTACGACTGCCTGTGGTGTTGCCTATATATGCGTCCATGTTGTCAACATCATACATGTGGCATTAGTGCACCTTTTGTACCATAATTGTATTGAATGAAATAGTAAGCTTCGCTCCTACGAGATGGGGGGGGGTTGTTACGTTACACACAAAGCTAACTGGCTATAGTTAGCCTGTACGGATGCTAGCGGATATAGCTAACGTCGCGTAGCTAGCCAGCAACTTCGGCAGTAGAGTTTTGGTAAGCTAACACAACTGCGTTGTCGCCCACAATCAACCTGCAGTGATGTTTCAAATATAAACAATTACAATCCTGGTGTGTGCTGGTTGGGGAGGACCATGATCCTGTCTGAAATGTCACAAACGGATTTAGGCATCTTCAGATCAGCTGATCGCGGGGCGAGCTTCCCGACCAGAGGCTCACTCGCCTACAGCACCCGCTCTCCACCGCAGCTTCACCACCACACACACAAGCACCGGCCAAACAGCGACACATTTTCACCGGAGGAAGAGGTAAACACTTAGAAATAACACTCAGGGATGCTTTCTATTGCTATAGATAAGTGTACCAGTACTTATCTGAACTAACGACATGATCACTGTCACTAGACCGAAAGAAAACATTGACGTTCACTTGGTGCTATTCACTGACAGTAAAAAGTAAAGTCATTGTATGCACTGCTGCGTTGCTAAAATAAAGGAGATAAATGAAGGAGACTTCCCCACAATCTTGACAATTCCTCATTTGCCCTCTCACGTCTGGCAGGTTGGTAATTATTCGGCTGCTGGCCTTTCCTCCTCTTCCTCATCCCAGTCAGTCACCGTAGTGCTAGGCTGAGACTTAACTCCCCAGTATGACGTCATCGCCGAATTGACTTCATAAACCCGCGAACACCAAAAATGACCAAAAACTAACTTTTAACACTATTTGGAGACATTTTTAAAAATGATATACATATCTTGAGTGCTTTTTGTACCCAATAATCAACAGTGGTGTTTAACCTGCAACATGGGCTTTAAAGGTGTTGTGCCGAGTTTTGCATTCCTTGCCGAGAATTGCATCCACAAAGAAACAATAATAACTTTAAGGGCAAAGTACTGTTTAAAAACTATAGACGAGTTACGTAGCAGGTAACATCTCTCTCTCTCTCTCTTTCTCACACACACACACACACACACACACACACACACCTCACTGTAAGCAAGTTGCGCAGTGACAGTCAGTGAAGCTTTTGAAGCCGATAGATGGCAGAAGAAACAGCCCGTGGCTTCCACTATGCTGATATTAACTGGTACACAATAATTTCTTCCCCTCCAAACTTAAATGACTCGCCTTTCAGTTGAGTCAGCATTCTGCGGTTGTCAAAGAACTTCAGAAAAGTGCATGCAAATAAGTGTGCTGTGGGAGCTCAGCCTTGTGCAGCTGCAGTGGTTGATTTGGTCAAAAGCCTCTCGGAGCACAGACCGCTCCAAGTTCACACTTCTGGCAGTTTGCAGCCACCGCATGAATAGAAAGCAGCCATTCTTCACATGGCCATTCAGAACACACATCTAACACCTTTTGTTCGTGTGGGTCTTTAATCCCCCTTGAACTGAATATCAATTAACAAGCACCTCTTTACAGTCAGGTTTGAAAATAGCTGATGGTTAAAAAAAATGTCAAGGGGGGGTTTCAAATGGATGCTTGTTCACTTAGCACTTAATGGTGCTTTCTTGGAGTCATGTCCTTTGTTGTGCTGTGTGTTTTATGGTCAGATACAAGTTGTGCATGGAGAAAAAATGCCATCTGGGCTCTGTGCCAGGGGCTGGTGTTTCACAGCAGCTACCGCCTCGCACCGGGATGTGATGAGAAACTTGCAGGGAGAAGGGATCTGAGGGTGAAGAGGGGGGAGCCTCTCAAGGTGCCACTTCCATGGAGATGCAGCTGGGCCAAACAAGACTTCCATCAGTGGACACAAAAGGTGAGTTGGCGGGTCTGACTGCCTCATTACTGGAAGCCCAGCAGCCACCACCAAACTGCTGAGATCTGCTTCTTTGGGCCGCCAGCGAGGGGCAACGCTAATCAACTTCTGGTGCTAATGAGTAATGTTGAGCATAAATCTTTTCTCACGGGATTTGATGTGTTGCTGTTGTCAGGTTGCTTGGGAAATAAGCATGTCACTGCAGGCTGAAGTCTCTGTGTGCTTTTCCGCCGCAAATCTTTTATTCATTTATTTTTGAGTTAACGCCAACGCCAAAACTGGGCATGCTTTCTGTCACTTTGTTTTGTTGAAACACATCGTCTTGCCTTGTTGACTTTCATGAGTCTGTCAACTCAACGCGGTCTGGGAGTTTGAAGACGAGGTGAAAGGGGGTCACTTCATGCTTGACCATCCCACTCCCCACTCCTTGGCTTGATCTCTGGGAACCGGGGATGCAATTTGAGAACCTAAGATGCAGGCCTTGTTTTTTTCACTACAGCTGGAGTCTCACGTTATCACAAGATCATGCGGGAACCGCAGGATCACATATCACATGAAACCCATCTTGTCAGGCTTCAAGTAATGCGTTTGTGTCAAGGCAGCAGCGGGACCAGCCAATCAGCGTCTGGTGAGGAAGTATAAGCAGCTACAGTATGTCCGTGGTTTAGGTGTGTGTGACGGTCGCGACTGTTTGCTCAAAACAACGCTGGTGGACATGATAGACAGACAGACAGTTTATCCAATGACCTGCCAGGTATTTTTTGAAAGTGTCTGCCCTTTTTTTTGAATTTACCAATGATGGCTTCTCACATGGTTCTGGGTCAACAAGCCATCTGGCGTATTATGTTAATAGACCCTGGGAGTCTGAGTTTTGACTGGAAAAGTATAAGTACAGTGGGGAGAATGAGTATTTGATACACTGCTGATTTTGCAGTTTTTCCTACTTACAAAGCATGTAGAGGTTGTATTTTTATCATTTACAGCGTTTTCCATTGATGGTAACAACTCGCTCGACACGGTTTGACTGGGCTTTGCGGTTCGGTCCCATTTTTCGGTTTTCCATTGCAGATTGAGTAACGCCTCAGCGTGGCTGGTTACCATAGCCGCGTTAATTTTTCAACGTGATTCACAACAGCACGTCAGCTTCGCCAATGTTTTGTTTCAAAAGAAGCTAAAGGAAGCAACTAAAATCACTGCTAAAAAAACAGGAGTTTGGGAATTCCGACGGAGTTCAGATGTCGACATGACTGTTGTTCGCCGACACGAAAGGGTAAGTTAAGTTTCCTGGTAACGTTAGCTAACATTTGCATGTGTTAGGGACCCCGATCAGTATTTACTATACGCTATATAAAGTACATGAACTTTAGCAACCATGATTACACACCAGAATATGCTGTGTACCGTTTGTGTTTCAGAGCATTCACGCTTTGCAAAACCGCCGCCGCAGACCGTCTGGTGGGCGATGTCCGACGGGTGAAATCTCTGGTTCTGACCTGCTGTGCTTCGTATAATCTTTATGAGAGTCATGGCTTATGACAACGACTGGGATGCATCTGGGCCAGCAGAGCCGTGGGGGCAACGACTGGGATGCATCTGGAACAGCAGAGCCGTGGGGGACACTTTCACAGGGTGCAGGGGGAGAAGACCGGGATGGACGGGAGGGTTTGATGCGCTACTTGAATAGCTAAATAAAAACTTTTCTTTGATATATTGTCTTGTTTTTTTAAAGTAACAGTGTGCAATATTGGAAACAACATAAATCCCCTAATATATAGCCCTTAATATTGAACAGTTAAAGTGAGAATAGTGCAGAGAGTAGATAATCTGTCGGCTAGATTTTTTTTTTTAAATGTCCCATTTGTTCTGGACACACACTCCGCACTCTTGTCTGCTAAAAACGCAGCGATCCGACCAACCAGCAGCCTGCAGGTTTCCACGTCACCTTTTAGTATCGCATCAGCTCGCTTAGAACCTCGACTGAGGTAGTACGAAAAAAAGTACCTGGTAGCAGGTCCCAGGGACTTTTTTTCGTAATGGAAAACCAAAAAAATGCGGGTCGAGGCGAGTAGAGTAGATACCACGCAATGGAAAAGCACCATTAGACTGTGAGAGATGGAATCCAAAACAAAAATACAGAAAATAACATTGTATGATTTTTAACTAATTAATTTGCATTTTATTGCATGACATTATTATTTGATACATCAGAAAAGCAGAATTTAATATTTGGTACAGAAACCTTTGTTTGCAATTACAGAGATCATACGTCTACTGTAGTTCTTGACCAGGTTTGCACCTACTGTAGCAAGGATTTTGGCCCACTCCTCTATACAGACCTTCTCCAGATCCTTCAGGTTTTAGGGCTGTCGTTGGGAAATACAGACTTTCAGCTCCCTCCAAATATTTTCTATTGGGTATCATATACTTATACCACCAGTCTCCTCTCCAAACACACGGCGTGGCACTGTGTCCATAGCCTGCATTCAATCAGCACATATGAAGACTCCGCATGTGTTTGTCCCGATAAGACTGCAACAGGATGGAGAGCTGACATCACAAGATGGTCACAGGGGATTATGGGATTGTAGGACTATGCAGACCATAACCTGTGTTCATTTGACCAGTGATAAACATGTAGTGATATTTTCATTGTATCGTCAATGTAAAGACATGGTATCTGCATTATTATTATCTGAATAGAGTGATGCTATCAAGACCAATCCAAACAAAGCCTATGGAAGGGAACGATAGCTTTGACATTGACAAAGCAGTGGACACTTTGTCCACTAGCCAGAAGAGCTCTGTTTAAAAATAGCTTAGTGTGTGATGAGAGTGGCAGAGTCAAAAGCAGTGTGTGAAAAACTGCAATTGTGCTCTTATGTTTCTCCTACATTTTTTCTTGAAATTACCATTAACATTTTCAAACAGTGGCGGCTTTTTCGTATTTTTGAAAAAAAAGTGGTTTTAATGTGGTTTTATACATGCAATAAAATGCATTACTTTCTTAATTCTATCTTAATGGTAGTCTTGATGATGCAACTATGCTATTGCATACTTTTTTTCCAGAGCAGCTCATAAGAAATTAAGTCCCGAACCACAAACAAGCCGTAGCACTAAGCACTCCCGTGGAAAGCACTCCAGACATTTAGCATTCAATTTCCCATTTTGGCATAGTCACAATCTGCAAAACGAGTGCCTTGGCCTCCAGTCAACAAACAAAAGGGCCGATGCATTTAATATATGAAGAAACATTTGCTGAAGCTCAAGGCTGTAAATCATTACCTAAAGCCCTTTCAGCCCACAGTTTTCTTCTTTAATTTGCCCTCCCTGTTCCACCCTGTGGCCCAGATCACTGAGGAACTCACTAAGAGCATTGTTCCTCCTGCCAACTCACTTGGCATATCTAGTTTTATTTAAAACCCTCTGGCTGTTTGGAAAGACGGAATAAACGGTGTTAAAGGTATTTATGAGCTTGTACTCAAATAACCTTTCTTTAGATCAACAGTTTGACTAATGCATGTGACAGTAAACTTGATGTTGGCAGTCACTATGAAGAAGTTGTCTGTATGACTGATGTCGGCTGCGATGGTTGCCGAGCCAAGATGTATTAATTATAGTAGCTTTCAAACAGACTGATCTCCATAAAAGATGCCATGTTTGGAAATGACCAGTCTGTTAATGGTAACAATTCCCCAAAAGGTTTTACTCTTATCAGAACACAACTCTTAAGATGGTTAACATCATCAATCCTGTAGTCAGTCTTTGCATGTGCTTCCCTTTTTATCAAATAGTAATTCAGAAATGCAAGCGTATTGTTGACTTCATCTATTTATGTTCAGTCTTTTTCTTAATGCAGAAAGTAAAACAAAAAGCATAGCAACTCCATATTTCATTAAGGTGAAAACATAATACGGTTCTCTCCTTTTAACTCAAAGTTCCTGATAATAAAAACAATATAAAATATAATAGCCAAAAACAAATTTGGGAATTCAATCCGCTGTGGAAATCAACAATGTCAGTGATAACTTGACAAAAATCCCAACTTCAAACTGTGGTTGGAACTCACTTTTAAACTTGGCAGCAGTATGCCAAGAGCCGAACTAAGGCATGTCTAGCTGGTTCAATCCCTGGCCCCTGCAGTCTACATGTGCAAGTGTCCTTGGGCAAGATACTGAACCCCAAATTGCTTCTGTGGGTGTATTAGCAGGTGGCACATGCGTGGTAGCTTTGAGCTGCCGCTAAGACTAGAAGGCACTATTTAAATCGGTTGAGAACATCCTATTGCCATAGTGGCCAAAATATCCAGACCTGTCTGCATGGATGTCTGTATCACTGAACATTGCTGCTGCTGCTGCTGCTATTAACACCTAATTTTACCCTAACCTAATTTCCACTAAGATAATAATGCCTCACTGGCAACCATTGAGATGGAGCCTGAAAAAATAACAGGATAAAGAAAATAGCAGAATACTTAGTAAAGCCTCAAGAGGAAAATCAATCCATGGCTTTAGCCTTGAAAAGGTAGTCTGGTAGCCATGTAGGAGGTCAGCGTATTTGATGGAAAATGTCAGCCTCAAAATGTCAGAGTAAAAACTACCAGGTTTACATGACAGGTATTTGTTTTTATATTGAGCAGTCCACCCCCCTAAACTCTCCCATAATCCATTGCATTTAAAACTTGTGGGATCTAGCCAAACCACTTTTGGTTTTTGCTCTCGGTTCTGCTCGGGCATGGCCTTCAGACTGATGCCACCTGTAACGACATGTCAGAAAGTATACAGGGGTTTACCCGCTATTTCCCTCATTTTCCTGCATACTTCTATGACAGGGCAGACAGCCCTGTCATAGAAGTAGGTTTGCTTTATTTAAGGTGCATTTAACTCAAATGAAAGGGTATACCGGTAATATGCAAGACTTTATTAAACATTCAATCTATAGACTAATACAAACCTCAATCATCACTTATGACCCACTAGAAATTTGTGGTGGTGTCTGTATGCAGAAACCTTGCCATCTGCCTGTATTTTCTCATGTTCTTCTTATTTTGCTGTGTTCTGGACCAGTGGCGGTCCTAGCAATGTTTAACTGGGGTGGCCCAGGGATGTCCAGAGGTGACCACAATGGGTGGGTAATGTATGTGCTTATATAATAATTCTGCTAATTATAGGCTAAAGCATAATTCCTGACATTCCATGGCACACATCACCCACAGGTTGACAACCACTGCTCTAATAGCCTACTAACCACTTTGTCTAATTGCCCCCTTGCCTAATCCCTATGACAAACGCCTAAAATAACAAACTCAAAATGAATCAGTCCACCATAAGGCCTAATATGCATTTATCTGGTTTCAAAATGAATCAGTCCACCATTCCAGATTTAATAAAGAGACACAATAGAAAATAGGATTTTAATCCTTGCCTAGTATAAAATCAAAATTTCAAAGGTAATATCACCATTATAACTGAGATGGTGTGGTGTGATGGTGTGAACTGAATGTCTTTCCCTACTGCTTTACTACAACTGTAATCGTGAATTTGATTAAAATACAACATTCATGGTAGAATTTATAAAGATATACCAAGGCAATGTAATAGCCATGTTAGCTTCAAAAACATTGAAATAGTAATAAACACAATTAATATTGATCAATATGCATATACAGTGAGGAAAATAAGTATTTGAACACCCTGCTATTTTGCAAGTTCTCCCACTTAGAAATCATGGAGGGGTCTGAAATTGTTATTGTAGGTGCATGTCCACTGTGAGAGATATAATCTAAAAATATATGATTCTTTCACTATTTATTTGTATGATACAGCTGCAAATAAGGATTTGAACACCTGAGAAAATCAATGTTAATATTTGGTACAGTAGCCTTTGTTTGCAATTACAGAGGTCAAACGTTTCCTGTAGTTTTTCACCAGGTTTGCACACACTGCAGAAGGGATTTTGGCCCACTCTTCCACACAGGTCTTCTCTAGATCAGTCAGCTTTCTGGGCTGTCGCTGAGAAACACGGAGTTTGAGCTCCCTCCAAAGATTCTCTATTGGGTTTAGGTCTGGAGACTGGCTAGGCCACGCCAGAACCTTGACATGCTTCTTACAGAGCCACTCCTTGGTTATCCTGGCTGTGTGCTTTGGGTCATTGTCATGTTGGAGGACCCAGCCTCGACCCATCTTCAATGCTCTAACTGAGGGAAGGAGGTTGTCCCAAAATCTTACAGTGCAGTCTCCCTGTCCCATGTGCAGAAAAACACCCCCAAAGCATGATGCTACCACCCCCATGCTTCACAGTAGGGATGGTGTTCTTGGGATGGTACTCATCATTCTTCTTCCTCCAAACACGGTTAGTAGAATTATGACCAAAATGTTCTATTTTGTTCTCATCTGACCACATGATTTTCTCCCATCACTCCTCTGGATCATCCACATGGTCATTGACAAACTTAAGACAGGCCTTGACATGTGCTGGTTTAAGCAGGGGAACTTTCCGTGCCATGCATGATTTCAAACCATGACGTCTTAGTGTAACAGTAACCTTGGAAACGGTGGTCCCAGTTCTTTTCAGGTCATTGACCAGCTACTCCAGTGTAGTTCTGGGCTGATTTCTCACCTTTCTTAGGATCATTGAGACCCCACGAGGTGAGATCTTGCATGGAGCCCCAGTCCGAGGGAGATTGACAGTCATGTTTAGCTTCTTCCATTTTCTAATGATTGCTCCAACAGTGGACCTTTTTCACCAAGCTGCTTGGCAATTTCCTTGTAGCCCTTTCCAGCCTTGTGGAGGTGTACAATTTTGTCTCTTTGGTTCTTTGGTCTTGGCCATGTTAGTAGTTGGATTCTTACTGATTGTATGAGGTGGACAGGTGTCTTTATGCAGCTAACGACCTCAAACAGGTGCATCTAATTTAGGATAATAAATGGAGTGGAGGTGGACATTTTGAAAGCAGACTAACAGGTCTTTGAGGGTCAGAATTGTAGCTGATAGACAGGTGTTCAAATACTTATTTGCAGCTGTATCATACAAATAAATAGTTAAAAAATCATACATTGTGATTTTTGGATTTTATCTTTAGATTATGTCTCTCACAGTGGACATGCACCTACAATGACAATTTCAGACCCCTCCATGATTTCTAAGCGGGAGAACTTGCAAAATAGCAGTGTGTTCAAATACTTATTTTCCTCACTGTAGGACTGTAGAGTTCCATGCTATAAGGCTGATGAAAGGAGAATGGACGTTATGGCATCAGATTTGCTAGTGCCGTGCCGATTTGGAGCGTGTGCCTATTCAGAACGGGACGATTACCTTGGTGTCATGACCTCATCTCATAAAATCACCAAACACATAAGTTAAAGCTGTTAGTTGGGCGGTATTTACTTGTGAAATGATTACACAGAGAGAACGTTAGAAGCCATAGAATGTCTTTCTTACTTTTCCTCCTGCACAGTGCATAACATAGACCCTATCTGCAGGACTACATGAAGCGCCTGTCGGCTCGCTGCTGCTCCTCATACCTTTTTTTCCGGGCATATCTGCTCCACGTTCTGGAGCCGCTGTGACACCTGCGAGCATTCACAGCCATTAAACTCATATCTTAAGTCACCTTTTTTGACAACAGTGACTTTTTACCAGCTGTTTTTTTGTTTTGCCTCATAAAGGTGAAAAACAGGAATTACATGAACGTTCCGAAACGACGGTCGCATCCTCCAACTGCTCTGCTTTCATTGACGTCAGTGCCTTGATCGCAGCGGTTTTCTCTGGAAGCACAGTTTTTGATAGTTTACAGCTGATCAAGTGTAGGTGGTTTTTTGATGACTCATGATCCTTAATTGCTTCTAATTTTAAGTTTTTAGTCTTGATTACAAAAGGATTTGACTTTGCTTTCTCTGAGCCAAACACACAACAGTCAGTCCTCTGTCTCTTTGTGTCCATACCCTCCTTTGACTGTTTATGAGTGCAGCCTTGCTGTGCATGTAGTATTAAAAACTTGTCATTTTCTCAAATATAGAAAGAGTTCTATCAAAGGTTTGAAGATCTGTAATCTGCTGTGAAATCTAAAAGTGCTGGCGTCACACATTGAGAACTAAATAAACCAATGCTGTGTGACCTTTCCTGTCCACTTTAGCACAGGAAATGTGTTCCACATAAATCTACATTGATAATGTGGAGAGCTGCAATTCACTCATTGTAAAATCTAGCGAGGCATTTGTCAACAGCAACATGCAGACTTGATCGTGCACCCAACCACACTTGAAGTCTACCACCTCTGCTAGTAATAAATGCATGTGAAACTACAGGAACGTGGCGTAACACACAATAAAAACACTACCTTTTATTAATGTTGCAGGAACATGCATCAACCTTAGACATACAAGTAGGTCCTTGAGTCCATCGCCCAGTAAACCAGGAGTCTTGGCTCCCTGTCTCCCTCCTCTCTTGCTTGACCTGTCCTATTAGCTTTCCCCTCACCTGACTCCTTTTCACTCATTTCTCCCGACTCTGTTACAGACACTCTCCTTTCTACGTTGTTACCCTTCTCATAGTCTCACATTTCCAGAGCTTCCTCCCCAGCGCTGCAGAGGAGGGTCTATGGAGTCCACACAGCATTCCGAGATGGGAGGAAAACGTGCTCTGGCATTACTTTAGACCAATCACAATTGTCTTGGGTGGTACTAAGTACCAGACGGAGCCATTGTGCCTCTGCAAAATAGCCGTGTAAAGGCCCTTGTTGTGGTGAATTGTGTACGTTCAAAGCACAACATGGCCCAAAAAGGATCAGCATTGGTTCAGGTACAGTGCATTTGCTCAGTTTAATTGGCCAACTCATAGTCCTAAGCTCACTTTATGGTTGCTGCGATGTTCCTGGCGTGAGGCGCGTGCCATAAAATGTCACCACGGCCACACCACTTTAGGTTGTTAAGGGATTCCATGTGTTTGTGGGTGGCAGTTCCCCCATCGTGCCACCATGCCCTAGTTTAACTGTAGTTGGGTTGCCTGACAACGTGGTGTTGGTGCTGGGCAATAGTGGGTGACATGTCCTTAAGGTCTGGATCCCGAACATTCGACTATTTGGGTATTTGTTCGTTGGGTAGATATTCGTTTTATTTTGTGCTTTTTGTTATGTTTTGTCCTTCAATACTGTAATAAAGTTGAGATTGACATCATTTTTGGAGAAACGCAAACTGACGTCACACTGCAGTGGCCAATGTAACCAGCAATCAGATTTGATGTGTGTGTTTTGTGGCGGTGTGAAAGTCCCGTACAGGAAACAGGAAACACCACTGGCTCTATCGCTGCCACACTGAGACCATGATAAAAAACAAAACACAAGCACTGCCTGGGAGTTAGTGTTGCAGCTGAATGTTTCCAGCAACAACAAAATACAGTCCCTTCGTTTCTGTTTGTTGTCTCTTTCTCTGTGAAATGAAGCTGTCTTTAGGTGCGCACAGAAATGTTGGGATCTATATACAATCTGACGGAAAACAGTTGCTGTGAAATATAAAGTCAACTTGTGCTACATTGAGGGGTTAACGAGCACAACAGGATGTCACATAAATGAGCCATTTAACTGACACAACTCTGTGTTTATTGCTTTTGTTGGTTGTCCCCCCCCCCCCCCCCCCTCCGATGGCCACCACCACAGAAGCTTTGAATATTTGATATTTGCTGTTGATTAGTACCAAAGCTTCTAAGCACAAAAGCATGTGTATCCAGGACAGCCCAAATGTCCTTGGCAACCACACCTGTAACAGCCCTCCATGGACGGCCTCCTGTTCTGCTGCCATTGAGCATATGCAGTGGTGACTCGGTGGGTCATTTCCTCCTCATCAGTCCCTTTACGGTTCACCCGGATGCCTCGTCAACCCATTGCCTTCAGTCTGAGCCACTGCAAGTGTTTTTGGGGCCTGCAGGCAGATACAAATCTTCCTTTCTCTTGAAAATTAACACCAAATTTAGGTTAGATGAGAAATGGTGAGACGTCAAGCATGAATGCAGCGTATCTTACATTTTTTGCAAATTCCTTTATTGCTAATGTAAGATAATGTCTTATCATTCCCCCAAACACAAATACTTTACAAGCATGTAAACAGGACTAAAGCTATGTATTTCTGTTTTTATAATGTGTAAAAATACTGAACATACATTGAATCTCAAAGGGTTTGAATGTTTACTACCCGACTTCCACTGGCAAGTACTGAAAGGTATGTCTGTTTGTTTCCTTTGGGGGGCAGCAGCAGGCTGGAGATGCATCTAGGCTGCATGTAGTGTCAAAAGAACAAGAATAGGAAAGAGAACAACAACATAGGGGTGATGAGAAATACTTGTTACAGTTACAACAATGTAGGCTAGATGTGTTATTATATCAATATGTGGATTAAATGCATTTTTAATTATTCTAAATTTCTAAAGAAAACTAAAAACTAAATTTGTTAAGATTAGGCTACTTTAAACTCTAACTACTTTAAAAGTGACATTAATACCAGAACAAAACAGGGCACTGTATTGGCACAATAGCCCATTTTAATGGTGACAGCCATAATTACAATAGACGAGTCCACCTCATGGCCAGTGGTCCCAGTTCAGACATGTGGCAAATGTCCATCATATCAAGCTAAGTCTATATTATCTATCCAAGTCCAAATTATAGTCCACTCCCAAAATTTCCAGGGCCCTAGTCCACTTATGCATGAGTCCTTTAATTGATGTGGTGTCCTCGTTTTGCCAGAGACCCGACCTCTGAGAGCAGGGATTTCCACATGGAAACAGAAGAAGGGTCATCACCGACCCACTTCACCATTTTGGCTTTCTTTGCTAGCATTAAAATAAGATAAATTCTACCAAAATATCTGCCTGTCCAATTTACTGACCTAGCTCTAACATGATTACATTATCTCACTCAAAGTGTGACAGGTTGTGTTCCCACATCATTTCCCAAAAAAGGATCACAAATTGCAGCTAGGAATGAGCTAAAGATCTAAGGAAGATCTAGCCTAAATGGAATGGAGCCATCATTAATGTTGTTAATCCCAGCTGAGCTGTCCTGTTGTGACAGGCTGTAAAAACCGGCCTATAGCTGACAGGAGATAAACCTTCCTGGCAATGTAGTTACCGTGAAATAGACATTTTGAATATGAATAAAATATACTGATGATAAAAGAAATAACATGAACTATACTGTTGTAGTCAGTGGCCCCGGCATTTTTTAAGCAGGACTGAATTGCACAAGTTGTAAAATGTTTACATGCTGAAAAATCAGGAATGTTGAAGGTGTTCGAGTTCTAATAAGAACAGTTGTACTGTAACAAGCAAACTTATTTCCAAAGAAGTTTCCATCAGTAGCGAACATTCCAAAAACTTTTGCCAGTGAAGAATGGAGAACTTTGTTCTTGTTTAATATAGGTATGATAATCTGACCATTTATTCAGTGGCCATGGTTCATGGCTGTCACTTTGGGCTATAGGTAAATAGATGTGGCTGTCAGCAGACCAATACAGAAAAACATGTTCTTTCTGACTGAATAAATAACCCAGAGGAAGCAGCTTAAGTCAGGACAGAATGAGGCCCAACATGGCATGCATTCCAGTCTTTGCTTGTGCCAGCTGTGTATAGCAACAGGGTTTTGAATTTAATTCTTAATAGCTAGTCTGGGAGTTCACCAAATTGGACAGGCAATCAGAAATATCCCAATTAATCTGCATTCATTTAACAGGATGCATGAACTACTATTAGATGGCAATGGTTTGATAAGAATGGATGTTCAAATTAAAAGGGCAGGTGTTTCTTTTGACTCTAGAAAAGGTGACGCAAATATTTGTTTTGTTTGGGCTTTTTGGCCTTTTGAATGGATAGGACAACTATAGACAAAAAAGCGGGAAGATAGGGGATGACATGCAGGAAAGGGAATTGATCCACAGGCCACTGCGATAAGGACTAAGCTTTAGTACATAGGGGTCTCGCTCAACCAGGTGAGCTACAAGGGCGCCCCAAAAACATATTTGTTTGGTATTTTTTTACAAGCACCCAATTCATATGATTGGGTTTTGTATGTTTTTAATACTTAAAAGAACTTTTAAACAGTTATTTTCTTCTTTATCTTCCATCACCGGAACAACATCTTACTCACTGTGTTATGCAAGCTTAATAAAAAATGCAAATATATAGAGCTTGGGTGTTATGTAAGCATTTGAGTGTGGGTTTCTCCTTGTATGTGGCCCATAGCCTCATTATAGCTCACTTCATGATATAAGTCCAGCTGGGTCCTGAAAGTGGATGCATAATGTGTATTATTCATTTAACAGGATCTTGCTGTCCTGGCTGCAGTGGTAGCTGAGGCAGAAATATGGTAAGTGACCTCTTTTGCTTTGCTTTGCTATTTACAGACATATTATTAACCTGTGGAGTGTATGTGAGGTGGTGTTTTTTTTCTGTCAATACTGTTAAAATGTCTACACTATTGCTGAAAAGGTATGGCCTGATGAGTGAGAGACACAGAGAGAAAGGGCGAGAGAGAGAGAGCCGGAGGGACCCGTATTAGCTGGGACACTTGAATGAATTTGGATAATAGGTTTTTACATGCAGAACAGCCTCAATACTGGGCCCTGGCTGGCGGACAGTACCAGCGTCTCCAATTCAAATGACGCAAACCTGCCTGATTGGAGGGATTCAAAAACTTGTTTCAGCAGAGCGTCCAAACAAAAACCAAGTCCACTTGTGTTGGTTGTACTGCCACTAACCTGCTCCAATGGAGCCCATTACAATTTGTCTTTTCATAGCATCTTGCATGCAGTGTTTGAATGTGTTGTCAACTATGTCATAAGACACATAAGAGTTAAGTGATGTTAACAATGGCTTCCTTCTGATTAATAGTATCAGAGTATTCATGGAGTTTTTGATGTGTGGCTAATTTTCTACAAAGAAAGAAAATCTTGAAATATAGATGTAGGCTTAAATAATGTTTGTCTCCAGTATTATGGCCCATATACATATGACAACTTCTTCAAATGTATTCAATCAAACAAGTGATTTAGCGCCCACCAAACCCCAATCACAACTGAGAAAACAAATGTAAAAGGGGAACAATAAGGGTCATTATAATGTAATATCCTTTCCACATATGAAACAGCCAAATACAATTCTTCTCATGGAGTGAATGCAGCAACTGTGTGCACGTAACGCCAATCAGTGTTACAGTGATTGGGACTTGCTACAGTGGTGCAAATGTCCCACAGTATTATCACTGTCAAGTGGCTGTCCGCGTCCGGTTATGTGATCTCGTGAGGCAAAGCGGGCCCCACAAATACACAGAAACAACTAAAGTTCCCTGTCCCACTCTCTCACACACACACACACACACACACACACACACACACACATACACACACTGCGTCTGACCTGGGGGTCAAGGTGCACTGACTCTGAGGGTTGTCTAACTGGGCCTCTTGAAACTCTTTCCTTGCATTCCAGTGCCCGGAGGAGGGGGTTGTTGCAGTCAGGCATATTACCAGAGAGAGAGAGAGACAGAGAGAAGGAGTGATAGAGAGTAAGAGAAAAGAGAGAGAGAGCCAGGGAGAGAGAGGAAGAAGTGGGGGTAGAATGAAGCTGGAAGGTATTATGCACAATTTCCTTGAAGCTCCCGCTTGTTCCCTCCCACCTCTACGAGTCTGTAAGGGAAACGCTGAAAACTTGAACCTGCTATTCTCCAGCTGCCTCGGCCTTCTAACTAGCTCACTTGTTTTCTTTCTCTGCTGTTCCACTCTTATGTGTCTCTCTCCTTCTCCCTCGCCCTCTCCCTGTTTCTCTCTCTCCCTTTCTCCGGGCTCTGTGTAACAGGATCACTTTGTTTCCGTAGCCTTTTTTCCCGCGGAGCTGCGGACACACATGGAGGAGAGGATTGGATTTGAGGAGATACTGACGGGGGTGCACAGCTGCAACGGTCCCCTCCATCTCCACACCAGGACTAATGCCGCCCCCTCTCTCTCTCGCTCTCTATCTCTCTCTCTCTCCCTGTGTGTTTGACTCTCTCTCTGTCGCACTCTCTCTCTGCTTTCTGCCGCCCGGAGGGGTGGGGGGTGCCATATGGGAGCTCAGAAAAATGGAAGTGGATCAGAGATAGACGAGAGAGGAATCTGTCATTCTTGGGCTCGTATGTCGGGATCTTTGTGGTAAGTGCGCCCCTCTCTTTCTTACTCTTAGCACTTTTTGGAAGTTCTGTTCTGTACCATGAATCTTCATATGCCTGGATTCTTACTGTGTTGGACTCCGCATGACTTTTGATTCATTTGTTGCCAGCAGTTACCTATTTTGAGTTTCATTGTTGGACTCGCAATTCTGTTTTTCAACCATCAAAGGGAAGACAAAATCTTCTTCTTCCACTTACCTTCAATGTCTTCATATTTTGTTGTTGCAATGAATTTGTCAGCTCTGGTGATACGAAGGGGGCTTTGTGAATTCACATTATAACCAAGTTTTGGGGGTCAAGGTGGAGTGAGAAGGGAGGTGGAGTGGAGGCCGACTGGGGGAAGGGAATTTGGAGGGGTCAAGGAGAAGAGCACTTGGCCCGGGCAGCACAATGGCTCTGAAAACTTTTTTAAAGTACTCTACGGAACATGTGCCTGCCTCAAAACCTGGAAACTACTACATGTTTCAGCTGGCTTGTAGGAGCTTTGTTGTGGAGGCCATTTATTTAGTGGATGAATTTAAACTGCTGCTTGGTGCTTTCACTTTTCACAAGCTTGGAATTTTTTCTGAGACATTGAGCATTTTTTTTGTTAGTTTTTTAGACAGCTGTTACACACTTTTATTGTCTCATTTTTTTATATATATATATATATAAATAAATAAAAATAATTAAACATTTATATATAAATATTTATATATATATATACATTTTTATTATTTTTATCAGACCGAAACTGAGCCATGTTTCTGATTTAATCAGGCCAGGATGCAATGCTTCATGAATCCAGATTTTGTGAATAGCGTTGCTGAAAGGTGGCTTGTTGCAGATTATTACCATTGGTTCATCGCCATAGAAACAGGTCATGGTAGATGTTGATGACAGTGCAAACTAATACATTACTGCAGGCCGACTGAATGGCTCCATTATGTGATAAATGTAAGGGATCCCTCTTGATCACTGGACTCTCATACAGCCGTTAAAGCTAGACGTTTGTTTCTATTTTAAATATTTATAGTATATTTTAATTGCAATTAATTATTTTATTGCAAGGAACATTCCCCATGAATTTGATTTAATCAGAAAATAAATAATATAGAATTAATAGAATAATGTTGCCTAAGTTCTTTACAAGTTAGTGGCATTGACTCTGAGAAACTATAAATAGTCTTCTTTCTTCTTTATCCATTTTATGTATTTGCAAACTAAAAGAACGGGTGTGAGAATGTGTGCGAGTCTGTGAAGGTGAGCTGAGTTGAGTGAGTGAGTAAGTGAGTGCACTCCTTTTAGGAAGCTGTTAAACTTGAGAGCTGTGATTTATGTGTCTCACCTTGATGGCTCATTGGCAGTTTGGGGTTTTGACTCCACTCCCTTGTCTCTCTGAAGAAAATCCAAACTCGTCTCTCTGACTGACTCACTCGGTGCCGCCCTCGCTCCCTTCCTTCATTAGACATCTTAGTAACATGGGAATGATGTGTCTCGACCGGCATTAATGGGCTTATTTCTCCTGTGAAAAGTGGTCTTTTAAGCAAGAATTGCTGAATTTAGTTGTGCCTGTATTGTTAGTCTGCTCTCTGTCTTTTTTAACTGACTAAGCATGCTTGAGAACTACCACTCCTTTTATAAATACACACAACCTGCTGCAGAATCTAGTTTTCTATTTTGGGCATGTGGGTCACAATCTAATAATGCAGCACATTGCATACCTGCACAATGAAGACACACAAGTTACTGTCAAAACGTTGAGGTGGCTTTAGCTCTATAACATGACAAAATTTCCAAAGCATGAATTGCCTGCTCAGCACTGGGAAATAGAAGAGACGTGTGTGGATTACTTTGTTGTTGATGAAAAGTTTCAAACCTTTCCACTCAGGCACAACACTTGAGCAAATGTAACAATCCAAAAATGAACTCAGGAACACATCTGTTTTTTGTGTCAAGTAATTTTGTAGGTTTTTTGACACCAGAATTTGTTGTATATTGTTTATATAGTTTAGTTGGAGTGATAGTCATCTGGTATTTTTTTTCATAAGAAAGCACAATTGTTAAATGGTAAAGTAATTTGTGAGCCAAACATTTTAGGTGAGTTAAAATGTTTCTGAATTCATAGTACAGGTGCTTAAAAAAGGACTGCAATGTTTTGTGTGGGACTATGAAGTCAGTTGGTATGGTACACAGCCAATTTTAGCATCTCCCTCATGCCTCCTCTGGTTATAAATTAGCCCGGTTGCTGTTTGCAAGCAGTGAAAGGAAAAGCTCACTTAGTAGCAGTGATTTATTAGCTGTTGGCCTGCTGCTGCCATGTGAATGACTGAGGTGCCATTCAGGATGAAAACAGAAACTCTGAAAGCAGGCAGGATCGGACTTCTTCAGGAAAAAGGAGGTGGTTTCCTTTTCTACCACTCAACCAAGAGAAGAAATGCATGATTTACATTTTAGTATTCCTTCCAAAGAAAATGTTTGGTCCTGAAGAGAGCATTTTAATAGTGCAAATCCCTACTCCACATGAGTTGTTGACCTTAAAAAACTACAGGAAAACAAATATGAATGTAAAAGTAAAATTGAAGCACTTTTTTCTTAATCTGTTTACATTTCTTCACCTTGACACAAAATCTGTAACCGGCACTTGGAATCCATTTGCTGTTGCCCCAAAAAGCACTTTGCTTTTTTCCACGCCTGGTGACTCTTTTGTCAAGGCAATGCTTTACTAGTGGTTAATTCTGTAACTTTGTAGGTACAGTACGTGTGCCAAACCAGCACACTGAAAGAAACCAGGCTACATGGTGCATGCTGAGAGTAATGTTCAACATAGAAGAGTAATCCATCTCTGTAAATTGAGTTGTGCGTACTCCGTTTACAACCTTAATGTGAGTAAGATAACATTAAGATGTTTGTATGACAGTCCCAATAATCTCTGTATTGCCTTACTCGGTAGTGATTGAATTACTAAAGAGCAGGTAAACACAATGAATGACAACCCTGTTTGCATCTCCTGTTCTGTCCACAACCCTTTCTGTCGCACACAGAAGTATTTAGGCAGAAAATCCCATTTCTTACCTCTTGAAAAGGGAATATTTTAAATGAACAAACCTCAGACCTTTGGGTCCACTACTGAATTCTATCTACCTCACAGACAGACACAAGTTACACTCTTGAGCCTGGAAGAAGATGCCTCTTGTAAAGTTTTGCTGACTAATGTGGGCACAGTGTGTGACTGTGAATCCATGCTGTTCCAGGAAGGAATATGATGTGAATAGTTATGAGAAAATCTGCTCCAACAATGCAGCTGTTCATGCAGTTCAAGGAGTTCATAACCCTGGAGGCCAAGACAACTGGAGCCTGGCTGACTGCATCTTGTCCCAGTACCATTGTTTCTTTTTAGTGATCTGGCTTTATCATTACTCAGTGCAAACCTGTAATTACTGACATTACTTGGCATTACCAAACGCAAATGTCCAAATTAGTTGGATCGGACAACAAAGGCTTTACCCTGCCAGCTCCCTGTTACAAAGTCCATATAATGTCCAATTGAGCCCAAAGTGAGAATTTACAGCAGAGTGGCCATGTTGATTACGTGTTTATTGGCTCATGCAAAACCGGAGGAAAACAAACATTCAAGTGTGAAGAATAAGGGGGATTTAGACAAAGCTGGAGAAACAACGAGATTTGGGTAAGGACTGACGACGAAATTGTCAGACAAATTTAAGGAATGGCAAGAACACGGTTGTTTATGACCAAATTACCTACCTGAGTCTTCCCAACATGACCGTCCATGTGATTTTGCTTAATCAGGAGGTCCAGCCCGAGTTTGGATGGCAAAGGAGAAGCATAAGTGTCGTAGTAACATGATGTGCCGTTGCAGGCTAGGGTTTATTCTGCTCAAAGCTTGAATCACCTTCCCTGATTCAGATCATTGACAGTAGCCCTGTGTAAGGCCGCAGATCAGTTGATCAAAGATCACATCATCATGTTTCTTCAGAGGGTTTTCCTCCTGGCAATCTGTGCCAAGCATATGAGTGAACCATGTATCTTCTCTGGGGTCGATTGTTTGAGTTGTCTTGTCTGGATTGTTTTCCCTAAAATACCGTGAAAGAATGAAGAAAGAAATAGTATTGCTCACTTTGTGTCCAGTCAGATCTCGCTGGTCTTTTAGCAGGTACCAAACTCTGAGATGCATTCCTACTCATTCCTTGTGTGCTATGCTGGTAGGGAACTTCTCTGAGTCTCTTCCATTGACGTCTTGACACTTTTACAAGCTTCTGTTGTCAAGACCCTCCCGTCCTGAGCAGTGCTGTGGATGGAAGCTTCTGTACTAAAAAGATTCTCAGTTGATCTGATGGACATGCAGCCTCTCAGTTAATCACCTCTGTGTTAATGTGGCACCAGAGTTGAGCTTCCATAGTTTGAATTCAGACATTAAGTAATATTCATACTTTTTTGCTAGAGATGCACCAATCGATCGGTCGGTGACTAGAATCGGACAATTATCAGCTTTATAAGCCGTGACTGGCCGCTCAGTCTCAGATATAGCCAAACTGTTGCGGTCATATTTACACACATGCAGCGCACGACGGTTCACGTCACGCCACAGTGGCAGAGACAGAAACCGAATACTGTCACCGCAACACACGCAATGTTGTCAACTTCCTCGCTAGAGCTAGTGATTTTTCAGACCCTCTTAGTGAATTTAGCGACTAGCAACAAATTTAGTTCAAGTAGTTTTAATGTATTCAAATATAGTGCAATGTAATTCATTCCCAGGCATGCTGCTCAGAGTAATTGCAGTGACCGGCTCTTCTGTTCCGGCAGAAGGATGCTGCTCGCCGCAGCTACGAATTAATATAATATAATACACACATCTTTACATTCCTGTAAATAGATACTGATTCATAAATTGTTTGTATTAATAAATTAATAAATACATATTTTTAGGTTGATAATAAATACTTCACTCTCCTGTTTTAAGGTATTCCATGGAAACAACTTTAACTTTATGAAAGACAGTAATGATGACATTATGGATCATAAGAATAACTTACTTAGATTAATAGTATTGAGGACAGCTGCATGCAAGATGTCATTCAACACTAAGATAATTTTGCCAGATGATATGCATCATAACTCAGATTCTTTTTTGAATTATTAATGACTTGAGCCAAGTCCTGGGCCTTGTTAGTGCAAGTAACACAGATGTTTAGTGGTTTTCTGTAATAAATGAATACCCATGGTTACATTTTAAATTGAACCTATCATTGCCATATGAATGAGAAAACTAGAACAACATGTTGGTCTTTGAACTTTGAACCTATTTGAAGCGACATCAAAAAAGATATTGCAAAGACAATGAAGTTACAGCTTGCATGCATGTACACAATCACATATGCATACACACAACAAACACACACACACACACACACACACACACACACATAAACACAACAACACACACACACTGACATACACAGCATTGAATTCTAGGGCAAATGGCCCCCAATGGGTTGGTTATAAAGGGGGTGATGTCATGTCTGTGATTGAGACTGTGTCCCTTTACCAGTAATCCATTTCTTATCCAGCTGTCTGTACTCACACAAAGCAGAGAGAAAGAAAGGATGGACAAAAGAAAGAAAGAAAGAAAGCGCTCATTTATTTTGTATCCCGTTCCCCACCACCTTTCAGCCAACTTTTTCTCTGCCATTAAAGTGTCCCTATGATAAGTGAAAGGGTGCTAACTTGCTAATGCTCTTTACACCCATGAACTGAAAAAGTGCTGATATTTGTTTCTGCTTTGGTGCATCCAATTTACATACATTATTGCACATCAGTTATTATCTTATTTTGTGTTCCATCAAATCAAGAGGCTTTTATTTTGGACAGTTGCCTATTTCTCAGGTCAAGAGATCATCAGCAATTTGTCTGCTTGTCTTTCAGCTGACAGGAGCTCGTCCTTCTTGTTTGCCAGTGTGTGTGTGTGTGTGTGTGTGTGTGTGTGTGTGGAGGCCGGTGTTTCTACACCATTTTAAACAGCTCTGCTTCTTTAACCATCCCAGGCTCTTTGTGGCCACACAGACGTTGGACAGGGGTGTCCACGGGGGGGAGGGGTGCCCATACAGAGCTCAGGCGCACACTGGGAAATGGCTTCCAATGCATTTAGTATTTCCTCTTTGAGGACAGTCCGGTGTGGTGCAGCGGGGTCATCGGGTCAAAGCCGTTGCTGCGAGGAGGGGTGGCGGTGCTGAATAATGCAGACACAAAGGGTTAAGGCAAACATTACAAATGAGACAAAGGACTCTTCACTTAAGTCACGGGGGGTGGGAAGGGGGGCAACTCTTCCCATTATCTAGGGAAGTGATCTTAACTCAGGGACTTTTTTTAAAAACCCATCAGCAAATTAGGGGCTGCGCTGAGTTGCTATGTGTCTTGGGCCATGATCAAAGCCCGGAGAGCGTTTCTGTTTATAGAGGCCAGGCTGTAAAGCAGAGGACAGCAGTCACAACACAACACAACATGGGGGCCGGGTTAGCACTAATCATGCTATCATGACCATGTTATCATTGTCACAGCCCGGGTATTTGCTCATGGGAAGTGGAGGATAAGTTCTTTCTCATCTACACTAAAAACACCAGCAGCACCATATGTCATGGGGTCAGCCGAGGGTTCCCACACCATATGCACCCACTTCTGTTTAAATTAGCCACAATACAACTCCACTATCTCTCCTCTCTCAGAAGTGCTTAGTTGAGATGGAGAAAAAGTGACTTATATGATTAATTGATTATCAAAATAGTTGGTGATTCATTTTCTGTCAATCAACTAATGGATCAATTAACCACTTGTTTCAGCTCTCCTACCCACTTCAGTGCTCTCATGTAGCCAGGTCATCTTTTAGCATGTTTTATTAGCTCATCAGCCTGTCAAGTTGTGCTCTAATTTACTACTTGAAAACAAGGCGTCAATTACATGGTAATTACACGCTGTTAGAGCTACTGCTTAACTGCGACACATTATGAACATTTGTTCTGCTCTCTTAGTAAACATGCAATTTACTTTAGGGTTGTTCAGCCACTAGGACAAAATATATAATCAAAGCAATTAACCTTTTTTAGTAGCAAATGTAGAAAAATCTTTCCATTAAAAAAAAGGAGCAAGATAGAGCTGCATATATATATATAATATTTTTTTTATCGTTATTGCAATATCAACTGGTGCAACAAACACATCACAAAAGGCTGCGAAAAAATCTCATTTTAGTGCTTCCTTTTATGTTCAGTTTGTTCAATAAAAGAATGTTAGAAATGATTTCCTTTCATTTGTTTTAAATCAAACAAGCAATTTGAAAGCAGCAGAAAGGCAGAACTGAGTCCACTTTAATATCTGTTTAGTTATCGCACGTTATATTGTTATTGCCATATTCAACAGTATACAGTATACAGTTGTGTGTCTCTAGAGCAACAAATGTAGACACTAAAATAGGATTCCTAAAATAGGAATCTTCAATATGGCTCATGTGAGTGTCTATATATTCACATTTGGTTGTCCAACTTTGTGTGCTTTTCTTGGTATGAAACCCTGTGTGTGTTTGTGTGACTGAAGGGCCATTATGGGACAGGCTTTTAAGGGAGATCTGGGAAGTGGAAACCTAATACTGCCTGACTGCTGCTCTTGTGTACATGAATCCCACAGCTGCTGGAGAGAGAGGGAGGAGGGGTAGAGGAGATCGCGGTGCGCTCAGTAATTAGTTGTCTGGTTTTGTATTGACCAGTCTGGTGCTTAGGCCTTGGGGACTGTTAAATTTGCTATTGAAACTGAAAGGATTATGCACCCAAAAGAAATTAAACGGGAGCAATGAATAGATTGTATGCCGCATAGTGCACTACTGTTTAATTTTTTATTTTTTTTTCTTCCTCCTCGTTCCTTCTCCTTCTACCGGCCTTCACTCTTCTTCAGTTAGACAAGATTGTATTTTTCTTGTCAGAAATGGCTGTGTTCATCTTTAGGTAAATTGAAAAAATGCACTGCAGGGTCATGACAGTTTTATGTTGTGATAATGACACCGCACCCATTAAAAAAAAAAAAAAAAAAAGAAACAATTCTCTTGTTTGCTCTTTGACAACTGTCAAAGTCTTTGCTGGGCTCTGTTTATTAAACGGGAGATGCAAATCCTCAATCACTTCCGCATGTTAGCTGTTGAAGGGTGGGATGTCGCAAGGGTGTAATGAAATCTGTTTGAATGCAGATGCGGTGATTGTTGGGAATTGTTGTCTCCTGCCTGGACCGCCCAGAGGGGGAGAGAGAGATTTGTGTTTGTGTGTACTCCTGCTGAGGTTGGTCATACTTATTAACAGGTCAGGAAGGAACACATGCCTGCAGAGGCTTCTGGCCCACAGAGACTCTATTCCCTGTAACATCCACATCCAACACAGTGAAACTGTCACCAGCTTAGTGTCAGAAGAAAAAAAAATCCACTTCAGACCAAGCTGTAACACAATCCCTTTGTAATGACTTCCAACGTCAGTTAAGCAGGCCAGCGCTTCGGGGAAAGTTTTAAAAAACCTGGCTGTAAGATGAAGGATCATGATGAATGGACTGCATTAGGGCTGCAACTAACAATTATTTTTATTATCAGTTAATCTAGTCAATAATTTTCTTGATTCATCAATTAGTTGTTTGGTCTATAAAATGTCATAAATGGTGAAAAATGTAGAACACTTTTTCTCAAAGACCCTTGTTTTGTCCACAACTCAAAGATATTCAGTTTACTGTCACAGAGGAGAGAAGAAACTAGAACATATTCACTTTTAACAAGCGTGAATCAGAGAATTGTTACTTTTTTCATAAAGAAATGACTTAAATCTGTTTATCAAAATAGCTGGACTAGTGCAATATGCAAATCGCAAACCATTTTCAATGAAGTATTGTGGTGCTGCTGAGACGTCCCGGCATAAAAATCCTATCCTACAGACCAAAGAAAAAAAATTTGGAACAGATCCTTGCAAAAATCACACCATAATCATTTGATCATCATGCGAGGCCTGCCTATCGTGAGCAACTTTTGGTTCAGTGTCTTGCTCAAGGAGACTTTGACCATGGGGATGAGAACCCTGCGATTATTGGTCAACCCTCACTGAAGCGAGACATCCTTGCTTCAGTGAGTTAACGTTAGCCTCCATCTGCATGGAGCGCTCGAACCGGCTGAACTCGGAGCCTCGAGTGTATCTAGTGGATGATAGAGCGGTGATGTCATGTTCCCTCTCACTGTTTGTGTAGCTGGCAAAGGCCGGCGTGCTGCTGGAGAGGGTCGCTCACTATGACTCAGTCCAGACCACAACAGCCTAGGAGGACATTGTCCAAGAAAACTGGGATCAAATCAAGTCTCCTTTTTATGTCCCTGCTGCCACAGAAATCAAGTCTTTCTTTTTTGTGTGTGTGTGAGTTTCTGGTTTTGTCTTTGATTCTGTTTTAACATGATAATTTCAAATCTTGTACCAACATTCCATGTTTTTTCAATCAGTTTGAGTCTCTTGTAACTTTGTTTTTTAACCGGTCGGGAGTGAGCGCTCTTTGTAGATAAGTCTTATCTACAAAGAGCGCTCACTGTTAATACAATCAGGTAGAGATCTTCCTTTGTGATTATCACAACGTAAATACAGGAGAGCCTGTGCACAGGTGGCTGGCGCTGGGCTGATGGTAACCAGACCGGACCGATGTCTGCACGTGGAAAATAAATCACTGCTGTAATATCACAGAAAGCACCGCACTCTAAGAAAGATCTGTGTATTAACAGTTGTCTGACTGCATATTTTAACAGAGATTGTCCACAGAACTTGATTCACAGTTGTTTGTATATAATATTTTTTATATAAGCTTTGAATTAAAATTAAAGAACTGAGCAGTGTTGTCTGTGAGAAAAAAATCTGTTAGTTTTTAGCCAATTAGTTTTGTTACTGTAGCTACAAACAAAATGTCTGTTTTAAATTACTGGACAAAGTCCAAGTAATGAGCTGCGAGAGGTTTTTCTGTTTCACGGATTTATTTCTTAGAGTGCAGCCTATTATTTATTTTTTTAAACTACATCATACAGCAGACGTTTTTCACATTAAGATATCACCGTGCAAATGAATGAACAAACTCCAACAGCATAGTCAAACTTTAAAGTTAGGTTTGACATCGACCTGCGGCCCTTTGCTGCATGTCGTTCCTCCTCTCTCTCTTCTTTCATGTCTTTATCATGTCCTAGAACAACAAAGGTCTAAAATGCCCCAAAATAATCTTAAAAAAAATGTCCAATGCAAAATGGTTGTAGAGGGGGGGTCCTTGAAAAACAATGTTTTTCAAGGGGGGGCGATGTTGTTGAAAAACAAGCGGGCTTTCTCTGCTTGACGGAAAGTGTTTGAGTTCCAGTTTGTTTGAGACTCCTGCCAGCAATGCTCGCTACCCCCGACATCAGTAAAACACATTTGGGTTATTTTAGTTTTACAAAGCTTGCACAAATAGTCACTTAGCATACACATTACTGGTAATAAGTATGGACTGAAACACAATTGTTTTATTCCCGTTGCCATGACTCAAACTTTAATCAGTGCACGGTTGCATCTACACGGGATACAAACAAATCTCGGAAGAAGTTTTTACACAATAAAACAATAAAAAGCAGCATTGTGCATTTACTAGTATATTTTTTTCATTTTATTTTTAGCATTGGGGGGAGTCAGTCGGTGTTGGAAAATGAAACCATTCATCCCAAGGGGTTTATCCAGGACTGCACAATTAATCGCAATTGTATTGAAATCGCAATATGGTCTAGTGCAATATCCAAATCGCAGGGTTGGCGCAATATTTTTTAAACGGCAAAATATGTGTCAAACTATTCTGAATTCAGTATTGTGGTGCTGCAGAGACGTCGCAGCCTAACAACTAAATCATACAGATCCTATATTTTTTATATTTCTCAATGAAAATTAGAATCATGATAAAAAAATGTTAAGATTCCCTTCAATGTCGTGAATAATATCACAATCGCAATATCAGTCAAAAATAATCACGGTTAAATATTTTGTATCCCTCGATTTGTCTATCTATTTTAAATGACGGTCATTGTGTGTGTGTCTGTGTGTGTGTGTGTGTGTGCGCTGACTGAGCTTTGCCTCTATTTAGGGGTCTCTGTCTCCCCTCCCCTTGTCCCTCCTGGTAATAGATGGCCTCATCGCTCGGGGTTTGAGCCCACCTTTAAACAGCTATAGGACTGGGGTCTGTCTCCGGCCAAACGATGGAGTGGAACAATAGGAGCGTGTGACATTGTCTGTGTGTATTAGGAGGCCCACGTCTGTCCCAAACACATGCATAAGCACGTGATGGCGTGGTGTTGATGCTGCCCATCTTCAGCCTGGGTCTGCCAGGTAGCAGTGAGAGGATACACGACGTCCAGGGTATGCAGCTCTGTGTGTTCATTTTTAGTCTTTTTTTATTGCAACATGCCTTCGTGCTTCTGGGTTTTTGCTCAACGCATACGTCTGTGCATCACGTTCATTGCCGTTTCTGTGCTTCCTGCTGTTTGTCTTTCAGGGGCAACCCTTTGTCTAGCTAAAGCCTTTATGCAGTGGCTGGGATGTAGCCTGCACAGAGCTGCTCTTGTGTGTATGTGTGTGTGCCCTATGATAAAGTGTTTCTAAATATGCGTGTGCAATTGTGTTTGGATTCCTAAGCTGCTAGGCTGACAGTAGTGTTGACCTTGGCTGGGTTTAAATGTGTGTGGAGAGGAGATAGAGAGAAAGAGTTTTGTGTGTGTGTGTGTAAGCAGTTTTGTTATTGTTTTTTTTATTATTCTATCTAAATGTGCCTATGATGCCAATATTCTGTTATTTGCCATGGGAGAGGATGTCGAGTCCTCCCTGCGAATGTGTGTTTTCTCACCCTGCGGAGGGGACAAGGATCCTGGGACAAGGATCATGCTTGTTTTTTTTCTTTAGCATATTCCACATTCATATGGAAATGGAGGGCAGAGGAGGGACAGAATCTCCCATCAACTTGATCTTAGTCATGAATAGCTGCCAGTGTTTGGACTGACCCAGAGCTGGCTTTAAGGCAGTGGCCAGCCTCTGCCCCCGGAGCCCAGCACATTTTCAGCTGCAACACACACACACACACACGTGTGTATACGCTCCCATACAAACGCTTACACCAGAGATAACAAAAAGCAGATGCTCATAATTGCACTCACACAATTAGATACACTTGAGCACTTGGGAACACTGAGCGCTGTCTCTTTCTCTGTCACTTTCTTACAGACATGCTAAATCCCAGCGAGACGCCAGTGTTGCAATACTTCCTTTTTATTTTATTAACCCTCACTTCCCTCTTTTGCACCACCAAACCATCCCCATACACATATGACGGTAGTGCTTTAGCAGGAAGAAGGAAGTTGGACAATTCGTTTTTATTTATGTATTTTTTTAATGCATTTTATTGTCAAACTGGCCAGAAAATTAAGTAATACCCAAACAATGAAGTACTTAAAAATTTAAAGAGCTGTTAGTGGTACCGTTTTATTTAATGATATTTATTAACAAAATTGGGGTGTGTTTATTATATGCGTTTTGGGTAAAAAGGAGAATGTCATGAAATAATTTCTATATTTTGTCAAAATAGCTGCAATGTAAAACCAGATCGAAATCCAGTGTGAATTATCTAAATATGTTTGGGGTTTTGGGTGCGTAGATAAATACTGTAACAAGATTAATAAAGTTGTTCATTGCCTCTGAGAGAATGCACGGGCCTCGGCTGGATTAAGGTCATTTGCTTTTACCGTGCTATCTGGGAATTCATTTTGTATTTGCGGAGTCCCGTTTCTAATACATTTTGAGTGTGTTTCCTTCTGGAGTGTCTGTGATCCGACGGGCCTCCCAGACCGGGCTGCTGCGGCTGGATCTAGCAGCAGGGATCCATCAAACAAGATTTGTCTCGGTGGATATGCTGGTTTTGTGCTTCAGGATTAGAACCCCACCACCCATATTTAACCCTGGTCTGAGTTACTTTGTCTTTGATACATCAGATAGTCACATGTGTGTGTTTAAATAAATTAGTTACCAATTATTTTATTATTCCATTTTTCCAACATTTTATTTCCAACTTTGTTTTTGAAATGATCTCAGTTTGGCTTATTTCAGTGATCCAAACATTTTACAAAACATCATCAAATAAATAAAAGTGCATACTTGCTTTTCTTATTCATTTCAATTAAATACCAAACTGCTTTTTTAATTTATTTTTTAAATTAGAGTATTTCAAGAAAGCAAATTTTGTTAATTTCAGAAAAATTGAGGGATTTGTGTGGCATATATTACATTTATGCATTTTAAGTCATTTTTGTTTTCTACTTAATATTGAAGCCATAAAACCATAGCAAATTTGCCTTCATAGAATTGTTTTAGATAATATTTACATTTTATGGTAAAAGTAGATTTTTTCCCAGTGGTTGTTTTGTTCCATTTTCAGAGTCTGCCGTGTGTTCAGTCCAAGCATAATATTATCTGACAAGCTGAAGCATGGTATGTCGGCCCTCGACTTATAGACACAAGTGTTCTCAGTCTATAAAAAGAGCAGCGTGTTGCAGAAGGACGTGTGTGTGTGTGTGTGTGTGTGTGTGTGTGTGTGTGTGTTTTGTCTCTCCATTAGCACCCATTCAGGAGACAATGACTTAGAAAAGCAGACAATGGGCTTGTTAACACACACGTGCATTAGTGAATCAGTGTGTCTTTGTGAGGGAGGGGACACTCCTCTCAGTGTATTGACGGGAGTCTTTCACCGACGATACACTCCACTCCAGCACCACAAGTGTCTGGCCACTGAATAGGGAGGATTTGTTGCTCTACACCTAATTAAACAGTGCTTTTAGTAGTGGTTGTGGTGAGGAGGCCTTTTGTTCCGGGTCACCTTCCCAGAGCTTAATGTTTGACTTTGGTGCTTAAAAGACAAAAACATGATCAGAGCTCTTCACCAGGGCCAGGACGATATGCTTTTGTTTCATTTTGATTCTTTCACAATACATTGGTGGCGAAGAATGCTCATCACAAGTCTGTCTGACATTTATTTTAATTGTAAAGAAGCATAAAACATTCTGCTGTAGCCCTGTTTTGGTGGAAAGGGATCTGATGTAGTCGCCGTCAGGGGCACCGTATAAACAGATCATATTTAGGTGAGTCATTGGTACAAAAAGATTATTTCACGATACATGGGCCCCGTGGATATGTATTGCAATTCTAAAAGTATTACGATTCGATAGTATTGAGTATTGTGATTCTTTTTTGCTTCTGCAACAAAAACGAAATTTTATTGAATAATACAATTCTAGAGACAATATATCATTAGGCATTTCTAAAAACTGATTGTTTTATGCATGTTCAGCTTTTGCTCTGTTTTGCTGGATATGATGATTTTAGGGAAAATTATCCATTTAAAAAAATGCTGCATATATACAGTGTGTGTATGTGTATGTATATATATATATATATATATATATATATATTTATTTTTTTATCCCAGCCCTACTCTTCATACTGTTTGGGGTGTCCATTGTAGTATTTTATCACATCTTCAAGTACAGAGTGTTCAGTTGTCTTAAGGTGATCCCTCATGTCCACAGTCATTATCAAGACTGACCAATTTAATTATGTGTCCATTTCCCAACAGTCATAATATCATGAAATGTGAGGACTGACACCGTATGAAACAGAATATATAGTGAAGATGTTTTGGATGTGCTTAGCATTGTGGTGGGTGGGGGGGGGGGGGGGGGGCAATGGGCTTGACCTGCAGGGAGAGAGACACATGCCTCTGTGGCCCAAAGAGAGGGCAGAACCATTTACACTAATGGTGTCTAAGTTAGCCGTGTGTCTAGGTGCCTAGTCTCAGTGTTCCATGGCTCTGTTGCCGTGGGGATTGACTTTTTGCCTTTTATTTAAACATGAGATTTGAGCCTGTCATCTCATCCAAAAGGTTCCTTTTTGACCACAGCAATTAGACTGCAATTCAATTTGGTTTTCTTCGGACATTTATTGAATTTTATTTTTTTTATTATTTGTAAATTGGTTCTTTATTTAAAGGCATAATGTCTCCCAGGATTTCCACACCTTTGAATGGGTATTTGTCACCCTGACAACCATTAAAGAATTTCATTAGTTGGGATTTCTGTTCTAAATGCTCTTTGCGAGGCCTTTTTAAGATCCAAACTAATCAAATTCTAAAGAGGAATGCATGTACAGTATATATATATATATAATTTCTTTTTTTAAATTGTAAGGGATGTTGAATATTTCTTGAAGTTTGTGAATTATTGTATTCACATGAGTCAAATAGCAGTAATCAGAACTGGTACTGAATGGTAGCTGTGCAGATATGTTACATGTAATCTGTCGTCACACGGTTAGCTGTCTGCTCAATCTGCGTTCAGATCACTGGGACAGGATTTGTTCAGAGAGGGAGGGGAATAAAATCTGAGATCAGAGAATGGGAGCTGGAACTTTTCATCCCTTGCAAAACACTGCCCTGTATTTGGTTAGTTTTGCTGCCTTGTAATGATGCGTGTCTTTGTGGCAGCAGACGTGACGGAGCTGCACTTGGCATTCGGCTGCCACTGTTTCCAGGCAGGATGATGGTGGTGGTGGTGATGGTGCTGCTTTGCTTGTATGTCCCCGGGAACATCTGCCAAAGCTGTGTGTGTGTGTGTGTGCGTGTGTGTCTGTGTGTCTGTGTGTCTGTGTAAGGTGTAGAGAATCCAAAGCTGTTCTTTGTTTTCTTGTTTGTTTAATAGATTTATGCTCTGCCTGTCATTTATTTATCAATTGATGCAGTGTGAACAATACTAGATCTTTGAGTCTCAGTTTTGGATCCCCCCTCCTCTGCATTATCGTATTATTTACGATGATGAAAAAAAAAAAAAACTTCATCAAAAGACGTTTTTTCTGTATTTATTCAGCCATGTTGTATTCAAAGTTCAAGACATAGGCACCGTTTGGGATTGGTTTAAAACGGTATACAGTGAGTATAAAAATACATTTAGCTACTACTGGAAATACATCAAATGCTTCCCAATTGTATTTGTATTCCCTGTTGCACACTAAGCCCAGCATTTTATGCTGTAAACTGCATTTTATGTTGTATCTGTGAGTGGCCTGGCGCTGGAGTGTAATATGAGACAGGAAGGTTGAGCGCGTCTCCGTGGCACATTTGGCCGGCCTGTCCCTGTCGCTGTGTTGTATGTCGGTTCAGTCGAGACACCCCCACCCCCCACCCCCACCATCTCTACCATTGTTCTGCTCAGATCAGCCAGCTCTCTTTTTTCTTCACCAACAGGATGAATAATGTTCGGCATCATTCTAGGGAATCTTACTTTATTTTGTACTTGTTTATGCTCCAGCCTTATTTTTAGATAAGTTGAAGAGATTGCAAGAAAAAAAACATGACAGTACGTTAATATTAAATAATCACACATTTTCTATGATTTTTACTCTTTAAGATGATTACTCTTTTAATTAATGGTAGTTTCATTTTTGTTCGATATAAGAATGTAAAATGGCAGAAATTGCAATTTTATGAATGTTCCAGTATATATATGTGTGTGTGTATATATGTGTGTATATACAGTATATATATATATATATATATATATATATATATGTGTGTGTGTGTCTATATGTATATACTGTAAATGTATATATGTTTGTATATATGTATATATGCATCTATATGTATGTATATATGTTTATATATGTATGTGAATGTATATATATGAATGTATGTGTGTGTGTGTATATATATATATATATATATGTGTGTGTGTGTGTGTGTGTGTGTGTATGTATAAGGGTTCTAAGTAATCTCAGAGTCTAATCTCAGTAAATGTTAACCACATAAAACTCAAAGTATTTGAACCCTAATTGTTTTTGCTGCTTGTTTGTGACATTGCTTTTTCGTCTGTTGAAGGATATCATTTATTTTGCCATTTTCTTGAACCAGTAGCATCCCTCCTGCCGTAGCCCTTTGGTTCTGTGCTGTTTTGCCGGGATTTGTGGTGGTAGCGATATTTTTGGAGGCAGGCCTGGTCGTCACTGTGGGAGCAGTCTGGATTATTGCGTGGAGACAATGCCTTTCCCTTCTTACTTCACTGGTTCCTTTGCTTTCCTTCCTCTGCCTTTGAATTTGCTCATTTTCTCCCCTGTTTTGTTCCCCCTCCTGCCCCCTTTGATTGGCCCCTGCATAGCAACTTGTTACATGGAGCATGGACGCTTAACTGCTCCTCTTTGCAGACTTTACTTTATAAATAGGATTCTATTCGGTATTGTATGTATATATAAATATATATATTCACCTCATATGATTAGTTGCTGTATTTTATACATTACATCGTTCAACACATCTGAAATACATGATTAAATGGATCTTTTAAGATGATGATGACAGAAAGCCATCGATGGGTTAACTGGCTATGTGAGTATTTGTAAAGTAGATTCTGTTCACAAATTGCAAAATTGAAAGCGTAAGATAAGTCATGAAAACAAACCTGTTTTCTTTCTATGCCAGTTTAAAGAGAAAGTCCAGAGTGCCAAGTTACAGAATCATATTTACAGGAAACAACCAAATGAGTTTTGCCATGAACAAGACCAAAATGACCCCATCTGTGGCCTCGTCCCTTAATGAACAATGTTGCTATGTTGACATTGATCGCTTCACCTTTTACTAAAGCTGTCACCTTGTCACACGTGTGTATACTCACCTATAAGCATTTACTGCAGAGGTCAATATAGAAACACACAATGTATGTTCATTTCATCAGCCCTGATATAATAAGTAGATTTATTTAGTATTTGTTTATGACAAATTAAGTGTATTTTGACTTGAAATTATAATGATTATGTATGTCATATTATCTACATTTAAAAACAAATTCTCAAGTTAGTTTGAGTCAGATGCATTCATCTTGATTCTGTCTGTGTAAAAATTATGCTAAGGCAAATAAGAAAATAAATAACCACAAACAGCTTTTTGAAATCAAGCTTCCGTTTATTTTTATCAATTTAAGATTTTAGTATTTAATACAGAGGGTTCCTATTTATTTTTCGAAGTATCGCAAACTCATTAAATATGTAATATATAAAATTGCTTTGCACTTCTGATTGCACCTTCATTATAACTCAAAAATTAGGTTCTTGATTTATTTTTTTACATGATTTTTTTTTGTTTCTTTTTGCACACGCAGAAATTTGTTTCATCAATAAATACCACTTCAAAAATGCAAATGCAAATGCTGGGAATCAAATTCATCCGATTATTGAGAATGATTAAAACCACCAGACCTCATTCCTGCATTCATCACATAGTAAAACATCAGAATTAAACTTAAACTTAAAAACAAAACAAAAAAATGACATTCTTACAATTGGTGAGAAAAGAAATCACAACTCTGGGCCCACAACGGGGGGGGGGGGTGGGGGGGGATGCTTGCTAAGCTATCCGTTTCACACACGCAGGGACAGAGGTTCGATATTCATTCGATCGATGTGAATGAAAAGGCACAATGGCAAAATCGGACGGGCTCCTTTTCAAATCCACGTCTCCAATGTCCCCCCACCCGCGCCAACCCCTCCACAGTCTGCAGTCGCAGGGCGGCTGGTGTGGCAGGCACAGAGAGAAAGAGAGAGAGAGGAGAGCAAGGGTTACATCAAGGCTGCTCCTTGGACCGTGCAAACAAGTCTAGACCGGTGACCTGTTCAATGGCTCCTTTTGAGGAGCGGGGCAAGTTCGGTCAGAGCGAGGAGAAAGGCAGGCACAGCCTCTTTTCACTGGCGAAGCAGCTCCCAGCCTGCGATCGACAGGAGGTAAGGAGGGCCGGGAGGGCAGGCATCTGCTTCCATGGTTACGGGCCGGGTATGGGGACCCCACTATTGAGGAAGCTCCGTTCTCATGCTCCCACAGAGGCAATGTCACGCATTTTAAAAACTGCATCAGGCCAGGGCGACGACCAATATCACACCAGCGGCGGAGTCGCCCTTTGAGAGGGGAAATAGAATGATAGCATGTGAGTTTGAGGAGGGTAAAAAAGAGTAAGAGGGAATGCTTTGGGATGGGGGTGGCAGCATGTGCTTGAGAAAGAAAAGAAATGCGTCACATGATCGTGGCAAATCCTAATTCGAAGTAAGATGCTATTTTTTCTTTCCTTTCTTTTTTTCTTCTCGGCAAGCCACAACGGTGTTCTCAAATTTGCCAGGTCTACATTTTGAGCTGCTTTTGTTGGGGAAAATGTATTGTTCCGCAGAAGTCGGTGGCACAGCTGATTTATCCTCGCAGGGAGCAAAGGTCAAGGTTTATGTGGTGAACTCCATTGTTGAGACGCAAATATCGTTCTAATGAGGATTCTCTGCAACCAAGCAACCGAAGTTTTAATCACAAAAAAGAGGAAGGAAGGGCTGGGGAAAGGAATGATCTGTTTTTACTTTTAGTTGATACTTTTAATTAGCTGAAAACTGTAAACTGGTAAAAATGTTTTCACGTTACAGATTTTACAGATCAGTTGTAGCAAACTGTGCATGACTGTTATTCCAACAGAGACTGTGGGTGAGGGCTTTGGATTGCAAATCTGTCGGATGTAAGGAGTCACATCTGTCTGTTTGTTTGTTGATTTGTTTGTGTTTGGGCACAAGCTGTGTGTGTGTGTGTGTGTGTGTGTGTGTGTGTGTGTGTGTGTGTGTGTGAGCTGAGTTGAATGGACGCTTTGGGCTTTTCTTCACGAAGGAGGGGTGTGTTGGAACGTTGAATTTGGTCATGCAGCTGACGCTTTACCCCCTAACACAGTCCAAACAGAGCGGACAGATGGCCGGCCCTCAGGAAGGGCTCGGGGCGTTGGATTTGCTCTCAGACCGTGGGAAAGTCTTTGGCTGACTTCACCTGCTCAGGGAGCCGATGTGACTGGATTAAACAGCAATGAAAGAAGAGAGAAAGGAAAACTGACATGGACACCGGTGCATGTGGCTTTGTGCAAGCGCGGGCATTTTCTCATATCTTGTTTAAGGGAGAAATGGAGATTTACCATTTCAAGTTATTTATTTATTTATTTATTTTTTTAAAGAACAGCAAACATTCCCTGTAAAAATAAAGGTTTTTTAGTGTGTGCAGAGGGAACAGGGTGGATGGGTTCATTCTATTTTCTCTGTAATTCTAATTGGAAACAGTTGATCTGCAGTTTGTCGCGACGTTAGACATGATGTTTGGCCATCTCTCTCTCTCTTTCTCTCTGCTTTTGATTATCTGTGTCTCAGAGAGAAGGCCATGTGCACGCTTTGATTTATTGTCATTAAAGAGGAATGGGGCCGTTTGTCAAGCTTTTCGTCTGTGTGTTGCTAAGATGCATGCACGCTTCAGATTCATACTCCCAAGAAACCACGGGCCGGGCATTTAATGGGCCGTTAATTATCAGTTTGAGTGTGCAGTAAAATTAGATGGATTACTCGCGCTGCAACATTGTGTTTTGCTCGTCTCGTTTAGTGTGTGGATATTGGAAATCATGAAGACGCCTCTTCAGCTGTGCTGACAAGTGTGAAAGTCCATTTTAAAGCATACAAATGAATGATCAAAAACAAAAAAAATCACTGTCAAGAGTGGGATAAGGATCAGTATAGCATGAAGTCCAGCTCTTCATTCCCCACTCAAGGATTCCCCTCTGTGATCTGAGTTTCAGCAGGAGAAAAAAAAAGAAAGCCCATCACCTGTACTGTTGACACATTAATCCCATATTTTGCTTGAATAAGATATTATTTTTGAAGGCTTGTTGCTGTTACCATGTCAATATACTTATCAGATTAGTATTATATTAGTTCATTTTCCTTTACTCAAATCTTTGACACATTTTAGAAATACAATTATTTTGTTCTTTTTTGTGCTGTTCTCTTAGATTATTCTTTCGGCTATAACTCTGGCATTGACATCATGGAAAATATAGAAAATACAGCAATAATTTGACAATTATCTTTGTGTGCTGGCAATTAAATGCATAGTTGTCATGTTTATGACATCAGCCCAGGCAACCACAATAATCCCTGATTGCTGCTACTTTGAGTGCCATGCTCTCAATGAAATACTCCATTGCAGTTTGGCTACAAAAAGGCATTGTCTTTTATACAAGTAGAGTGCAAAGAGTTCAATTTGGGTACGAGGCAAGTGATCTTCATCTGAGAAGTGTGTGTGTGTGTGTGTGTGTTGTGTGGTGGGGTGGGGGTGGGGGGGAGGTGCAGGGGAGAGAACTAATCAAATGTGGTTATGCACAGAACGGTGTAGTCAGTCTTTGACAAGAAATGTGAACCTGACTCTGCAGTGCTCAGGAGACCCTTCAGATCTTTTGGAGCACTTTTTTGGAGGTTTATGGTGCTCTTCAGATTCAGCCCAAGCCGCCATGTTACACATTAAATATTCATTTGCACCACATTTCCCTACCAGGGCAGTGATGATGGGACAATGGTAACAATACTTTAGAAGACGTTACTGTTTCTTTTTTTGTTTCTTCTCTGTTCTCTCTCAGCTCTTAAGGTGTTTTTCTGACTAGCTATGCACTTTATTTAGAGATCCAACTTTTTTCTCCTAATTGCATACAGGTATGTGAGCTCATCTTAGGCGCCGATGTAAAAGCTCAAACAAAACAGGCTTTTTTTTTGTATTTGTGTGCCAGTGGAGCTGTGTAACACTGATGTAGAGAGAGCCGGTCTCAGACGCCGGACCATAACTAGTCGGTTCCCCACTCACTCACACACTCTATATAAATACACACGAAGAGACATTTTGTGCTTTGGCCTCGCTGACCTGTTCACATCGTGGTTTATTTTTATAGTGGTAATTTGCCATTGGCGCGATGGTTTGGTTTCAGAGGCCCACATCATTAATCATGGAGGGCATTACTGCAGTATAATTACACTTTCTCTCCCGTGTGTGCGCTCTCTATCTAAATGCATACGTACAGTCGGAATGCAGTCAGCCACACAATATGCTCAACAGCACAGGAGAGAGCAGAAGTGTCTAGCTGAAATATGTCATACCAGTGTGTATCCAGAGAGTCATAAGAGCTATAATGTCCTCATATAAAAGGCATTATCCTTCTAAATAGGGCTGCACCATATGAGGAAAACATCCAATATGCAATAATGTTAAATATCGTGATAAAGATATCACTTGCGATTAAAAAAATTTTTTTTTTAAGTGTACTCAGTTCTGCTGCTTTCAGTATTCACATTGCTTGTTGAATTTAAAACAAATGAAAGGAAATCATTTCCAACATTCTCTTATTGAACAAATAAAATACATAAAAGGCCCCACTAAAAAAAGAATGACATTATGAAGTGCAGTTTTCTACTAATATTTTCTTTCAACAAACATAAAAAATCTCAGTGTTTTTTGCGATATGTCACAGCCTTTCGCAATGTGTTTATTGCGCCAGTTGATATGGCGATCACGATAAAAAAAAACTATATACTGTGCGGGGAAAAGTGACTGAAAGAATTGTTTGTAGTTGTAGCTGACTTAACTTCATTCTTGGCGAGGAATTAAGACAAAAGATGACGATAATTGAAACCGCCCAGGAAACAAATGAGTGAGTGTGTGTGTGTAGGGGGGGTTGGAGTCATTGGCAGTGCTGTGTAACCCTTTTAGGATCATTATTCCACACCAAATGCACCCCCGGGGTGTGTGACACATTTATGAATGGGTTCTTCCACAGGATTTAACGGGTTAACAGTAGACAAAGGGAGCTGGGACCATGTAGCCCAGCAGGGGAGACCCCAGTGGAAACAGCAGGCTGCCTTAGAGTCCCTGCTCTGTCCCATCCCGTTTGCTATGCCTGCCATCACGGCTGACTGACATGTGCTCTGTGAGGCTATATGGCTCTGGGGTGAGAGCAGCCACATGTTTTCAACTGGAGCGCATCTCTTCAGAATTCCCTACCAGCTCTCTCACAAACACACACGCACACACACACACCCCCCTCCAGGCCATGTGTGGATATTTCACGCTTCTACAAGCTGAGCAGGGAACTGATCATTGAAGACAAATGCTTTAATTTAATTCTGAATGGATGGACATGAACTTTGGACAGATGCCGTACTTTATTGTCTTGCCCAGCTCTATGTGATTTCATGCTATAAGTCTGGATGTAAGTATCACACAGTGTACTGTGGGTCTGCATGTGTTATATGGGTCTGGGTGTATGCTGCAGATCATAGAGGCCTAAATCCAGTACATCATGTGGTGTTACAGTTGTCAGTTCCATTGATGTTTGCAACACATTTTATGTTTCTGTCTGCTTTATACTTATTTCTAAAAGTAAAAAGGATTTTCCCTTTCTTTATGAGAGTCTGAAGCCAGTTTAGGTGTCAGGAACCCTAATTCACTTCCACTTTACTGTGCTGTGAAAATGTAGTGAGACATTTCATTTGAATTCTTTCAATTTCTTTCTCTTTTTTTTTAACGAAAAGCTAGTACATTACATATAACTTGATAACGTGTAAGAATGATGGGGCGATAGTGGCATCAGCATGCACAGACGTTTAAAGGCTCAGATGCAAATCCTCTGCTTTGATACTACTTTTAAAGTGTGTGAGATCCTCTAAACAGTGTAAAAGTGATTATTTTAAATAACCAGACACCATAAAGCAACATCATCATTACAGCTCCAAACTCTGTGTCTAATGAAGCTCGATAGTTAGATTTGCACTAATACTGTGGTGGTAGGTCTTTTCTGGATGCAATACAATAACGTAGGGCAGTATTCAGATGAGGGCTGGGCGATACATATCGTCAAGACGATGTAAAAATGTCTATGGTATATATTCATGTCTATATCTTTTCTATCGCAATGTCAAAAAAACAGAGAAGGAACTGTATTACGGCAACATTTACATTACTTGAACATCACTTTTCATTTGTCAAATATTTAATTCACACAAGTATAGAAAAATAGGCTTTCCATAAACTTTCCATCTAACTATTTATTTGAAGATTTGAAAAAAAAAAAAAAAACTGAAAACATGCTATATCTTGATTCATATCACTATCAAGATATGAAATGATGTAGGTAATATCGGGATAGATGGTTTTGGCCATAATGCCCAGCCCAGTTAACCGTTAACCGTTTAAAGCCTAAATAATTCTTGTAGTTTCTTGTTCTTCAACTTCTAATATTTTCCCATTTTAAAATGATTCCGGCTTGTTATGTAAATGGATGGCACTATTTTTTTTTGTATGGTGTGTTGTGGATGTCTGAAAACTGCAGAGCGTGTCTCCAGACCCACTCAGACGGTACTTAGCAAGTCAATTTACAAGTTTTCATTGGAAGACCGCACTGGTTCACCGACTGATTTACCTACAAGTTACCATGGACGCTCTCCTCTTATCTCACACCCAACTGTGAGCAAAAGGCATCTGAGCTCAAATAGCATCAAATATGTCATTGTCTCTTGCTTATGGGTTTTAGCTCATTGACTGGTACCTCCTAATTGTGTCTGATTGTTTTGCGGGAGCCTAATTAAAGTCTTTAATCGACAATCATTTTCCCATAGTCCTGCGCTAATTTGCGTCATTTCCAGTGTTTTCTTCTTCCCATTGTCAGGCGATCGCTTTGATAATGAGAGGTTGTGCAGAGGGATTATCAAAGCATTTGATAAGGACACGCAGAGAAAAGGTATCATTATGATAACTGCTTCCACTGTCTCCTAAATGACAAGCCATCCCTAATGTAGTCGATTACGGTCCCTCTCCTCTGGAGGCAGCCCATGGAAAATGATTTGTGCCATATAATATTCTCAGTTTCTTTGAAATGTCATTAAGATCTAATGGCAGAAAGAAGCAGTAAAGTGATGCGGGGTTAGAACTACTGTAGTGAATACTGATTCCTCAAATAACCTTTAGAGATGAACCACATTCTAACCAGGGTACTGAATTCTTGAATTAAGAATATTTGAGAGTAGACTTTAAGAGATAAATAATTGTGTCTCTTTTAGTGTTTTCAATGAGTTCATGCACCCCTTGAATTTGTTTTAGCTTACCTTCTGTTTAGGGCCGCAACTTTCAATTATTTTCCTAGTCGATTAATCTGTTGAATATTTTCTCGAAATAAATGAGTAGTTGTTTGGTCTCTAAAATGTCAGAAAATGGTGAAAAATGTGGATCAGCCCAAAATGATGTCCTCAAATGTCTTGTTTTGTCCACAACTCAAAGATATTCAGTTGACAGTCACAGAGGAGAGAAGAAACTGGAACATATTCTCATTTACTAAGCTAGAATTCAAAGAATGTTTTACTTTTGTCTTAAAAAATGACTCAAACCCACTAATCAATTATCAAAATAGTTGGCAATTAATTTAAAAGTGAAAAAGTAATCAATTAATCTTGGCAGCTCTACTCCTGGTAAATTATTGCGTTGCATATCTTCAATCAACTAATAATAGTAATACACTGCTCAATTTCATTCTTCAGATGTTTTGCTTTTTATTTTTTTCCTGTCATGATAATGTCACGAGCATATGTCAGTGATCTGCACCAGCATCTCTTCTGATGGCAGCCTGATGGCGTGACTAACAGCAAATGCTCAAACCCAAACCATGCAACTATAAAGCATATAACGATCAGAGAGGCTGCTCTGTCTGTTTCATTTCTACTTTATTGTTATTAGTCAGGTGTAACATTGCAAATTATAATATCATAGTGCTTAAAAACAACAACACCTACTTCGAACATTGTTTTTTAAGACAGTGGTTTTCAAAGTAGGATCCGGAGTGGAGTGTGTTCCAGAGGGTCCGCCGCAAAAAGGGAAGTTATTTATCCACTAAACCTTTCACTATAATACCATCCATGGGTAATGCAGGGTCATGAGTTTCATACACTTTCTGTAATAAAACATCTAAAGGCAATAATTCTATCAGATAGGGGACCCTGAGAAATCATATCATAATATAAAATAGTGTAATTTGGTGGTAATTTGCGTCAAAAGTTTGGGAACCCCTGCCTTAAAGGAACAGTTTTGGCATCTATACTTTTAAAACTTGTTTGGAATATGTTTTTTTACCAGCCATGGAAAATACTTTACATAAACAGTGGATCCGCCAAAATAATTGAAATGTGGACTGAGATTATTCTCTGGCCTTTAGGTCACATTAACATTTCTGCACAGTGTCTGTGTACTTTTTTTAATTACATTTGAGCACAATGCTTACCTTATCTCTGTATAGTGCTAACTCTATCACTATGTAAATGCCAAACTAAGCCTTTCATTTCTCTATTGTTTTTGTTGTATTGCCTGAGCTGGCTGAAAGGAGACATCAGTAATTAAAACTCAAGGCCAGGTCACGAGCTGAGCCTATCACACAATGAAAAGCTCTCCCAAGATTCCAGGACGGAGATGCCACACATTCCAATCCATTTTAATTGTCGTTTGAATTAATTTGAAAATGCTCAGGTCAATTAAGAAGATGCATTCCTCGGGCTGTGTGTAATGTCATATTCATCGATCCGTAGAGGTTACTTTATGCACTCATGTGTAGGATACATTTATGTTTCTGAAACTCGGACGTTTGGAATTCATTAAGTATTGATCCCTTTTAGCGCTGCACGGTCTGATGCCTGCCTCGTCTGGAGCCAGGTTATCAATTCAGCGCCATTCACAAACAGATGCCCTTTTACTGTGTTATTGTTATACATCAACATTACATACCCCAGCTAATCTCAATCTGAAAGTCTTTAAATTAAGATGCAGCATTTCTATATAGAAACACCCTTTGTGCTCAGTGTTAGAAGAGACATCTGACATTTGTTTGCCATTTTTGTCTTGGCTTGCTTTTTTGTTTCTGAGTTTGCATGAGGTTTGGTTTTCTCTGCACAACCTCTTCCTCTCCTTTCTACTCTCAGATTTTTTGCCCTCCATCCATCCCTCCCTGTGCGCTCATTGGCTGTTGGTTAGTCAGCTGCAGCCAATAAGGCTTGATGAAAATCTCAGTGTTTAGTCTGGTGCTAGGCAGCAGGATCAACTGACAGGTGGGGTCAGGCAAAGTCATCACCCCGGCTGGCTGCTTAGCTTTTAAAGCAACATTACACACGGGCTTGCAAGTCACAAAACATAATTTTCTGTAATACGGGAACAGTTTAGTCAATATTTGTGAGCATCAACTCTCCTCCGAAGTCAGAATGCTGAGATGTGTCTCTCTCATTTTGTAAAATGTGCAACAAGAAGATCCTGGAGTTGCTCTCAGGACTGAATTTTCATCCAAGCTGTATTTATTTAAAAAATGATTTATTGGTACACAATATTTCCCAAATTAATGTTAATTCTCCAAGAAAATTGAGCTCATGCAACATCTGTAAGTGTCCTGATGCTCTTGCTTCTTTTTTTTGCTACTGCATGTTCATGTCAACAAAACATGATTGTTCTAGCCTGGTGTGCCTTTGGAAAATAAAATAGCACAAATGATCTTCCTTTTCCTGCCAAGCAAATTGTCAAGTGACCAACATCTCATTTAACATTTATATACATATTCATTTTCATTTAAGAAAGGTACCCACAATGGCTGGGTTAAATTAATCGACTCTTGATCTTTGTTAATCCTTATCGTAGATTAACCTGGTGCATTATATAAAAAAAAGAAAAAATGAGGGCTGCTTCTTGCTTAGCATAAGTTCTCTGAGAATATATTTTATATCCAAGCAAAATTGACATTGTAACTGAAATGTCCCTAACCAAATTAATGTTGAATCAGAAATGTACTCGAATCAGGACATCATTGGCGATACCTAGCCTTAGTGCCTTCGACGAAGTGCGTAGTGTTTCCGGTCACATACAGTGATCTCCGCTTTGGTAAGGACATTAAAATATGTCAACGCAGATTTATTTCAGGTTTTGTCCATCAATTTTTCTGTAACTATGCAGATGTCTGTTGTTGTCAGGAAATGTTAACAGTACCAAAAGCTTATGTGACATGCAAAAGTCTTAGGCAGGTGTGAGAACATGCTGTAAACTAAAAATGCTTTCAAAAGTATAAAAAAAATGATTGTTTATTTTTATCAATTTACAAAATGCAAAGTGAGCAAACAAAAGAAAAATCTAAATCACATCGATATTTGGTGTTACTACCCTTTGCCTTCAAACCAGCATTAATTCTCATAGGTTCAGTCAGGCAACGTTGAGGATCGTAGATGCAGTGGTCGGCAAAGGAAACGTAGCGCAAGATGAAAAACACATTAGGTTATTTTCCTTTAAAACTGGAAAATGTCCAGCTTTGACATCAGCTCAGAACTGGCAGAAACCAGTGGGACCCAGGTACACCCATATACTGTCCGGAGAAGTCTGGCCAGAAGTGGTCTTCATGGAAGAGTTGCAGCCAAAAAGCCATACCTCCGACATGGAAATAAGGCCAAGCAACTCAACTATGCACGAAAACATAGTTGGAGGTATGGCTTTTTGGCTGCAACTTCATATTTTTGAAAGTTAGTTTAAAGTTAGTAGTTTTTTCACAACTGCCTAAGACTTTTGCACAGCCTAAAACTTTTGCACAGTACTGTAGCTTTGTCATGTCTGTGTACATCCTATGTGTTTTGGTGTGCACCTCCATCTCCCCCACTGACTATAGATTTTTCACATATTATGTATTACAAGGTTGAGTAGTCTGTCTGATTTCTCCTCCCCTGTCTGGGGTGCAGTGGTATATCCCATCCCCAAGGATAGTCCTTTAGCCCCCCTATTCTAATTTGAACTTTGACCCTGGCCTCCTGCCTCTCGGGATATGAAATGACCCTCTCAGTGGGAAAAGGTTTTAGATGAGTCTGTTTAAGCTTTCTGAGCTCATCTGCTGGAGCAGATGAGCAGATTTTGTTGATACATCTAAGAGCTCTATTCTAACTATGCCATCACAATGAAAAGCCATGTGTCTTTAGACAATGAGGATGTCTCCAGCTGGGCAATATGGAGAAAATCAAATAGCACGATATTTCTGACCAAATACATCGAGGGCGATATTGCAACGATATTGTAGGGTTGACTTTTGGTGCTCTCACAAAATATTATCACTGTGAGAGTTTTGATAAATAATCACCAATAATGTAGATACAATGACTAAATGGGTAAAGGCAAATAACAGAACAGCTAAAACAGTCTGGTCAGTTCAGAGAGGTGCAGAGTGCCACCGTGTTTTCAGCAGAGAGGTGTTGACTGCACATGATACAATTAACAAAACATGTACATCTCTCCAAACGTTTTGTGCGTCTCCTGAATGAGGGAAAACATGTTAACTACCAGGATGTAGTAAGGCTGTTTGCACCAGTCTCTGCACCGCCATGCAAAAGGGAATTTACTTTGTGTCATGGCCAACACACCAGTCTGTGGACGAGAACACTGGCTCTGATGGGTTTTGGATGAATATTTAATCATTTATGCACTTGATTGCTTATATTTTATTCCCATATTTTTCTTCCCTGCTGTTTTTAATAATCCACAGTGCCAGTACATAAACAGTGATGTGTTCTGAATTGGTATTTATAGCAGCAGCTACGAAGTCTGAGCTTACTTTATTGGTGTCCTTACTCAATAAAACCAGATATTAAATACTAAATGACAAATATAACCGTTCAGATATACAGAAGGAAATTACTTAAATGTTGTCACTGTATGTACTGACTTGCAGTATATTGTTCCAAATAGTCTCTGTTAGGGCTGCACGATTATGGCCAAAATGATAATCACGATTATTTTGATCAATATTTTGATCACGATTATTCTCACGATTATTTGTTGACTTTTTAAAAATTTTATTTACTTTTTATTGGTTTTCTTTTAACATAAACATATAGCATGTGCCTTCTGGGCACGGAACATACAACATACAACATAACATAACGTGATGGGGAGGATCTGTGCGTCAAGTCACCATAAGTGCATCATGCATAGAGAAAATAAAAAGATGCTGTTTGAAGATAGGAAAAAAAAGGGGGGGGGTTGATTTAGGATTCAACATGATGAGAGGAGGCGTTGAGCACCAAGTAAAACAGCAGCTGAACCCAAGCACATCACAAAGTAAAATTATAAAGATACTGCACATGGATAGGGAAAAGACACTTCTTATTAAAAGAATTTCAACCTTATTTTGATGATTTATATGAAATCAGGTCTTACAGATGACACATATCTCAACCATTTTGACCACTTCTCTTCAGAAATATCAGCTTGGTTCCATAGTTTGAAAGTAATTCTTTCCATAACATATATATTATAGATTATATCAACTCATTTATAGATGGTTTGTCCTTCTTCAGCCATTTCCTGGTCAAGGCCTTTTTGCACCCCACTAACAACACACTCAAAAGGTATTTGTCTTGCTTTGTGTATTCAAAACCATCCAGATCACATGACTTTGAAATTTAGAACCATTTTCCTTTTAAAAACAGTCTCCAGAACCCCAAGAACCTCCCTCCAAAATGGGGCCACAGAGGGGCAGCTCCAAAAAAATATGAAAATGATTTGCCAAAGTATTCCCACAGCAGGCAATCTGATCTGAGTAGTAGGCCTTTTGTGCCGGAGAAAGAAAGAATCAAGTCACTATTTGTTGACTTTAACCAAAACAAATGTTATTGTTTATTTCTTATTTGCTGTTTATAACTGCTTTCACATCCATATTATACTACATTCTTCTTATGTTGAAGTTGTATAGACATACAGCTGTAACACATGTAAATGAAAATTAGCTATCTGAAATAAATAGCGTAGGATTTTTTTTTTTTTTAAATGCATCTCTGAGAAAGCTCCTTCGCTTGTTTTCAACAGTAACTGATTAAAAGAGCTGGGAGAGAGGAGGGACGCTACTCCCAGAGCGACGGCTGATCATTATGAACGGATCCAGCACGGGTCGAATGGCGGATACACACATCGTGTGTATGAAATGTCTGTATCGTCACTGCGCTGCCTTTTTATGACCTATGATATTCTGGCCATGGGTCACATCTCTGGCCCAGGTCCAGAAGGCTCCGTCTCCCACACTGTTACTCTACCAACTAAAGTTAGTCGCATTTAAAAACTTCTTCTGTGTTCTTCACCGTGGCGGCCGCAATAGCAGTTACCCGCGGAAACACTGGTACAAATACAGGTTTGCCCCTCATATTTAACAATATACAGCTGTGTTAATAACAATTAAAACTGTAAACAAATATCAGAAGTGTGGACCGGCACTGTGCGGCCGGGCTGCGCAGAGAGAAGAGGAGAGAGAGTAGAGGAGAGATCCAAACACAGGCACGGCTTTACAGAAGAAATGGGTCATGTCTGAAACACAGACGGGACAAAATGTTGCGTTTACTGGTAAACTGGTAAACCTTGAGACCGACGTATAACCAACTGCTATCTGTTGAATTTTCCTCATGTTACTCTGTCCTCTGTGACTATCTAGAAACTAAGCTGGGCGGTGCAGGGAACAACTGACTGGCTCATGATCAGACGGTAGTAGCGGTAGTTTGCAAAAAAACTCAGCGTTCTATGAAATGACGATTTTAAAAAAAGATCGTTTGATCACGCAAATTTGATCGTGGGAAGTCAAAAATCGTGATCGTGATTAAAATTTGATTAATTGTGCAGCCCTAGTCTCTGTGGTGTCTCCTGTGCTTCTCTGTTCCAAACACGCGGGTGCTTGCTGGGCATTCAACGGTTGTATATTTAATCATATGTGATTGGGAAGTGCTTGATGTATTCACACTATTATTACACTGTTATTAACTTAATTAAATTAAATTATGATTTGCGGAAAACATTTCTACATGCTGCTGCCCCCATGACCCAATACCGGATAAGCGGACGAAGATGGATGGATTTATATATACATACTATATACTTTCTACAGTAGACGCAGGGCTAATGAAACCAAGTCAGGAAAGAAAAACGCAAAAATAGGACACAAACAGCCCTTGCATTAGTTCTCCTGCTCCAATCACAAACATGTTCTAATTTATTCATGAACAGAGTTTGACATATGCGTAACATTTGGTGTCAAATTGAGCGAGAGAGCCGGTGTATGACAGGCTCTCGGGGCAGAACTTTAATCTCGTCTCTGGTGGATGCCTTGCTCTTCAGTGAGTCACAGGTCCATGACATATGCATGTGTTATTGTAACAAACCACCTGATTGTGTTTGGCTACTGTTCTGGCTAAACTGCAGAAAAATGCAGCATGGGAAGACTTGTTCGTCTGCTGTCGATACATGAGAGGCTCTTGTCTACTGTGAAATGATCTCTCTGTCATATTCATTATCTCACTGAAGAAACACAGGAATTTAAATACAGTGTATGGGGGGGAGGTGTTCCGATACCAGTATCTGGAAGCCTCCGATACCGCCTAAAATGCTAATCGGTATCAGACAGTACTGGGGTTTATCCAACGATCTGATACCACCCATTTTATCCCTGATGAAAATCAACTTTAAAATTGTTTATTTATGTTCATTTTCCTTTATGAATGACTGTCAAACTGGACAATAAAATAGAGTTCTTTAGCATTCATTGTTTGCGTTTATTCATGTTTCACAAAACGTTTAACCTGAGCAACAACAAAGATAGCAATTATATCACATCCTTTCAGGGATAGTAGTATACACCGGTAAAAGATAAATATATATGACGAAAAAAATTGGTATCAGAGCATCTCTGATACAATCACAAGCTCCTCATATCTCTCAATTCTCTCTAATAAATTCACGTTAATTAATTGATTTGAGATTATATGAATCCATTTTTGGCAGGCCAGATATATTTCAGGTATTCCAGTGTAGCCAACAGATATCTTGGCTAAATCTTACTCTTCGGTGAGGCATTCATCGTTTACAGCGTGGGCTAATCTCTATAAACAGATCTGCAAATGAATGACGGAAAAATGAATTTAAAAAAGCTTTTGCTCGCCACATTACCTGCATGCAACCAAAGTTTTCACACACTTACAGTACATAACTGCATCATGGAGTTTTCAGGTGTTACAGTTGATTCAATGTTAATATGTGCATATATTATTTAAATCAAATCATAATTTCAATATCTTTCAAATTATTTAAGATACTCTCCATGTACCCCCTCGCAAGTGTAGAAGAACCCTCTGGGGTACAAGTACCCCTGGTTGGAAATCATGTTTTTAAAAAGAAGCATGTTAACTTTGTTCCAGTCATCTCCAGATATATTTATATCAGGAGGAACAGTATGAGTTGCTCATAGTCTTTTGTATTTATTGTATGTAAACATGTATGTATTTAAAACATTCTGGCATCTGAGCTGAAATCTCAAGCAACCAGCACGCCCATAGAGTTGACTTTGGAAGGCATAAAGCATTCCTGCTTGACACTATATTAGCCGCCCCCCTTCCCCACCACCACCACCACCTCGGGGTGCTGGGCAGCCTGCCAGGTAGAGGTTGCCATGACTCCTAACACCATCCTTCAACCCACCCACACCCACCCAAGCCAGGAGGTGCCAGACTTAATGGAGAGGGGGCAGGCCGAGCTAACGTTTTGATTTAGATAAAAGATGTCTTCACAATGTCAGCAGAATACTTACTGGGAATGCTGTGGCTTTCTGGGAGGAAATCATGTGATCTTTCCAGCCAAGGTTTTGTAATGGTGCCTGGAGAGAGAGAGAGAAAGAGAGAGAAAGAGAGACACACAAAGAGAGAGAAAAGGGGGAAACTGTGAATAATGATGCCAGCAAATCGTTTTTATCCAGTTTTTTCTTCTCTTGTTCTTGTTTGTTTCGGAGAAAATGGCGGACAGCGTATCGCTGAACTAAACCCGTATTCTCAGTGAGCTTAGTTTAGAAGTGCCCCTCGGTCTTTTCGTCATTCCTCTCAATACCAAACAACTAAACGCTAGTCACACTTGCTGCTCATTGCTCACACGCAGGTAGAAAGTGTGGATAAAGAAAAATAGAGATGAGAAATCAGACATGCTATTAGAAATCTGGGTAAGTGGCATTTTGACTCTCTTCCCACTTCAGTCTTTGCTTTGTCGCACTGCGGCCATAGGAATATTCCGCTGTTTGTGGCTCTCTGGCACAGGCACAGTTAATGGTAGCTGACCGTGGCATGCTTGATTACACTGGCATCCCTCTCAGGCTCTGCTCTCTGCTATCTGTGGTCTTGGCTAAGTTGAGCTAACCCCACAACCACATTGCTGCTGGCCAGGAAGAGGACTGCTGTGCTATGGCAATTCTGCGTGCTAGTTTGGGATAGCAGTCCACAACAGAATTATGACAGAATTATTATTATGGACTTAATTTCATATCTGGGAATGGCCAAGGCACGTGCCGATCCCAAACCGAGGCACAGCAACTTAAGAATGTACAGTAATTTGGGTTTAAATGCTTCCCCCCCCCATGTGGATCTGGTGTTCTCTGAACAGTTACTGGCATGTTTTGTAACATAATACTCTTCTTTTTTCTTCCTTGCTATCACACTACTCATTGGTTTCTCTCGCACTTTACTGACAGTTGCTAGTATTTCATAAAACACTGTAGCTGTTCATCCATCCGTCACATACCATTGTGCTGTATTTCAAAACAACTTCCTTTTTCCTGTTTTTAGGAAGGCAAACTCGAAATTCACCATGGCAGTGAAACCCCGCCAGCAAGACACTTCCATGAAGGGTAAGTTATCACAATGCTTTCACCATCTGTTTAGTGAACTTTTTTTTTGGGGGGGTGAATTTCCACAAAGGCTCCTGCTGCAGAAAATGCCAGCTGAACTGAACTCAAAACCCTTTTTAACCCTTCCTGACTTTCGACTCTCTGTTCAGACCTGGTATTAACATGAGTCTTGGTTGATGCGATCACTAGTGGACAGCTCTTAATACAGGTGTGAATGCACCCAAGATGCATTTAAGACGTATTGAGATCCAATTGCTCAGATCACATTGTGAAGGCCACATTCTTTTAGCAGTGTGTACATGTTGTGAATCTGTTACATTCCATTCTGTAAAACTCTGAACAAAGCCTCTCTCTCTCTCCTCTGTTTTAATTGGTTTCATAAATTGTTAGACAGTTTTCCTTTCTGAAGATTTATTTGCATGAACCTACCTATTCTTCCTCTATACTACTCTTCCTCTCCTCTGGTGCTTCTTTCTTATCTATCTACTCTCACCTCATTGAATTGAAGGGAGAGATTGTTAGAAAATGTATGGTATATATCATGTGTGTCTCATTAAACCTTTAGAACGTTGTGAACTGAACCCTGCTTTGTGCCACTCTGTTCTCCAAGATCTCGTAACTGAATCCAGAATCAACTCACAGAGGTCAAGACGGTAAACGATAGGCTACAACCCCAAAACAGTTGTGATCAGATTGTTTCACAACAGTACGCAAATGTGTCCTGGGCCACATTGAAGGACAGCCATCTTTTAATTCCCAGCAGACAAGGCACAAGAAGTGCATTACTGCCTCCGGCCCATTAAAAACAACAACGCATTTGGTCGGAAATGCTGTACGTGTTTATTTGCATATAGAGCAGGGAAATGATACATGTAGAGACGCATTCTACTACCAGGTGTGAACAAACATACTTAGTAAGGGTGTAACGATGCATCAATCTGAATCGATATATCGATTCAATCTTTAATATTCCAATATTATTGATGCAAAGTGGAAATATCGATACATATCGTGATCTTTAAGATGTACCTTGATTTTGAAATTCCCACTTTGTGTTTATTCGTTTTATTAAAACAAGTAGCTTGTTTTTAATTTAAATATCCTAAAGATCTTAATAATGAAATTGTCAAACCATATTGTTGTTGCTTTTTGTAAATACATATAAATATAACTGATTGTGTTAAATATGGTTATGTATCATCTCATATTGGTTGCAAGCCCCTGAATTAAATCAAATCAAAATTGTATCGTGGCAGACTTTGTGATTTCAGTAAATATTGTATTGTTCTCCAAAGAATCAATATAATATTGTATCGTAATAAAACATGTGATTTACACCTCTTCTACTACAGCTGTTCTCTTGTGATCGGATCACCCAAGACACACGTTAATTTTAGGTGTGAACAGGGCCACTGTCACAGTACATAAGACAAGAAGTTTTGTTGTTTGATTGGCATCTCTTTCTAAATAACATCATCTGAGACAAGTCACACGCATTCATTTGTATAGTTCTTTGTCACATTCTCAGAGACTGCAGTGCTCAGCCTTTAGGCTACATTTTTGGTCCGTTATTCAATTATTTTGATACTTTGGCCATAACCATTTGGCATAAACCCGTAGATCCGATCTTGTGGCAAATCTGACAGCACAAGCTCGCCTCTGTGGGTCTTTGTCATCGTGGTGAGAACTTCGTCTTTTACCTTTTTTTTCATTTAATTGCATCCAGTAGGTGAAATGATTAGGTGTGATATATGTATACATATGTTAATCCCATGGCAGTGCACAAACAAAAATAATGTTGCTCTGACATTCCAGCAATGCACAGCATCTCTGTCAGTTGCAAAACCTTACATTTACTCAAACCTGTTACATGACAATGCAGATGGTACTGCTGATGAGATAGATGGTTGAATAATGATATTCTTTGTTTAATACATAGAGAAGAGGAACCCTAGTTGAAAATGTGTGCATCCGGGTTGAGGTAGTAGGTTGTATGGTTTAGAATTACACCCTGGGAGTTAACTGTACAACCTTCTAGCTTTCCTTGGAGTACACGTATGACATCAGTTTGTACAAAAAAATAGTTTGGCTTACAATGCAGTGTCAATAACATTGCATTTTATAATGCCTCTATGCTATGCAGCATTAATGGTCTTCATACTGTATTAATGTAATCTTTGCCCACCTGAGGATCTCATTTCATAGCTGACCTTTAGCCATGGTCAGCCTGCCTGCTGCGGCTCAAAGCCTTCAATTAGCGTTAGCTTGACGTATGGTGTATTTTTAGACATAATGCATTGTGGTTAGTTGCAGTAACCGCATTGCATCGATCGCATTATGGTGTCCCTTTAACTGCAAAACACACACAACACATGAGCCGTCTACTGTTTTCCTCTGCGGCTGAAACTACTACTGTGAAAATCACTATGTAAAATAAGAGCGTGTTCAAAGGTTCTGACTCTGATTTATTGATTGTCTTATTTGGAAAGTTCCAGGTGTAATTGTGTGGTGGAACCTATTTCACACAATGGTGGCTTTGCTTTTTCTGTTGCTCCATCTTTGCGCCCTGGTAATACACCTCAGACTGTTTAGTTAGCATGGGGCGTCTTCCAAATCAGTCCCGTGTGAGCTGTCTGCCAAACATTATGATGCACAGATGGTTCAATACAAAACACAAAGTATGAAATATAATAATCATAATAAATCTGACTTGTTCTGTTTAACAGATTCTTCCCGGTGACTGCCATGCCCCTGTGCTTTTACAGCGTTTCCATTTTCACATCACATTTGAATATTACTCAGCAGTTGACTCAGGTTAGATACATTTATCAGGGATTTAGAGGTTTAATTATCATAATAACATAATAAAATCTGTTTGCCCCAAGCTGCCTTAGCAGACCTTAGTAATATCCAAGGTTTCCCAGCATGGGAAAAGTGGTGTTTATGCATTGTCTCAGGGCCTTGTGATATATTGTAGGCAGTTCCATACAATGAGCATTTGTGACATGAGGTCTGGTTTCAGTTTGAAGCTTGCCGCTGCGACACTAAAGTCTCTGTTTACTGTAGACTTGTCCACTTGGCTGAATGCGTGTGACTTCATCTCTACTGGCACTAAGCCACAACCTGTAAAATGACTCCAAAGCGCCACACAGGAGAAAAATGGCCCAGCAGCTCAAGATTTACCACAGTTTGTTACTCTTTGGGGCGGCTTGATTAGGAATGCAGCGTGAGTAGGTCACCTTGTTGTAATTTCTGCTATAGTTCTTTATCATTGTGACAGTGTTTTTTCAGTTTGATGGATGACACTGCTTTTGCTGTGTTTAGGGCCAGGCTGAGTGGACAGCCTTTTTGCAACCTTTGTCATTTATCCAATTAGCTCTTTGGTTTCAAGTGGTTGAGATTGCATTGATGCTCAAAGTTTTCCACTTAAAGCCAGATGTGTTGTTGTACTTTCAAACTTTAAACTGAACATATAATAATTTAAAACTCTAAAGGCACTCGAAGAGCTCAGACCTCCGCCAAGGCCACACCTTATTTCGCAATTTTAAATTAAGGGGGAAAATAATTGGTGTATCCGCCCTGTGATTCAGTTTGGCTCCAAGATTAATTGGGTTCTTCCTTGGCCTTTGCAACACCCTTCCACCAAGTTCCATGAATATCGGGCCAGTAGTTTTTCCATAATCCTGTTGACAGACAAGCAAACAAACCAACAAGCTAAACCTAAAACAGAACCTTATTTCTGGAGGTAATAATCTCTAAAGGCTACATTTGCTCTTTCTTTTGGCTAAAGGACTTTGATTTTTAATATTAACAAGGGAGGCAATTCATTTCACAGTAATAGCGAGAAATGTCAGCCCCACTCCCAAAGCTGTGTACAATTTTCTTCTTTAAATTTACAATGGCTACATTTCTGAAATCATCACTGAAATCATGCTACAATGCTCCATGTCTCACTCTCTCTGTCTCTCTCTCTGTCTCTCTCTTCCTCTCACCCCCAACCGGTCGAGGCAGATGACCTCCCACCCTGAGCCATGGTTCTGCTCGAGGTTTTTGCCTCTTAAAGGAAGTGTTTCCTTGCCTCTGTTGCCTAGTGCTTGCTCTTGGTGGGAACTGTTGGGTTTCTGTAAATAACATCACAGAGTACAGTCTAGACCTGCTCTTTATGAAAAGCGCAATGAGATAACTGGATTTTGCGCTGTTTAAATAAAATTGAATTGAATTGAATCTCGGACATGTAACCCACTCTGAAAAAAAACCCTAATTGTTTCCAAGGACTGCAGATATTGAATGGGATTAAATAGAAATAGCTATTTGTAGTTCATCAGTAATTAAATCTAGAATGATACTAACACCTCCATTGAAGCTCGGTGATTCTGCTCAGCCTTGCATCGCAAGCAGTAATTGTCATCAAACAAGTTTCTGTGAGGGAATCCCTGGAAACCCAAGAACGGCTTTTATCATCTATTTTGCAACCACAATATCAGGAAGCTCACGCCTCCTCATTCAACCCAACATCACCAAACTGCACAGCACTGCTGCTCTGACCCACTCACATGAAAAACTCTGTAAATCAGAAAAAACAAAGAGTCTCCCCTCTTCCTTAGCTCTCACAAGTTGAGAGTTGAGATGTGCCTTGCTAGAGTTTATTTTACTTTTTCATCTTTCCTCACCTCTCAACCCCAATTGCTCCTCCAGATGTGTAGAGGAAAGCATTGCTGCTGAGACTCCTGCTGCCTCAGCACTCCCCTGTCCACAGCTAAAAGCCATTGGTTCCAGCTGGGCCTTCATTTACGGAATGGTAGAACAAATAAATTATGGGATTAGATAGAGGGTGGTTCAAGTTCGGTCTCGGTTGCTATAACAGCCCCTTGGAGAAGTCAGTCAGCCAGGTGTCTCAAGGTTCTTCAGCTGACTTTAGGAATTAATAAAATAAAGATTCTCTTTATTGAATTTGGTATGCTGGAGTCCAAATATGTGTAGCAGAAAGTGCTAGCAATTTCATGAAGCTCGACAGTGACTCAGAGTCACCTTTACACCAGATTTTATCAAGGAGAAACAACAAAAGCATGTCAATCACATGGCTGCACTGTGCGTAATTGGGACAAACAATAATGATAGTATTTGTTGCACAGATGTCAAATCTACCTCATTTCATTACTCTCTTGTTTTCAAACTACTCTTAAAAATACAAAGCTAAGTAACTTGTATTCATCCTTGGCCAGTTCAGTATGCATATGTAGTCTGCTGTCTCCCTTGCCAAAGCCCAAACAGTTGATTGTCTCTTATGGTGTGTACAGAAAGACTTGGAAAAGATTCAGAGCTCTTTATAGCTCCAGCTGAAGATAAATCTCCTTAAATTAGAAAAAGCAAAAACACACAGTCATCAAAGTCCTTTTATTTCTGTGTCAGTGTAGTAGATCACACATTGCAGATTACACTTTTGTTTTTTTGTTTAGAGAATCTGGTAAACTGAAATAGTACATACACAGGAATTGACCAAGCACTCAAGTATGATATACTTGCTCTCTTTCAAGTGTTCAAGAGCCATCCAAATCTATCACAGGAATGACACTCAGGCACAAAATACCTTTTAAATCAGCCAATTGGCGCTTGCGTCTGTAACTGCTGTGCGGGCGGTGATTGGCTTCTTGTTCTTGACGTCACCAACGGGTGGAGACCTTAGTAACAAATTGTCTGAGACCAGAACAGTGTCAGTTCTGGCCACACCGGTACTTTAGCTCCCCCAACTCATAAAATCTCACTTCCCTATGAAAGCGAGCAGCCTCGAGCACTATTTCTTCCCGAGGAAACATATTCCCTTAATGTGCTCTGGTTAATGGCAAATGAATAATCATAACACAGGGATGGCAGACGGGGGGTGTCATTGATCTGTCTGGAGTCAGCCCCTCTCCGCCTGCTGCATCAGCCACTCTCCCCCTATCGATACGCTCTTGCCCCTTGACCCCTGGGACAGATCAATGCCATTGATTGGAGAAGGGCAGGGACAAGGGCAAGATCTGCTGACTGGCCCGACAGCTAGTGTGACAAGACATGATCGTCATTAATGTCCCACTGGCTGGCTGGCTGGCTGGCTGGCTGGCAAGGCGCTGTGCATCACATATTTTGCTGCCTCTTCTCCCTCCCCCTCCACCCGCGTCCTCCCTTACCCCTCCCACTTCTGCTGCTCCATGTTCCCATTCTGTGCTGCTTGCACTCTGTGAGATGAGTCCATTGTTTGGATACCTGTCTGATGCTTGCCTGGCATCTGTGGCACAGATATGCATCTCCGTACTGTGTGGAGAAATTTTGGGCTTATTGTAGTAAAAAAACGAGTGTCATTGCGAGTGTCTGCTGCAAAACGTCTCGTGGCTCAATGTGAGTGTTACTTACCAAACACAATGGAGCCGTTCCTATTTTTGGTTTGCTTTGAAAAGCTCTGTCTTGGTACAATTCAAAGAAAGTGAATTAGAATTTGACAACTTGATTCTGTATTCTCTGATCAAAGGCAAACCCCTCCCTAAGATACCTACGTTCCCGGATTTCCACCACTTCTCTGTAAACGTGTCATTAGTACATAACAGCGACTGGATTATGTATCTGTTATTGTACACCATTCGCTCTTGTGGACCAATTTCATCATGCAAATTGGTTATATTTCCAATCTAGACTGGAAACGAAACAAGGTGTGTGTGTGTGTGTGTGTGTGTGTGTGTGTGTGTGTGTGTGTGTGTGTGTGTGTGTGTGTGTGTGTGTGTGTGTGTGTGATGGGCGGGATGTGGCAACAGCTCCAGACTCTGCAGTGACATGGCTGTAATGGAGCTGATTGATCACCTATATGGCTGCCTGCTGGCCCTAGCATACAGCAAACGCCCAACCCCCTGCCTCTGCGTCACCGCCGCCATCACCCAGCCAATCTGCGAAGACCCACCATCCCCCATAGACTTCAACCTGGCCACGGTTTTGACATTGGCTGCAGGATTTACTCCTACAGTTCTTCAGCGTTCCACTTGCCCCACTTCAGTATGCTGTATAGAAATGTACCGACGCATTCGCCATCTTTAATGAAGTGACAGTTTCCAATTCAGCCTTTTCTGAGTTGCAGCAGAGTTAAAAAGCTGATTTTTCCATTTGAATTAAAAGGCATAATCAATCAATGATAATATTTGCAGGTCTCTCTCCCTGCCCCCTCCGTGTCACACAGGGTCATAACCCTAATCTATCAAGGGTGCTGAGGGTGATTACATTCTGAGATTAGAACAAGCTGTCAAGGGCAGATCTCATTCACACAGAAGGAGAAAGAAAGAAAAAAAATGTCTACAGCCTTCTTCCACATTTTAATTATATGAAATCCTCCACACTACAAAAATATAAACATTTATCACATTTGGATTCTCTGGGAAAAGTGGATCTTTTGCTGTGTCCATTAGCAAGGCAGACTTTCTAAACAATAAACCCCCAAATGTTATTCCTGCTGGCATGTCCATCTGAAGACCGTTTAGTCAACAAGAAAAGAAAATGTATCCCTTAAAAGGAAATAAATAACATTTTCTACATACCTTTTGTTAATTGTTATCCTGCAAGATTGTTTTTCTACGATTATTATATTTAATAACTGTAGTGTATAGGTTAATTATTTAGTTAACAAGTCCTATATGGTTTTTAATGTAGCCATTGTAAACTTTTATGTAAAGGCCCTCGTGTGTGTGTGTGTGTGTGTGTGTGTGTGTGTGTCATCTGTCTCAGATGACTGTTTGCAATTTTTTTATGTGATGATAAGTTAGTTTGCATGTGAAAGTGCAATCTGAATTCATGTTACAGTCCATGTTACAAGACAGTGGGATCGCTACAGTGCATCCTCCTGTTCGCTGCAGTGTGTGTGTGTGTGTGTGTGTGTGTGTGTGTGTGTGTGTGTGTGTGTGTGTGTGTGTGTGTGTGTGTGTGTGTGTGTGTGTGTGTGTGTGTGTGTGTGTGTGCGCGTGTGCGCGTGTGCGCGCTGCTGGAAAAGAGAAGAAATTGATCAGCACAGGGAGGAACGTGTTCACCAGCAAAGGCTGGATGGAGGGTGTGTGCGAGAGAGAGAGGGAGAGCGGGAGAGAAAGAGCGAGGGCTGTCGCTGCAGACTCCTGCTGCAGTATCTCACTTTGGGCAAGCAGCTGCAGACAGGGAGTAACAGATATGCGAGAAAAGCAGACAGGTACAGACCTGGTGTGATGGGAGGGGATGGGTTGGGGCTGGGGGTGTGGAGAGACTGTAGTAGCAGAGGCAGTAGATGCTGGAGAGGCAGGGCTTGGGGGGGTGGAAGGGTCAAATGTGTGAGGGGGGTGGATGTAGGGTGAGAGTGAAAGGTAGCGGGTTGCGGCGGCGGCGGCGGCTGATGGAGGAAGCAAATGTTTTTTGCTTTTTCTGCTTTTTTTCCTTCTTCTGTGATGGCAGCCCATCGTGTCGGACCTGTGGCGGTAGAGGAAAGAGGGAGAGGTGGAAAAATAAAAGTAGAGGGGGTAGATGATCCTAGTGTCTGGAGCAGGGAGAAGTAGGAGTGGAGGGTGTGTGATTAATATGCTGAGATGGAGCTGGCAATACAAGTGCTGGGATGGAGCAATGCTCTGGGGCCGGGGGGGGGGGGGGTGATGAGGCATCCCACCTCACTGACCTGCGTCTGGCTGCAGCTTCCCGCGGACATCTTGGCTTCACCCCCCCCACCCCCTCTGTCTCTTTATTTTTGGCCCCCTTTTTCCGCTTCCTTCACCGTTGCCCCCTTTTTCCCCTCTGTTCTTCTTCATCTTCAGCTCAGAGGCGTATAACAAAAGGCGTATTAGGTGGCAGACAGAAGAGTGAGCGTGCAAGGAACTGCGTCGGGTGGTGCGGAGCATTAATTTCCGGAAGCCTCCACTTTGCCTGGCATTCCCCAGAGAAAAGGAGACAGTCAGAGACATCTATCCAATTTTTTTTTTTGTCTGAGGGGGAGGAGTTGTGAGGTGGGTGGCAGGATGGGGGGACGAACTGGAGGAGGTGGGGGCAGACAGTGCTGTGTTTGGGTCCATGACAGGCAAAAAAGACATGGGAATGTTTTCAATATGATTTTGTTAATATGCACTGCCGTTTGGCATTTTATGGCAATTAATGTTAGGATTCTTCAGTTCGAAATGTGCCTGAAGCTTTTCTTTTTTTAGTCTGATAGAAGCTGTTTCATGTCTGACTGAAGCTTGTTACCTGTGACGCTGACAACTTATTGCGTGTCAAGCATGCCGCCATGGCGGCAGAGTTTGGCGGGCAGTTGCTAGGGTCTGGCGTCGAGGGTGTTGCCGTCAGTGTGGAGTTTTACTTGTGTTCTCGCCGATGCCGAGCAGCCACAGAGTAGAGCCTCAAAGCTCTGTTTTTATTTTTATTTCTGTTTTATATCTGAGAGAACACTACCGGTGTCTGCCCCTGTGCTGGAAAGCCAGAGGCTGAGTCTGCTAGGTGGCTCTATGTGTCCATGAGTCAGTGCAAATGGACAGACGGTCCAGCAGACGGGTCCGGGTCCAGCCATCCTGGACGAGACAAATAGATGGATGATGAGCCGATGCTCTTTAGGACAAAGAGGCGAGCCCGGCTGCTTCTCTGGGGGGGCTTTTCCTTTTCCAGCACAAAGGCTAGTTAGCACAGAGCAGGCAGTGCAGGCTTGTCTGTTTGTCTGAGCCTCTGCTTCTGCCTCTGTCTGGGTGCTGCGATGAAGATCGTTTCAAGTCTGGCCCGCCTTCAACGAATTAACCGCTTTATCCTAATTTACCTCTTTGTCTGCCTTTTTGTCTTTTGCTGCCATTGTTTTTGCCTTGTGGTATTTAGTGCGTGTAAGCATGTGTCTGAGAATGTTTCCACCTTTGCATGTCTTTGTGTGCTTAACCTTCTGAATAAGGCAATAAGTTACCTGCAGTGGAGGAAAAGGAGGAACATGAAAACCTTTCTTTCTCTGTCCAGGACGCAGAGCCGTTTCATTTTTTGATTGTAGCCCATGTCTCATAAAATGCAGACACAATTGGGTTGTGGGTGCCTTTGGGTACTTTAAAGAGGCAGTTTGAGGAAGGGACAGGTTTGAGGAAAAGTGTGTGTGTGTTTTGTGTGTGTGTGTGTGTGTGTGTGTGTGTGTGTGTGTGTGTGAGAGAGAGAGAAAGAGAGAAGGGTGTCAGTGCCCTGCAGCTTACTGCGGCTCCTCTGTAGACTCTGTCGTACTTCACCTGCTCCCTGAGACCCTAACTTGTGAGCTCTCTTGATAAAAAATCACGGGTTAGGCTCTTGGGACGCGGGCGGAGGGCACAATCGACTTTCTACCGAGCATTCCAAGGGTGGAGTTGGAATGAAGCACCAACTGAGTTACCTTTTTTAAAATTATTATATGGCAGGGACGGTGTACAAGAAGGAAGAGGAGTTGAAACATGAAAGTAGTTAAGGATAATAAAGGGCAAATGTTTGGGGGATTTGTGTCGGTCACGTAATTTAAAAAGTTCCGATGGAACCGTATATGTAGGAATGTGCATGTTTGGTATCAGCGATTTGTTTTGTGTTTCGTTGAATACGGCTTTCATGATCACAGCACTGTCACCGCTATAAAAACCGAAACACGCGGCCACACTGCACTGTGCTGTCGACCAACATTGTATTCTCTGTTTGTGTCAACATCTTCGTTTGAATACCATTCAAGTAATCAATGATTAGAAATGGCAGCACACCAACCACTCCAAAGCACCACACCCCAGACTCGTGTTGATTAACATCTGTCACCACCACAGCACAGTATCCCCGAGACCCAGCCAATATATCTGGAACTCCATTACCAAGGCAGCCGTTGAGCATTGGATCACTCCGGCATCATTCATACGCTACAGGAGCAGCCGGAGACCAATGCCACATCTGCTGCACCGCTGCTGCTTCCACATATGGAAGATTCTAATACACTCATTTGACAGTTTGCTAAAAATAAAAAAACGCTTTTAGCAGTCTGCTAATCTAATCCTTTGACAGCAGCTAACTCGTTCATGTACTCCTCGTTTCTTTGTCTTTTTACACACATACTCATTCTGTAATTTCAGTTATACTGCTTCATAATTTTCAACATTTCTCAGCCAACTATCAGAAGGTGTGAAATATTTGAAAGTTATAGTATTGTTTTCCAATATCAATATCACAATGTAGCATTTCCCTAAGAAGAAGTTATTTAAAAAAGCAAGTTCCAAAGTTTTGTGTACAAATACACGAAACTCACAGGTCCAAAAGACAAATATCTAGGTTTAAAAAAATATATAATCACAGTTCACATACATCATGTTTATAATTTTTTTTTTTTTTTTAAATGGTCAGGAAAGCTTCTTTTCATCAAGTTGCTGACTGTTAAAATCCGTGAACAGGACTCAGAAATGTGACAGTATGTTAAAATAAAAAACAAGGAGCACACTATTAAAGGTGAAGCAGTTCCACAGGAAGTTTGTCACTTTCTTAATTTGGCAATTGCTGTTGAAATTTTCCATTGTCAAGAGATATCACAACTAAATTGGATCATGGTGTAAATCAATATTTAAACCGCAGACAAACATTGTCATTGAGCAAGACAGGCTGGTAAAAAAGAAAAGATTGAACATTGAATAGAAAATGACAATATTTGACTGGTCTCTTATGAGCAGCACTATAGAAGTGCAATTACAATAAATTAGGCCTGCTGGAAATAAATGTTCTTTTCCTTTATGCAATTCAAAGGTGTGACTTCATTCACCATTACAGCTTGACCTGGTTTTTAAACTTTCAGTGTCTCCCAAGGCAGCATGCTTTTCTGAAACCTAATTTCTCCTAAATTACCCATATTAGGAATGCAGTTCAAAACAATTGATTTTCTCTCTAATACTCTTCTTTCCATCTCTCTCTCCCAGTCTCCAGTCTCCAGTCTCCCTCTCTTCCTAATTATGTTTTTTTTTCTTCCCGTCTCCCCATTTGGCTTCACAGTGAACAATGGCAATGCCAACTAATCAGTCTGTGCCTACGCCACAGAGCCCCCAGCAACAGCTGAAGGAGTGCCATGCCCCATGAATACCAAACAGCCAGGCACAGTGCGACAAGTGCTGAGCAGTCAGACGCAGCACAGCCAGAGCAGAGCTGGTGCCCACAAAACAGCCAGACAGTTTTATTAGGGGTCTGTCTGACAAGCAGCAAAGTCTGGCAACACCCAAGACCACTGATGAAATCCTCACCGCTCCCCCAACAGTAACAAAGCAGCATGCTCAGAGCAATCCACCAAGGATCCAATAAATATCACCCCGTAAAAAAATCAGCTCCCGGCTACAGTAGTTTGGAACTCTGGATATGTGGAATACAAACTTTGTTCAAAGTCAAACTCCTTCTCAACGAGCAACCGCCAAATCTCTATTGTGCCATCTCCACATTACACTGCATCTGTCACAACAGGGACCAAATCTCCTGCAAGTGTTTTTTGGAAAAGCTGCAGTTAAAAGAAAAAGGCAGATTAATTCACTTTTGCATCTTTGACCTTTAGAGCTTATGAAACATGTTGATTGCCAAGGTTTTTGTTTGCCTTCCCACTAAGTTGATAATTAAAATATTCAGAGGAAATGTTGAATTAGACACCTGCTTGGTTATAATAAGGTTATAATAAACAATGTATGTACAAAATGGGAATATATTTCACATATGAATGGGTTGGTTTAACATAAGAGCAGTGCTTGTAATTTTACTTCATTCTGGAAATAGTCATTTTCTCAAATCTTTTTTTTTCATATAATAAGTCATAGTAAATCTGGAAGTGGTTGTCAAAGTACTTAACAGCAGGGTGCAATAGCAGCTTTTTTCCTGTCCTTCAATAAAAGCCTTTATGAACTGTGTTTACACAGAGCCAGTCAAATGATTTAAAACAAAAATATGAATTATACATTTGTGACAATTAAGACAAAATTAACGCAATGAAAACTGAGCAAGTGAGCTGTAAAATCTGCTAAAAAACTGAATCCATTAGCTGATCAAGAAACAAAAATTCAGCTTTTGCTTCATTTTGTGTAACAAGTGCAGTGCCTTTGCCACAATGTATTTAGTTATATAATAAGCTTTTATCATTACTTGTCCTAAATAAACAGCATTCACTTTGTGGCTTCTATCCTCAGCTAGTCTTCCTGTTCCTGCAGGAAAGATTGATTCAGACCTTGAATAGGTGTAGATAAACCAAAGGCTCCAGCTGATGGACCCGAGTGTGTGCGAGAGATTACACTCCATTGTTCAGAGGTGGTCATGTAACACACTGCGCTGCCACATCCCTCCCTGATAAAACCAATAAGGACAGATTACACACACACACACACACATTTGGATTTGGGGCTAGGGCTGACATGGAAATCAGATGGATTTAGTGAATTAGAAGGCTTGTTTTATTTTTTTTGCATTGATTGTCAGGTCGTGTTGTCTGGTGAAGCAGCTTAGTGTTCGGTGGATCTGTTATCGCAGCAGGATGTGGTGGGGGGGAGAGGCGGGCGTCAGGTATGCCTGATAGCGTAGCAGCAGCGGGGAGTGTAGGGGGGGTTGGGGGTGTCTGAATTTCCAGACACTGCGGCAGGAGGCCAGACAGTCACCTGAACACACACACACACACACACACACACACACACACACACACACACTAGCCTATGACACCACAAACATGCACTTAAGCAAAATTGTCAAATTTATACAACCCCCCCCCCCCAACACACACCTCCCCCTCCCCCCACCCAAAGTCTGCACTAAAGCCAATTCAATTTTGTTTTTAACTCAATCAAGGGTATAAATTGTAGTGCCACTCGTAATGTAATTATCCTTGTGCATTGAAAGCACAAAAGTTTTTTCTTTTATTCTCCGGGCGACGGGGAGGAGAGATAAACTCCATTAACTTTCCAGATTACAGTAAGTGCTGTGGGACGTGGGGGTGTCTATTGAAAGGACAGGCGAGGATTTTCACGACGGGCCTGTGGCCAGCGAGCGAGCACAGAGCCTGAAGAGCGGGGCTGATGATTGAAAACCAAACAACAACGCTCAAAGGAAGCCGAGTGACTGTCTCAGCACAACTGGAATGCTCCCACACCTGTGTCTGTTTGTCTGTTTGTCTGTGTGTGTGTGTGTGTGTGTTGGTATTAATGCACATGTGTCGGCATTAATGCACATGTGTGTTTGTTCTGTCTTAAGGTCCACAGTATTTAAGGTTATATCCCCCCTCGGCCCTCCTTGCCCGGCTCCCTTGCCGAGTCCGGTCTTATCTCCCCTTCTCTGTCTGATCTGTGATTCACTTCGGAGGCGTTGCCAAGGAAACCTGGTATCTGGCGAGCAGCTTGATGGAGTTATTGAACTGTAACTGGCTGGGATAATTATGCTCTGTCTTGCAGGTTGGCTATCCAGTGGCTGGGACTTGACTGTGACATATAGCTGGCCTGGCTTTGTCGCCACTGGCAAACACTTTTAACCCCTTGGCCACGGGACAGTTGGACTACAGTAGCTTTGGCAGATATGCACAATCAGAGTTTACACTTTCAGCCTCGTTATGACTCTTGTACCCTCTACTCTTGTACGCTGACATAACATTAGTGCTGCAATCAGTTATTTTATCACTTCTATGATCCGTGTCTGATTTTGTCTTTGCATGGATGTCCTGTCTCTCTGTAGCTTTGTGTGGTACTGCTGTTGTGTCTCGACCAGTTTTCTTTTGAGAACGAAACCCAATGGTGTGTCAATGGCATTCTATCTAAGGCACACATGTCAAACTCAAGGCCCGTGGGCCAAATCCGCCCCCCTGCAAATTTTGGTCCAATTTCCATATATATTTTTCATAAAGAAGTTTTTGTCACTTTTTACGTTTTTGCTGCATTTCTGTCACTTTATTCAACATTTTGGACGCTTTTGGCCTTTTCTTTGACATGTTTGCCAAGTGAGAAGACTATAGACATGCAATACTACAGTCAAAGATATTTGATTTTTTGATGACATAAAAGCAATAAACTCTACATGTCTGGCCCTTGATGTGATTCTAATTTTGCAGGGTGGCCCTTAGTGAAACTGAGTTTGACACTGCTGATCTAAAGGTTCAATAAATAAGGAAACACATTGTAAAATAATTGTTGATTTATGCTTAAAAGTTCTCACTGTAACACACACATGCTTCTATACACATACACACATGTTCTAGCCTAGTCACATTCTGGTGGTTTGCTTTGTGTCCCTTAAAAAGGTCATGACCACAAATTCCTAGTGTGTCCTCAAGTGGATCCGCTAAGCCGCTGGGCAGGTGGACACTCAGATAATCACACTGGTGGTGGAAGATCAAAGATCTCTCCAAAACACAAAGATCCCGTCTTTCAGAGATAGTTTTTGCTACATTTTGCTCTGAGTTTTCCTGAGGGTTTTTTAGTGCACATGGTCCACCCTCCTGTATTCCCATTTCTTACCTATTATCACATACTTATTCTAAATTGTTATTATTATTTCTTCTTGTTTAGGAGGCCTGACAATTCTAACAAGTATGTCTTTCCCCGCGCCCAAAGGTTAGAAAAATCACAACTCCTGAAACCTTACCTCCTAGTTTTTCTGTGTGATCCATTTCATTAGCAGAGAGTGGAGGCTAGTGCTCGGGTGTATGACTGCGTTGTTTGCGCATTTGCAGCAGCAGAGTGAGTCAGTAAAAGTGTCAGACTGGCGGAACAGACGGCCTGCACAAACTAATTAGCCTGGAGTCATTTGGAAGCTGCTCAGCTCGGCCCAGGTGCCCACTGTGCACAGAAAGAGACCAGACGACCTTTTTACCCAGCCCCGTCCCACCGCAGTCACTTAAAACAGTGATGGATGTTTCTTCTACCAGCCCTCGTTTTCATTTTCTCTCCGCCCTCCCTCTTCCCCACCATTTTCCCCCTTCCTCTCCTCTCCCTCCAACACCACTCTCCCCTTATGTATCCCATCTTCTCTCCTTGTTTTTCTACCAATCTTTTACAGAATGACAAGAAGGAAGAGGAAGAAGAAAGGCATTGAAGTGAAATGGAGATTGCTGTTTCCTGCCAGCACAGCGTCAAGGACCCCCCCCCTCCGCCCCCCCCAACTCCTCATTAGTATGCAGCGGCTTAGGTGACATGGCTGCTGGATTGGGTCTCGACTGCAGGAACATCAGCGACGTGGAGGAGAGCGGGATAGCAGGTAAGGACAATGAGAACAGGCGGAAAAAAGGGAGACGGAGGAAAGGGAAGGACGAGAGACGGGCACAAGGCAAGGGATGGACTTTTAAGGATTTAACACCCCAGCACATACACACCCTTATGCACTTTACACTGCTGTAACACACACATTTTCAGTCTAGCCTCCTCCCAAAGCCATTTCTACAGGAAAGGGCAGTAGAAGTGTTTGTTGTCTTTAGTTAAATTTACTATAACTATCTGCTGAGTCATAATTATCTGGGAACATGCAGTTTATGAAATATTCTGTATTTTACTTGGTGTATGCGGTTTCTAACATGCATTCATTTATTATTCATTTATTTACTTCTTGTATTGTGTGTCTTAACAGAAAATGTAATAATTGTAGATGTTACAATGTCTGCTTTTCATATTGTAAACAGAGTGATTTCAATAAAAAAAAGTCTCTGTTGAATATTTTCTGTGTTTGGTTATTTAAGAAATATAATGTTTTATTCCATGTAAGCAAACAATGAAAGAGTCCTGCTTTTCCCTCCAAACATTTTCATTGTTTTCACTTGTGAGGTTTCCATTCCCCTTGATATGTAGGATATTGGTTTTGTTGCTAAAGGCAACAAGGAGAGGCGTATTAGACAAATACTCTCACACTCATACACTCTGTGAGTACGTGCATGCGTGCGTGGGGAGCAGTGCGGCCAGGCTGCAGATATCATCCATCTCCCTGTCACCGGCCCAAGGGCTGCTGGGAAAGTGGCAGACAGCTCCCTGGCTCTGACAACAGAGGCGGAATCCTAATTTTCCGACACATAGTGCATGAAAAACCTGGGCTGCTCCTCCCTCGCCACCCAGCATGGAAAACCATTATCCCCCCGATCCGGGAACAAAGCATGGAGCTCAGCCCGGGCCACCATGGGCTGCAGGTCATATCAACTCCCATCATGCACCAGCCGGGACTCTGAGCAGCAACACTCCATCAACATCACCTCTTTATAAAAGAATCCCAACACCTCTAAGACGGCTGCGTTAAAGCTGCATGTATCGACAAAGTTAATTTCTTAATTTAGATGTAATTATTACTAACTGATACTTCATGACATTGCAGGGATTTCATTTGTAAAATGCCTTTCAAAATAAAAGTCCCGGCAGTAGCTGTTCTAACTGGATTACATGCGTTCTGGTTAGGCATGACTAAGTGTCTTACAGAGTCTTACAGTCAGGCATTCTTTAGCTTTTGTTAGATGTGCCAGCTTTTGCTTATTGTTTCTATGTCCCATCTCCAGTCTATCTAGGCATCACATAAACATTGGCATGATGTGTCAGGTGTAACTGTTAGCTTGTTATTTGAGCTTTGTAGTTCTACTAACAGTTTCCATGGCCATTCATCTGAGTCCAACATAATATATAATAATGGAGAAAAAGTGCAAATAAATGAATATAGATAAATATGTGATTGCATTGTGTAAAACAGAACATTTGTTTTAAGTTGCATGTAAACCAACAGTAATTAAACTTGTCAACATAATACAGAAGAATGTACGGTAACAGTTGATATAAAAAACACATTTGAAATGATTTATAGATTGTGATTGAAATACTTATGAGTCCGTTTTTTACGTCAGTTTCAGCTATTTCAATTCCCTCATTGATCTCATTACATGATGATTGGCAGACAATTGCATTTGAATCAAAATGTTGTAATATATTTGTTCCTTATTAACAATGCAACTTTTGGAAGTAGTCCACCAAAGGCTGAGAAATATCATGAATCAAAAAATAACTCGATTTCCCCTGCAGAAAATGTACATGGAATAAAACTTTAATTCTGTATCTTTCAAATTTATGTTTGCTTTTCTACATTTTGTATAAATGCAGAATTAGATTTTTTTTCCTCCCAAGTTGATTTAGATGCTGTTTTAGACTCTGAGGTAATTGAGCAGATCAGACCAGACCACAGAAATGATCTGCTCTATAATTAATGATGTATATATGCTTATCCTGCCACAATGTAAAAGTAATAAATATTAAAACAAACTTTATAATAACATCATGACAGAAGATTGCATCTCAGGTGACAATAAGATGGGAATATGCCATGTAAGATTTGAGACAACCCAGCTGTCATTTAGTCTCCTATTAGGGCCGGTACGGGCTGTAAAACTCATGCATGTATGACCATAGCTGTGGGAAAAAGGTCTGCTTTAGATCTTTGATTACTGTTAATAAATCAGTAGAACACGCTGCTGGGCTCAAACATTCAGTATTTAGCAAGCCATCCACATGCTGGCTGGGAGGTAGTGTATGTTAGCCAGCAGCCAGCCACTGTAGCTTACACAGCGCTGTTACACTCACCTGCATACCTAGCATATGTAGCAGTAAAGCAAAGACATGCACTTCCCATTAGAATGTCCATAATGTCTCATTCAGTTTATGACACATAAATGTAGAGTTGAAGTGTGACATAACACAATGCTTTTCAGTCAAAGACTGAAATATCACGTTTTTTTTTAAAGATTATTTTTGGACATTTTAGGCATTTTTTAAGGGACAGCTGAAGACATGAAAGGGGGGGAATTACATTCAGCAAAGGGCCGCAGGTTGGAGTCAAACCCTGGCCCGCCGCATCGAGGGGTGTTTATTCTACCAGGTGTGCTACCCAGGCGCCCATACACACACAGTAGTGTGATTAACATTTTATTGTCCAAATTATTTATAGGTAACAATTCATTTGAACCCCTTATGGAGCATTAATAAGCAATTATTAAATGTTTATAACACACTATAATTTATTTGTAAGTAGATATTGGGACATTTTAAAGAGTGTATAAACTGATAATGAATGACTGACAAAATGTTGTAATCATAAAATGTAGAAGTCAAGACCACCTAAACCGAGACCACGTCATCACGAAGACCAGAGCGGATCGAGACCAAGTCAAGACCGAGACCAGATTGGACTTAGACACCCAGAGCTTCTTCTTCTCCCTCGCAATCACTTTCTTGGGAGTGTAAAGGGGGCAGGGGAGGGGGGTTTACGGTAACCAATTTCAAATTAGATATGAGTCAAGTTATTTATTTAAGTTATTAGTTGCATTAACACATAGTCCTAAATCCGACAATGCTGGCAATTTAGAGAAATGCCTGCAGTTGTGGTCTTGACCAGCTTTGACATAAATAGTTCTGAATGCAACCGTTTTAATGAATGTGAATGACTTATTATTAAGATTTCATGTGTAAATATATTCAATTAAATTTTATTTATATAGTGCTAAATCACAACAACAGTTATCTCATTGCGCTTTTCATAAAAGAGCAGGTCTAGACCGTACTCTGTGATGTTATTTATATAAATATGATTACAGCAATGTTACAATGTGATAGCAATCATTCGTTAACTATGCACCGGGTATGGATGCAGACAGTATATCTGCATGATGTGTTAAACAATGAATGCTTATTATGCAGCTAAAGTAGAGTCTTTGATTTTAATCAAAAATAAGAAGATGTTTGTATACATCAAAGCAAGACAGGTATTTCTGTGGATTTCAGCAGTGATGCTGCATTTATGTCATATAAATCAGAGCCTACTACAGTTGTTGAAATGCCCTTCGGCTGAGCTTTTGAGTCATGAGAAATGAGCTTCAGTGGAACACTTTGATTTATCTTCCTGACTCCTGGTGTCACTGACACGGAAAGTACAAAAATGATATGTTCGCTGTCAAATAAACCAAAAGAACTGTATGACCCCAGTCACATTTTGCTGACATGAAAAAAATAAATAGCACAAGAGCATACAATTCTCTGGATTTGTCATTTGCGGTTTACAAGTATATGTTTGGCTTGCTCTAAAACATGAACCCCATAACCAAGTGCACATGTGAAAAAGCTTATGAGGGGAAACCCAAATATACAGACAGCTATAATCTCGGTGTCTTTAAAGCTTCAAAGCGCTTCATATGAACATTTCTTTGCTTTTCACCTAGAGGTTATTTCCATAACATGAACGGAGCAAGAGCCTTTTGTTTTATTAATGCACTCAGTAATACATGTGCCAGAGGTGGTGTCCTCATGTCAACATGTCAAAGAGACAAATAACCAGCGCAATTGAGCTTGCCTTTGTCATAAAAATTACAAATACTAAACTGCACCTAATAAATGAACTACAGTTACTTAGCAAATGCCAGATTTGATTTCTTATTGTATAAGGACAAATATGTAACACAGGCCTATAGCACACACCATAGCCTAAAGTAATTTGGAATGCCCGTCCCCTAGATGGGCCTTTAAAAGACAATAAACTAAAAAGTTACATAAAAGATAATATGGAACACAAACTCAACATTAAATACCTCGAAATGCAAAACTTAGAACTCAGCAAGAAAATAAAACACAGACTAAGACAATAAAGCCCCATAAAACAGGAAGTGCCACATCCTCCCTGACTACATGACTGCTCCGTCTTGGAAAACAGTTTCAGATGAAGTTCCAAATGATCCCAGACAGGATCCAGCTTGAGTTCAGTAGGTAAGGAACTGAACACATTCAGGATGGAATAACCTGTTTCCACATAGTGTGCACATGGGTTTTGGATGGAGCTTCCCAGCTGTTTTAAAATCCCCGTGACTGTGATTCAACCCCAGCGTGCAGACACGATGCTGAGCTCAAAGAGAACTCTCTGCCTGGGAAGGCATCTGCTGACTCTGTCTCTGTCAGCGGCCTACAGGAATCTCACACCGACAAATGAAGATTGAAAACACGTTAAATGTAACCACTGGCTCAAAGCACGCGAGTGTGTAAAGAGAAAGCCATCAGCAGATGAATAGCACTTGTGCTTACAGTACGCTTCACACATTTGCTATTCTATATCCACATGCAAAGGAAAACATATGCGCAGGCTGGTATATATTAAGTGTAGTTTATTTGAATTCATATCAAACTGATTGTGTACTGAATTAAGTATCCCCCCCCCCATTCCATTCCACATGGTCTTTCACGGCACACGATAGCACCGCATATAAACAAAGACCTCCAGCAGTTGATGTTCACGTTCCAAAGAAAATAAATCATTGCTGTGTATCACATACTTCCCATGTTTGTTAAATAGAAATGATGGATGTTTTAGAAACACAATACTAAAGCTACACATTCATGCTAGCAGCACGGCTCTATGGATGACAACGTCGGTCGGTCTTTTCATCACTTTTGCGGAACAACTATTGGATGGATTGCCATGAAATGTGGTCGAGACGTTAATGTTCCCCAGAGGAAGAATCCTGTTGACGTTGGAGATCCCGGGACTTTTCCACTTGCCCCAACATGAGGTTGATGTTTGTGGTTTTGAGTAGAACTATGGGATGGATTGCCATGCAATTGTGTACCCTCATGTTCCCCTCAAGATAAAATCTAATGTTAGTGATCCTTTAACAATCAGCAATTTCAATTTGCCCAGTTATTTTGGTTTTGGTCAAAGAAAATGAGATTCCCATCCCATTCCCATCCATCAGCCTGATAATTAGCAAATGTTAGCATATTAACAATTTAAATTACAATGGTAAATGTTATAAACATTAATCCTTGTGTTGTCTTCCAGGCGACCATGCACTTGTCACCTGGGTCAAAACAGAAAATGAACACTTCTTTTTGTTGCTTTTTGGATGTTTTGCTGCTTTTTAGGAATTACTTTGACTTAAGTATATATCAGAGGAACATATGTTGAGTGAGGAATCATAAATCAAATTTGACCCAAGGATAACATGAGGGTTAGACCTGAAAGAAAAATTAGCATGTTAGCTTTGTCACGTTAGCATCTTCTAACATGAAAAATTACCTTTTTTTGTTCTACTGAGAAACCTCATTGTTATCATAAGGTCATATGGTCATGATATAAATGATGTAAACAGAATGCATTTTGCTTTCTACTTCATGTGACTCCTCTCGCTCATCAACACCGACACAATGCTCTGGTTCCAGATAGTAAGATACCACACAGATCTTTTTTCTTCGGATTTTCAGGACCGATTTCACTTTAGATTGAACCACGTGTTCTGAGCTTCTTCCAAATTTCAGTAACCAGTTATTTCGTTTAGCAACTGAATAACAAAATCTGAAATCAAACCATAATTACTTTTTTCAAAAAGTACGCTTCCTTACACGTTACTTATTAAAATATGAGCTTTAAAACCCCACACCCAAGCATCATACATACACAAAGAAACCAAATCACTGAATTTAGCTTTTTCTCCACATGAATCCCTATGATCTGTGATAAAAGAGCTTATCCCCATTTCATTTGTTTTCTTTGTGTTTATACATAGTCTAGTTGCTACTTTTTATACAAGTCACCTGTGACAAAAAAAAAACATAAATGGAAGCTTAAAATGGATTGATCAATCCAACTACTAACATGAAATGATGAAATGTGCTCAGATGTTTTAGTCCTCTGTATGGCAGGATACAATAACCACATACAGTCCTCTGTACATTGAACACACACACACGTATATATTTTCAGTTTATTGATTCATCTTTATTTCACAGTCCTACACAGCAATGATGGTGGCCACGGCTCGCCACGCAGCCAGGCGAGCGTGCACCTCCTTGTGTCCTGCCATGCACACTGAGCAGCACATTGCACGAGCAGAGAAAACTTGAATTATACAGATGTCTCCGTCCCTCACAGGCTCACTGGTGCCTGCACACAAGACAGCAGACACACAGCACTGCTGCTGCTCAGGCAACAGCCTGCCTGTCAGACAGACATCCATCAGTGCAGAGTGGGAGGATACAGCTGTTTTACTGCGGCTCCCTCCTCCTCACTGATGCCAACGACTGGAGAGAGGACAGACTTTGTGTCAGAATTAGCTGCCGGAACAAGGGAAGGAGACGGTGTATCATCTGTGAGAAGCTAGCTCAAGCATCAAGGCAGAGATGGAAACATTTCAGGCTGGAAAAACGTGACTGACAGCTCTTCATGTCAGAGGCACAGCTTGTAAATCTCTGGAAGTAGATTTTTAAAGAAGACTACATTCTCTGTCTTCTCCAGATGTTCTTCGGGGTTCATACATAAGAAATATCACAGTAACAATGAGTCAGTAAGGGATGTCTCTGTGGCCGAATCTCCTCAGCTGTGATACTCGTGCAGGTATCACTGTCAGCTGATTGGATGAAAGACCTGCAGTGCTGCCGTATCACCAGAGAGAGCTCTGGCGTCATCTTGTGGAATAATGTGAGAACAGCAACCGTTAAATACTAAACTTCTATCATCACCGTCCACCCTCCATTATATCATTGTTTCTCTGCTTCACACCTTTTAGAATTCTATTATACATAAAGGCCAATATTAACATACCAGAAGAGATAGTGTTGCCGTCATTCCACAGAACGTACAGTTTAATTTAGAATTAAAAATAAAGAAAATGTGGAATTTTCAGTATAAACGTATACTTTAACTATAAAATAGGTTTTCATTGTTTGTCAGCAATACTATTATTTCATGTTAAAAACATATATTTATGTCCAAAGGACTTGAAACGTTGTGATATGACTATTATAATTGCAAGTTGCCAGTTATAAAACAAGTCATACAAATTTTCAGTCAGTTGTGAAGACTTGATATTTATTTATTTGATTAGGTCAATGCACATTAGTCAACATTTTGTTAAATGGCCAGAGTTAGCCAATCAGCTGTTTTTCAACTGTAGTCCTACCTAGCATGCATGTCTTTATGTGAAGAAACTGCAGCACCCTGTGTTACGCCCCAGTCTAGGGGTGCCTAGGACGCAACATGAATCAGAATAAATGGCCCCATCTTCCCTGTCCCCCAAGCAGCCACAAAACTTAATATTTGATCCCAATGTTTTTATTGGACATACAAATAAATACATGAAATATAATTGGTGATCAAACAGATATGTAACGTAACTAAAGCTTCAGGGTGGCAAGGAGAGCAAACGAGGAATGCCTGCTGGCTTCCCCCTCTCTCTGCTGACGGCCACCATGTTGCCTCTTTAAATATCCGGTTGTTCAGCTGCAGCCAATCCCGGGTTGGGCATAGCTGCCTCCACCAATCATCCTCTAGCAATGGCACAGCGCTATTTGCATATGGAGAAAAGAAACAGGACACATGCGTGCACACACACACTGCAAGACAAACAAATACGACAACAGTTGTAACACCTGGGAAACCCATGCAAACACGGAGCGTGGATTCCTAAAATCAACCTGGATTCGAACCAAGAACCTTCTAGATGTGAAGGAGAAATGCTAACCACCTAAAGCCTACTTTAGTTGTTATCAAAAGTTTTTAATTAATTGGATGGACACGTTTTTTTAACACTCAACTATTATCGTTACGTTGTCAGCACAATCCAGAAAGAGTTGTTAAAACACAAAATAATTAATGCAACTAGTACATTCATTATTTTAAGTTGATACAACTACGCACTTTTTAAAGTCCATTTTGGGAAACACTTATTCACTTTCTTGCAGAAAGTTAGATGAGAAGATTGATACTCTCTAATATCTGATATATATATATATATATATATATATATATATATTAGATATGATACAGGCAGCTGCCAGTTAGCTTAGCATGAAGACAGGGGGAAACAGTACATCAAAGCTGACTAAGACAGAAACAGTATATAAAAACTATATATATAGAGATGTTTATATATATATATATATATATATATATATATATCTTCTTCTTCTTCTTCTTCATCCGCTTATCCGGAGTCGGGTTGCGGGGGCAGCAGCTCCAGTAGGGGACCCCAAACTTCCCTTTCCCGAGCCACATCAACCAGCTCCGACTGGGGGATCCCGAGGCGTTCCCAGGCCAGGTTGGAGATATAATCTCTCCACCTAGTCCTGGGTCTTCCCCGGGGCGTCCTCCCAGCTGGACATGCCTGGAACACCTCCCTAGGGAGGCGCCCAGGAGGCATCCTTACCAGATGCCCGAACCACCTCAACTGGCTCCTTTCGACGCGAAGGAGCAGCGGCTCTACTCCGAGCTCCTCTCGGATGACTGAGCTTCTCACCCTATCTCTAAGGGAGACGCCAGCCACCCTCCTGAGGAAACCCATTTCGGCCGCTTGTACCCTGGATCTCGTTCTTTCGGTCATGACCCAGCCTTCATGACCATAGGTGAGGGTAGAAACGAAAATTGCCCGGTAGATCGAGAGCTTTGCCTTCTGGCTCAGCTCCCTTTTCGTCACAACGGTGCGATAAACAGAATGTAATACCGCACCAGCTGCTCCGATTCTCCGACCAATCTCACACTCCATGGTCCCCTCACTCGCAAACAAGACCCCAAGGTACTTAAACTCCTTCACTTGGGGTGCCACTCCTTTCAGCTATGAACAGGAAAGTGAGGCTACAATTTGCACAAGCTCATCGAAATTGGACAATAGAAGATTGGAAAAACGTTGCCTGGTCTGATGAGTCTCGATTTCTGCTGCGACGTTCGGATGGTAGGGTCAGAATTTGGCATCTACAACATGAAAGCATGGATCCATCCTGCCTTGTATCAACGGTTCAGGCTGGTGGTGGTGGTGTCATGGTGCGGGGAATATTTTCTTGGCACTCTTTGGGCCCCTTGGTACCAATTGACCATCGTTGCAACGCCACAGCCTACCTGAGTATTGTTGCTGACCATGTCCATCCCTTTATGACCACAATGTACCCAACTTCTGATGGCTACTTTCAGCAGGATAATGCGCCATGTCATAAAGCTGGAATCATCTCAGACTGGTTTCTTGAACATGACAATGAGTTCGCTGTACTCAAATGGCCTCCACAGTCACCAGATCTCAATCCAATAGAGCATCTTTGGGATGTGGTGGAACGGGGAGATTCGCATCATGGATGTGCAGCCGACAAAATCTGCGGCAACTGTGTGATGCCATCATGTCAATATGGACCAAACTCCCCTGAGGAATGCTTCCAGCACCTTGTTGAATCTATGCCACGAAGAATTGAGGCAGTTCTGAAGGCAAAAGGGGGTCCAACCCGTTACTAGCATGGGGTACCTAATAAAGTGGTCGGTGAGTGTATATTGTAGTGTTATAAGAGCAGAATAAATATGGCAATGTAATATGAACAATGTATGAACGTCATGTACAGTGCAATGTAGTAGCGGTGATATACTAGTAATAAGAATAATATAGATTATATATGCCTTGTATTAACAGAATATATAGTAAGAAAAACAGAATATACTGTATATGGATAAACTGAGTGTTCCATATAGACAGATATGTGCAGTGTGGTAACATAAGAATAGTAAGAATAAGTATGTGCAGGCTAAATAGTATGAAGAGCAGTAGAATATGACTATGTATAGGTGTACCTCACCACTCTCTAAAACTTAATGTTATGGTTTATGGTTTTTTTCTGCATTTGTTGCTTTCTGTTTCCTCCCTGGTCTTGTGTTGTAGTTTCTGTTTTGTGTTTCCTTGTGAGTGTCTGGATGTTCGGTTTCCTGTTTTATTTTGATAGTCTGGTTTCCTGTGCTGTCTTGATTCTAGTTTTACTACCTACCTTGTGTATCCCTCCTCTGTGATTGTCGTCCCGCCCCAATGTGATTCACCTGGTGTATCTGTGGGTACACGATCCGTCCTGCCAGCACAATCCGTTCTGCGCATGTGCAAGATGTTCGCGCATGCGTATATGATATTATGATGAACGCGGATTTACGACACTGCACGATCTGTTCACACATAGACAGTTAAAGAAAGTCTGTTAGCCTCCACCGGAAAGCTAACGTTAGTTCTAACATTCGAATTCGGCTAACCGCTAGCTGAGACCATAGACATATATATGTCTATGGCTGAGACAGCATGTAAAATGAATGAATGAATGAAGTTAACCGTTTAAATATATAACAGCTGTTACGTCAGTTCTACTTTACTTGTGCTCATTTAAAACACTATCACTCAAGACTTGTCTTTATTATTACTATAAAGTCTTAATTTAGCTGTAGCTGCTTTCCCCACTGTTTAGTTAGAGTAACAATATTTTAGGCTGAATCAAGCTGTCAGCTAGCAGTTAGCCGAATTAGCTGTTAGCTAAACTAACGTCGTTAGCTTTCCGGTGGAGGCTAACAGCAGACCGCTACTGTGGAACTGACCGTACCGTGCCGTAAATCCCTGGTAAATCATGATTATCATCTGCGCGTGCGCTTACATTTTGCACATGCGCAGAACGGATCGTGCAGGCAGGACGGATCGTGTACCGACAGTATCATCTGTTCCTCGTTTGCCTGTTACCTCCTGTATTTAACCTCTGTGTTCCCTTTGTCTCTCGTCAGATCCTTTTGTGTGGTTGTCCACCATTTGCCTGTCCTGATCAGTGTTTTCTTCATTTGGACTATTCCCAGAGGTCAGTTTGTCCCCTTGAGTTTTCCCTTCTCTCTGTGGACCTTTTCTTTGGATTGGTGACTCTTTTTTTGTATTTTGTCATTCCATTTTTTGTTAATAAATCCTGGTTAAACTATCTCCTGCCTGCTTGCCTCATCTCTGCATTTGGGTCCTCACTCCCCTTGTTGTAACAGTTAATTTACAATTAAATAAGACAAAAATTACAACTAAACCTCAATATAGCAAGTATTTTAACCTTAAAGAATAAAGGATGGATCCCCTTATTTTTTCAACGTCAGTAATGAAATATTATAAAGATAGAAAAATCGTATTAAACCAAAGAAACGCTTATAAACACATATTACTTGAGGTTCCTAGAGTCTCTAAAAGTAGAATAGGAGCCAGGGCATTCAGCTATCAGGCTCCTCTCCTGTGGAACCAGGTTCCAGTCTGGGTTCGGGAGGCAGACACCGTCTCCACATTTAAGAGTAGGCTTAAGACTTTCCTTTTTGATAAAGCTTATAGTTAGGGCATATATAATAATATGCCCTACCTTAACCAGGGTTTGTATCTCATCTGACCTTCCTGACTCTAACCCCATTTTCTCTCCCCCTACCCTAACCAGGGTTTGTATCCCATCCCCCACTTTGACCGTCTTGAAACTCTATCTTTCTCTCCCCCATAAGTGGTCTGTATATCCCCACTTTGACCTTCCTGCCCTTAGCCCTGACCCTCATGACCTTGGCCCTGGGTGAACAGGGGAGGGTTTGGGAATGGCCTGGCCAGGCTTTCTTTACACTATCTCTCCTGGTTAAAAGTGGTTTTAGACAGCTGGGACTTCCTGTGACACACCTAGTTCCTCTCTCTCCTCTATTTTTCTATCTTTCCAATTATGTGCATCCATGTCCCAGAAATGCTTGTTACTAACCTTTGGGGAGTCATTCCCGAGTCCTTATGTTTTTCCCCCAGCATCGGATCAGGGAGGCTCCAGAATCGAGGTTGCAGCTGTCGCCATGGTCCCGCTACAATGCCATGTTCCTCCTGCTACACTCTTTGCCGACTACAAAGGACTACTAACAACTACTATTTTTTTGGGATTGTAACTGCCACTTTTCATTCTAACCCCAAAAGAATACCAAGAGCCTGGGTCTGACCGAGGTTTCTGCCTAAAAGGGTCGCCACTGTACTTTTTGCTCTGGAGGACACTGTTGGGTCCTTGTGAATTCTGGAGTGTGGTCTAGACCTATCTATCTGTAAAAGTGTCTTGAGATAACTCTTGTTGTGAATTGATACTATAAATAAATTGAAATTGAAATTGAAATTGAATCCAACAATGAAAAATATAATTCAATAAATTGTTCCATGTCTCAATATTAATTGTGTAAAGTGCTTGACCATGCAGTTGTATGATAATCTTTCTTTTGTAATTGCAGTATGCTAGCGATGACCCAAATGTACCCTGGCACACCCTGCTCCCCCAGCTCATGGGTGCCATAATTGGGATCATGGACGTGGTGTGCTGGGAACATTGCTGGAGGAGGGCTACAGAGAGCCGGGGAGGTGGCTCAGAAGAAGACTGGAGAGCCGGCAGAGGGAGAAAGAGGCTTTAGACGCCAAATGCAACAGCTTCAGCAGGAGCTTGAGCTGTTGCACGTGGCCACAGCTTTCAAAAAAGATGGTAAGTGTTTAGTTGTGCCGCATATCGTCACAGCTGTGACTGTGATAGTACACTTTTACACTAGTGACATATAGTAAGTGTCAAAGTACAGTACATGTGTATTGTGGTCTGTAATACACAAACATGCATTTTGCAGCATATTCGGAAGTGATGGCTCATGTCACATAGTTATTACTCTTTTAAAAGGATAGGCTATGTTGCTTAAAATCAACGTAAAAAATGTTACTAGCAGCAATACAGACAGGTGAAAATAATAATAAATTTATCGTCCAGGAATTGACATTATAAACACGACTATACAGTATCTGTAACACCTCACCGACAATTTAGCACATGTAGTATGTGAAATATGTTTTATTGATAGGGTTATTAGAAGATTATTGTGATTAAAAATGCATACTTTTTATCTTTTTTTTGCAGAGGCAGAGCAGGGAGAGGAAGCTAGGCCTTAGATTTGTTTTTCTCTGTTCATAGTTTTATTTAGTTAGTGTATTTATTTGAGTTTTTTGTTGGAGATGGCAAGTCCCTTTGGGGTGAACTTTTGTATTTTTTATTTAAATAAAGGTTTTGTTGATCATGAGTTTCACATGGTATTGTTTTGGTTGGAGCTGTGGTTGTTATCCCAAACCTAGCATCATAGCATCAAACACTTACACCTTAATTAAAGGCCAAAGGCCTAAATGACAGGTGGGGAACCTTTTTGACAACAAGGGCCATATCAGTTTATAGTTTCACAGACCACGCTTTTTTTGTTGCTTAATGAACCAAAGAGTGAGATGAGACCAAGTCAGTTGTCAGTAATGAATGGATGTTGTATGTTTGACTGCCTGAGTGCTGTTTGGAAAGGAAGAATGGCCCTCTCAAGCAGCCATTTTACTTGGAAACCTGCACACAGGTACAGCTCCTAAGGCCTCCTGACCCACAGACAAGTAACAAAGAAAAACAAGAGAGGGGCATCGCACTATTGTTTTGGGGAAATTTGCCATTGCATTTCACTAAACTTTGGAGCTTGCACATAGTCAAATTTCCTGACTTTTGCTCCGCCATCGTGTTGTGGGTTCTCCTTTATCAGGCTCCGCTTTCGTGGGCTCTTAGCACCGTCAGGGGGAACTGGCACCGTGGAGGCTTGGACTCATCATAACTGCTGGCAGATTTAGTCAGGGCTCAAGCGCCAACAGCGGCTTAAGAATAGGGGTTCCCGCCCCTTCACAGCTTTTGAACTGTACAACGTCCTATTAGTACAAGTCCTGTGTGAGGTATCATTGAATTCAGCAGGGAGTTCCCTTTTCATTGGTGACGATTTGCAATGCAAATGCATGGTCACAAGGAGCGGCATGTGCGCATATTAGCGAGGGCCCGTTAAACGCTGCTTGCAGATTTAATGTTCTTTTTGCCTTTCATGTAATTTATTTTAAAAACCTTTCAAATGAAAATACAGACAATTTAAAAAAAAGTTAGGTACCAGCAGGATTGAATTTTTTATATTTTATTCAGCAAAGTTATTGGACCAAACGGTCTAAATGACCATCATGGCAGTTGTAGTTAACTGTTATTACATAGTAATTTCTTAACCTGTGATTCACATGATACTTTTAGAGAAGATTAATTTAACAGATCTGAAAGGGAAACAGCATATTGGAGAAGAGCCCAACACCAATCCAGAGAGATATAGCATGTGGTAAAGAACCAGGTTACGCCCTCCGAGAATCCAACATCAGAGTAAATTGTCTTTCTTATTCTGTTCAGCATACATGAAGAACACATGATCAGTAAAGTAATGCTTTGTGAATCATTTCAGACAGAGAAGGGTTGGAAGGAAGGATGGAAGTCAAGAGAATTTGCAAGACTACAGAAATTCACTGTCACCCAGATCAAAAACCCATCGCCTGTTAGGAAGGTTTCCTGTACCTAGAGAAGTGCACAGAACTGTAGTTTTCAACCATGACTTGGTGGACAACATCTGCAAAAAGTACGCCTCTACCAAACACAAGAAATCTAGACGGGCAATTGCAGCTCTAGGTCAGAATGAAAAAAAAATTCAACAGACTCAATTTCCAGAACGCAGCAGAAAACAGTGAGATATCCACCATTCACCAACAAGATAAAATACAGATCTCTAGGGTTTTAACATGACAAAGTTGTGTCCTTTTGGACAAGAGATGACTACAGTTGCCTTAACAGCCAGAAAATCACAAACAACAAGAGGGAAGATAAAGAAACGACACCATGAAAAACCTGCCCCAACTGCAGGATCTCATACTCGTTCTGCCGTAAGCGGCCCATCCGGGTGGTCCAGCCATCCATTTGCAGACAGAGACCTGGAACAAGAGAATCTGTTTTCTCGTAGAGAAGCTACATTCTCTTCGACTCACTAGGAGCACTGACTTGGAGAAAATTGCTGAGTCAATATGCAGTGATGGATTTGCAAGTGTAACCGGTGGGTTAAATATGGTCACGCGAGACATCACGTGTGACGCACGGAAATAAAGGCTCGGCCGGTAAGCGCTGACTTTCCCTTTCTGCTGCTGTCGCTGCCTGGTGTGCTGTGTGGTCGGGACGAGCGTTCGGTGTGGTGTGCGGGTTTGCTAGATGGTACGTTGTGTGGCATGTTGGGCTGCATATTTTGCCAGACAGTGATAGATACTGTCGTTTTCTTTTTGTCCATACAGCCAAGCCAAGTCATAGCGCCGCTGCTGTTTTGCCTAGACTAGATTGTTTGCTCACTTACGTGTACTAACTTGTAGTTCGCTCGTACTGGAATTTGTTAATGATTGTGTTTTATCTTTATCGAGGAAAGTTTGTCCTGGGGTGGGGTGTATCCGTTCTAATGAATTTTAATTACGCCAGAGTGTTCTTTTAGAAATAGTGGTTGCTTAAGTTAGTGGTCAATAGGTGGTGACGTATAACTAGCCAATTGTAATAGTATACTGCATGGTTTTAATGTTTTGATATTTACATGTGGTGTTTTATTTACTGTTACTAAATCTGGTAATACAATCCACCTATGAAAGCTGTTGCAATCAGTTTTTAAATGGTTTCTTCAAATTTATTAAACACTTAACTAAACTGATATCACTCCTCCTGTACCTTGGAAATTTGGTTGTTCTGTTTTCTTTATTACATTAGTTGTGTTGCCATTTGATTGTTCTTTTATAGTTATGTTTAAGTGAATGTTGTGTTTTTTTTAGTTTGTAATAAATTATTTTTTGTAGGTTCGAACAACCACGTCTTTGATCTTTTATGTGGGCTTGCCTGTGCAGTGGGAGTCCCTGGGATTGGTAACACCTGAAATCATATTTAAACTCTTTGGGTGAAAGTCCCAAGGTGGCGTTGTCAATGGTTAAATTGCTAAGGTTTGGCTAAGCCTACCGTTGGGCCTGGTTACACAAGCAAGTGTTTTTTTTCACACAGTGGACAACGGAGACTGTTCTCAGAGAGAAAACGAACAAGGAAGGAAAAAATAAGAAAGTGTCTGTCCAAACAAGTTTGAAGAACCTAACAGAGCACTCCCAATGCCAACTTAAAAACTTCAGAAGACACCTCTTCAACATAAAAGCTCATGAATGCATGAATTCATGTAGCTTTCTCCCAAAACTATGCTTGCAATACTCCTGTGAAATACAAGCTGTACACTTTGCTTCGAACCAGCAGCTGGCAACACTCCACACTGGTGGTGGAGAGGAAGAACATGTGTGCTTTGGCACAATATCTATCTACCTATCTATCCCCAATACTTGACCTGGTCAAGGCTTCCCATCCCAGTGTGAATGTGGTGCATTTCTTCAGCGATGGTCCGTGCACACTATACAGGCATATAGGCAATTTCTATCTGTTTTGTACTGAGCTGCAGCAATGTGGGTTCCAATCAGGCACCCACAACTTTTTTTTTAGGCGAGCCAAGGCAAGGGTGCTCCAGATGGAGTTGGAGTCCCCCTCAAAAGGACTGCTGACAGACTTGTCAGCAATGGGAAAGACATTCCAAATGCTGATCTCTTCTTCAATGCACTGGTGGATGTGCAGACTTCAGTAAAACTGTTCTACATAAGTGAAAAACATGTTGAAAGATATGGAAAAGTGGAGGGGTCTCCCCATGTCTGTTCAAGCCTGTGTCTCTGTGGTTAAAATGTTTTACCCAGGATTGATTTTGTGAGCTCTATGCTACCTCCCAAACTACAATACAGAAAAGAGATAAAACAAAAATATGTAGGCTATCAATTTAATGATTAAATAAGGTAGTGTCACCAAACTTATCTCAATTATAACTTGTCTCCAGCTAATTGCACTACAGCACTTACTTTTAAAAAATAAACATATGCTCATTTTTTTATAATGCGTTTGGTTCTCTTTTCTGTATTGTAGCTTATAGACGGTCCCAAAGCACTCCTTGCAGTACAAACACAGGAACTAAACAGAGCTGAATTAGCACAACTTTCATGCATTTCTTTCACATCTACAGCAGTCAGATTCACTGTGAGATGTAGTTGGCACTGCACTTTGAGAATTCTTTAAGAAAAGTCTAAATCTTTTTGACAATCTTCATTGGACCACGCCTCTCTTTCCTCAAAAATCAAGAAGAAACAACAGGCGTCGTGTGTATGATAACATAGGGGAGCGACTTGGATCAAATAGATCTGTAGACGTACTTGAGTCTGTTGATTCTTGCTGGCATATACCGGTCAAGTAAAGAAGCCACAGCCAGTTTATGGAGTGCTCTGTCTGGTCCAGCACCTTTTGGAGCTAATATGCTCCTCAAAGTGTTTCACATCATCTCGAGGGTAATGCAATTCGATGATGATTCGGGATACGAGAACAGCACGCCGTGCACGGAACAAACTTCAGAGGTCGCTGTGCCTTCAAGCAGTACATGCCGAGTAAACCTGGCAAGTATGGCATAAAGATCTGGGTAGCATGCAATGCCAGGACCAGCTATGCTTACAACATGCAAGTTTACACTGGCAAACACGCTGATGGACAGCCAGAAAAACAACAGGGCACGCGTGTGGTTCATGACATGGCAGAAGGTCTCCAGGGAAAAAAAACATCACATGTGATAATTTCTTCTCATCATATGCACTTGGCCAGGAGCTGCTAAAAAAAAGCTATTTATGGTGAGAACAGTACGGAAGAACAAACCTGAGCTTACACTTGCACTGATTGCAACAAAAGACAGGGTTTGCAAGTTCTCTGAGACACACACACACACACTTGTGTCCTATTGTCCCAAAAAGGTAACAAAAATGTGCTTCTGATGAGCATGCTTCATCTGGATGCTGCTGTCAGCGCCAGGGAAGACAAAAAGACCCAAATCATCCTGGAGTACAACATCAACAAAGAGGGAGTGTACAACCTCGACAAGGTACAGTATTACACTTTTTTTGTTCAATTTTTACCGTCATTCATGGATTTCATTTTTGTGTCATAAAAAAAATAATAGTGTAAATTTTGAATGATTTGTTGTTTGTTTCTTTTGTTGCAGCTTACAAGTACAAGTACAAGTACATATGCAAGAAAAATGACCCCTGTATAACACACTTGACGTGTCCCCCTACAATTCATTTGTACTGTGGACTGAGATCAACACGGCATACCATCAATTGCCACAGGTTGAACTGGCGACACCTCTCATCAAAAGCCGCCAGGTTCTTCTCTACAGCCAGCCTCCAGCCTCTGCCAGCTTGGTTGTGGATGTCCAGAAGGATACACCCTCTCCTGTACCGCAGCTCATACTGACCCAGCTGCTCCTCCAGATCAACCGTGCATAAGGAAAAGGTGCGATACTGCCCTGGCAAGAGCAATCTTAAAACAACACCATGCAAACATTTACAAAAACACACCATTACCACCATACACTGTCACTCGCACACTGTTTTTCTGTGTTTTTGAATTCATTATCCAAGTTATCCATTTATTTTCCGAATTTACATTTTGAAAAGTTGAAACTTTAGGAAAGAAATTTAAACTGATGATGATAATGAAATCAATTTGCTCTTTCTATGTCTATTTGTGAATAAAATTGCATAACATTTTGACCAAGGGATATTTTTGCATTTGGCATTTACCAGTCTGTTGACAAAAAATGACTAATACTTTTTGCCCATTTTATTCAAAAATAAGAGGTAAAATGTATTAATGTTTAAAAGTGTAAAATGAGTTCTCACAGCAGTTTGTGAAATGGTCACATTATTTTTGATCCATTGATTTGTCAACACAGACACGGTTTTCTTGTTCATTTCGTTGTGGTCCCCACAATCCGCGGTCTCTGGGGGCAACATCGGGGAAATGAAACGCCAACAACAACTTTTTTCTTTCATTGCTGATAATGTCGAAACTATTGGTCAAGCTCTAAATCGTTAACTTGGCTCCGCCCTCCTACGTACTTAGGCTCAATTTTCATTTTCCTTCAGTACTCCATCTGGGTTTGCGCTATATTCGTGGGTGTCTCTCCGGGCAAATATTTGGTGGTCCAATCAGCAAACAGAGAGAGGTTTGGTAACCCGCCTTCAAGGAAGTTAACTCTTGTCCATGGAGAGTGGCCAGACTCTCTGTACACATGAGATGTTCCAGAGTTGGACCAGGCTACTAAATCTTTGCCCTACTATGCAAATAATGTGAGTAATGCAATCAAATATAACATTTATGCAAAACATGCAGCAGACCAGGGGCTTCAGACTGGGGGTAAAACCAATACTGATTACCAGGGCCGAGGGAAGAGAGGGCCCTTGAAAAGTTAAAAAAAAATTTTAAATTCCATAATGCATTGACTACATTTTGCATACAAAAAAATCTTAAGGACTGTCACACCAGGGGGGAGTGGCATAGCAACAGACCCCTCCTCCTCTTTAGATTTGAGACAAGATGAGCTTAAGTAAAAATTTAAGTAAAACCACATTTAGGCACTTTGACAAAAAGGTGTTAAGTAACACTAACATCTTAGTGTGTTTTATTATATTAAGGTTACAATGAGAATAAGAGGTTAATATCAAATAGAGAGAGATGATAGAAAAGATCTGATTGAGGAGAATGGGAGGGAAGAGAGCAAGCAGCGTGAGTGTTGCTCTGTGTGGAAATGAGAGATAAGGAACTGGACAGTAGGCAGAGCAATGTAGACCAGTTTTTGCCAGAGGATCCAGGACTGTGGCCAGATAAATTAAAGAATCATCAGAGAGACACCCTAGTATGCAGGCTGGCAAGTAAAGGTACAGAGAAAACAAACAAAATGTAGTAGGCCTAGTAACCACAGTAAAGTAGTCTAGAGAATGTTGGGGAAGGAGGTTTCAAATGTGTGTAGACAAAAAATCCGCCTACTCTAAGTATTACAGTTAGTAGTTATTACCCTATATACATCTAGGCCTTTTTTTGCTGCGGGGGTGGGGGTGGTTGAGGAACATGGGGGCCCATTAGGACTGCCTATGTATAGGGCCCAGGATCTTGTCCTACGCCCCTGCAGCAGACTATAATGAGGCATGGCTTACCTGTTGAGTGGTTGGATCGCAATGATGGAAAAAACTGTTTGTGTAACAGCGCTGGGATGAGAGAAGCTGCACCAGGAGCCGTTGATAATCCTCTCTGTATCGCTCCCAGTTAGGCACATGCGCTGCGTGTTGAACACACTATGCCTCGCTGCTCAGCTGTGTGTTGAGCTTAAATCCAAAAGAAAGCTGCATGGTATTTTTACCCTGGTTTGTAGTCCAGTGTGGTGTAACGGAGTTAAAAATGCACTTGATTATTTTCATTTCCAATTTGTTTAATTTAATTTTAATCATATTTTAATTATCATTTAATGATTTGTTGGGTATTTGTGAATTTCATCTTATTGAGTACAATTCATTTATCACATCGCTATTGTTTCCTACAGATATGTTGTTACTGCAATGCGCTGCTTTTGTGCCTCCTAAGTTTCCGTAGCTTCCAGTTTCCCCTCACAATAATGTCTTGTATTGCTGAGGTAGGTTGCTTGTAAAATGCTGCTGCACTATTTTATTGTTTTTTTGAAGATTGTGTTGTGACCCTTAAATATTTAATTTTCGCGAAGTTAATACAATGTTAACTAACTGTTTTGTGTGGTTTTTACAGTTAAATATAACTAGTAAAGATGCTTGGTCTAACTTTTTTTTCCTTTTGCGCGCTTGCTATATGACAAATAACGGAGGTACAGTCCATTATGAGTGTGTAAATTCTCTTGTGTGATGTTTAGGTGCAGATGGCGTTATGAACATGGGAAACAGGCCTCTGATGTGATGTGGTCTTCTGCAGGTGTGTGTGTCTCTTTGTTGGATGTATAACTTTTGTTATTTCTGTTTCACTTTGTTCACTGAAGCTGTTGGAAAGTTTTTCATGTTGGTTATAGTTCGGGTTGGGTTTTACCCTGTCTGTCCACCAGTTCCCTGACCATTCAGAGACCATGACGCCTTGTATTGCTGAGGTGCAGATGGTGTTATAAACATAGGAAACAATGGGTGATGTTGTCTTCTGCAGAAAAATAAATTCTGGAAAAACGTCAGCTAAAGTGGTTGCCTTTCATAGTCCACATCTGTCCTGTCCACATCTGTTACAGAGGCAGAGATCCTCCTACAATACCAAAACTAATCGCCATGTGAATAGAGATGGAGAGATGGATGCACCCTCCATGTTGAGTGTTACCTACTGTGCCTGAGTTATTTGAAAAGTTTTAAGTGTTATCTAATTTATGTCATTAGGATATTGTCAATATTTTTGGCATGTTTGTATGATTAACAACTCGTGAAGCTAAGACTCTCTTTTGGTGGTGTCAGAGAGGAGGAAGCTGTCCAAACTAAATGCCATCTTGGACAATGTCTCGCATCCACTCCATGGCTTGTTGATAAATCACAGGAGCACTTTCAGTGATAGACTCATTCTACCAAAATCCACCACAGAGCGCCACAGGAAGTCATTCCTGCCTGTGACCATCAAACTTTATAACTCCTCCCAAGTGTCTGACACGCAGACACTTAGAGAGGTTGATACTGGACAATATTATCTGTATTATCTGTTTTGTGCAATAACACTGGCCTCAAATATGTGCAATTCTCAAGTTTACCATTGCAATTCCTTAATTATGTAAATTATGTAATAATGTATAATAATAACATTCCTTTAACTATGTAAATACGTACGTACATATCCACACTCCTTATATTTCTTATTTTTATTTCTACTCTGATATTTCTACTATTTGTACAACTGCAACACAGAGTTTCCCTTCGGGGATCAATAAAGTATTTCTGATTCTGATTCTGATAACTCAAAGTACTGTACATGGTGTGTTTATTCCTATCCCAGGTGAGCTGTGCCGGCAAAGCTCTCGTCTACAGAGGGTCAAGTAATATTTCACCTATGAAATCAATCCCAGATCAGGGCACACAAATGTAACATACATGGTGCATACACTCCTGTTTCCACCTGTTCATGTATTCCATGCAGAAGCTGACAAGTTACAGTACAGACAGCACTGCCCCAAATGGACTAGCACCTCCCACTGGTTAGACTGGAAAATTACTCTGTTTAATGAAAGTGTCCGTGTAGGTGTATAAACGATCTCAAAATACATACCATAGCAACAGAAACTGATGAAAAATTAATACTTGGTGTTGTATGGGGGGGAAGCCTCTGGCATTAATCACGTTGTCAAATAAATACATGTGTACAACCAGGACAGCTCACCTGCTAATCTGTATGTGCATGGCCCTGTGTTGCTGTATACTCCCATGTGACATGAGGCTTTGTTTGTAATTCAAGGTGACACTAAGCCTGAATGTGCAGTGTTGCGTGCGTCACTGAATGGGATGCCGTGGGAAAATAAAGGAAGGGGAGAAGAAACATTAGAGGAGGGCTGAGGGCGATGGTAGGAAGGATGCTGAACCTGTGCCCGGCAGGAAGAAAGACTGGAAAGTGAGTGACAGCGTAGTGTGGCCGTCTATTTCCTTTGTCAATTTTTTTTTTTTACTTTGTCGGAATACTTAAGGTCCTTTATGTCCCAGTGAAGATGAGCTGTATTCCTGTCTCACACAGGTAAGCTACACGACTAAAATACTCCAAATACTTTCTAAAGGGACATTTTACACAATGTAACTGCCTGCTCAAACGTTCCTAGCTGTGAGAAATGATGCGTGTTTTACAGAGAGTACAGTGGTAAAAATGAGACCACGCTGTAGATTTAACAACAGAACAGCATTGATTGCAGAGGTTTCTCATACCTAAAATTAAATCAGTCGAAACCTCAAAGTTGAAATGGGATTACACACCAACGCCCTGGGATAATCATGTTAATCAGCTGTTAAACAGCTCACTATACAGTCCGTTAAATTAGTATTGTAATGGAACTGTGCAATGCAGTGACATTTTAGTAGCCACAGACTCTATTCAAGTCCATATAGATGCAATAAACAAAACCAAAATCAACACTGAAATTGCCCATGTGTCCCTTTTTTCATTCAGATGCTTCATGCTAATATCATCATCAGTATAGCGCATAATGCATACTTTTCATTCATTCATGTGTATTGATGCCTACCTGTAAGTCAAATTATGGAATGGGCCAGCTCTGAGCTTTCTGTTATCATATTAGTAATCACCTGGACAACCACTAGTGGAACCAAATGTTCTCAGAATCATTATTATTCTATCTAAGGCCTTCCTTTTTAATCCTTTGAGTTGTTTAAGCCTGTTATGTGCTTACCTGCAGATTAGTCTTCCCGTTATACCTAAATTTGGTGTCCAAGCTGCCCTTTGTTTTGCAGCAGAAAATCTCTCTGGGAAACGCGTGGTAACCTCCAATAGTACCCGAGGTGTCGAGCTGAGTTGGAAATCCTTGGGCTGAACATGTTTGATCTTGGGTCATATCAGACTTTCACATCTGTACAGCTGCTGTACAGCGGTTTATTTTCAACCGTGTAGATCATGCCTGGGTTCAGGTGGAAGATGTATAGGCCTATTTAGACCTTGTTGGAAAAGTAAAGGTGCATGTGAACTGCAGCGTGATTAATGATACACAGAATGCGGGATGGTTACCTGTCTTCCTTTGTATATGGAATTGTCAATCCAGTTCAGTACAGTAGATAAGCATTTGAGTTTCTTCTGTTGAACAGATTTGCGAGGCATCATACACATGTAGATGAAGATTACTTTTGTCCTATGTGAACTTGTAATATTTTGTCACAAAGTGTGTAGGTGGAGAGACTGACCCGACGTCACCTCTCGAAAAACGTAACTACACGTCGCGGTGATGCACGTCTCTCGGCCGTGGCATGGTAGCGTCTCATTTTCCCCCCTGACTCATTTCCTGGTTCTCCTTCTCCATAAACAACATGAAATCAAGGAGAGGGAGACCTTTTCCTGCTATAGATTTCCCACTGTGGTCAGAAAGAACAGGGGAGACTTTTTGTTTCTCTCACTATGATCTGTCACTCTCTCACTCGCTCTACCACACACTCCCATATTGACGCACACACCAAGGCACAAGTATAAACTTCAGGCCACTTCCACAGGCTACGGCGAAAGCTCAGTGTGGAGCCTCCGCATAACCACAAATCAAGCTGTACCTGTAGCCTGGACAGGAGGTCTCACATTGCTCTGATCATGGCTGCAGTCTAACATTTTTATTATTATTGTAAATTGGCTTCTAGGTTTCCGGAAAGATGCCATTTGTGTAGCTTCTATTCTTTGCTGAAGGCTTGGAGCACAGAAGGTATCTTTTGATTCTGTTTTGCTGAAATTCAGTGAGCCAGTCAGAGTATTGATGAGGTTGGATGATAGAAAAGCCAAATTTCACCCAAAATGTGTTGTGTGTTTGCAGTTTGAGCACCATTCTCAGCCAAGTGGAATCTCAGATGGAGGAGATTCCCGTTGAGAGAAGAGGCAGCAAAGCCTACCAGGTGCAGCAGACGTCTGTACTGTAGTTTTAATAGTATCACTTGTCTGGATCATTTGTTTGTTTCTAATTATCTCAGTACAGTGTGCAGATTGGTGCTTTAACAAAGGTGTGACATGACCCCTGGTGATACTAAAATCTTTAGTATGGTCAGTTAGTATTGTTTTTTTACCCCAGGATCTTTCTCTTTAGATCTAGGCATGACTTGTAAATATAAATAATACAAAGTGTTTTGTTTTGGAAGGCTAACATATCTCCTCCTTGGAGCAGATCTTCCCTGAAGCCAACATGAATGACGACTCAGATTCCAGCTCCTATCCGGAAGGCTTTCTTTACAGGAGGGAGCGTCTTCCCTCTATAGTTGTGGAGCCCACGGAGCACAGTGAGCCGGACAGCGGAGATCCATACCGGCCCCCTCGAAGCTTAATGAACAACAATGTAGAGGAGGAGGAGGAGGAGAGGGAGGACACCATTGCTGAGCGCACAGACACCCCGGTGGAAGGGGAGCAGCAGGACGCCATGGGGGTGCAAGAAGGGTAAGGACCACATACCACAAGCAGCATGGTGGTCCAATGGCTAGCACTGTCGTTCCGGGCCTTTCTGTGTGGAGTTTGTAACCCTTTGCTTGGGTTTCCCTTCGGGTGCTTCTGTGTTCCTCCAGTCAGTTCCCTTGATCAAAGCTCAGATCTGGAGTTGGTCCCCGGGCGCTGTAAATGGCTGCCCACTGCTCCCCTGAGAGATGGGATCAATTCAGAGAATGAATTTCCCTACATCGCTATGTGACAATAAAGTAACTTTAAAAAATAAAATAAAGAATATGTCCCCCGCATAGACTGTTAATATTAATGGTCAAAGCATCTGGTTCGGCGAAGTGCTGCAAATGCGGAAGTGTCTTAAACCTGCATTCTATCTGAATTCCAGCAGGGGGAAGACTCCTTAAACCTGCATTCTATCTGAATTTCAGCAGGGGGGGACTCCTTAAACCTACTTTGTAAATGAATTCCAGCAGGGGAGGGGGACTCCTTAAACCTGCTTTCTACCTGAATTTCAGCAGTTGGGGGGACTCCTTAAACCTGCTTTATATCTGAATTCCCTTAAACCTGCATCTGGGACTCCTTAAAGGACTCCTTAAACCTGCTTTATATCTGAATTCTAGCAGGGGGAGACTCCTTAAACCTGCTTTATATCTGAATTCTAGCAGGGGAGACTCCTTAAACCTGCTTTATATCTGAATTCTAGCAGGGGGAGACTCCTTAAACCTGCTTTATATCTGAATTCTAGCAGGGGAGACTCCTTAAACCTGCTTTATATCTGAATTCTAGCAGGGGGAGACTCCTTAAACCTGCTTTATATCTGAATTCTAGCAGGGGGAGACTCCTTAAACCTGCTTTATATCTGAATTCTAGCAGGGGGGGGAAGACTCCTTAAACCTGCATTCTATCTGATCTCCAGCAGGCGGCGCAGGTGCGGTTGCAAAAGAAGGTCGGTTTCTGTAGAAGTCTCTGAGAAAGTGACGTACTTCTCACTTGATTTATTACCTCAGTAAACATTTTCATGAAGAGTTTATGGTCTCAATTGCTAGTTTTAAATCTGCAACACAGAATGAAGTTCATTTTTTGAATTATGGTTTTGTTGATTTTAAAATCTGCGATAAAGGGGGTGTTTTAGGGTGGGGCTATGATGTGACTGCCAGTAAAGTAGAGTGTAAGGGCTCCTCCCTCTCGTCTAAAATCGTCACATCTGCAACCAGGATGGCTGCACCCGTAACAGCAAACTCAACAACTCATAGCAGATCTCCACAAACCAATGGGTGACCTCTGTCCATTAATATTAACAGTCTATGACTTCAAGCACAGTCTGAAAGTTGAAATGGTGGCTTTTTGAAAACTTTTTGAATAATTTGTTGATGCTGATATTATTTTGTGTTGCAGTCACAGAAAATGACAACTATCACTGTATCAAACTTTCTTTCCACTATCAGGGACTTTAAGAAATCAGTGCGAAACGTGCTTTGAATTCTAAATGGTTTGAATCTATGTATCCAATGTTCTACCTGATTGTGGCTTTACATTTCCACTGTTGCAGATTGGTTGCACGGAAGTCTTCTATTGGTCAACTCTCTCGGCTGACCCCACCTGCCTCCTCCACCCCCCCTGATGCTGCCCCACCCTGCCTGAGGAGCTGAGCCAGTACAACCAGTACAAACTGACAGCACTGTGTCACTTTTATAATGTGTAACCTCTGTATGTTGGACTTTCCCAATTGTAGAAAACCCCTTGGAAAGGTTAAGACGACTACACATGTAAATATATTTTGAGGAAATAAGGTCCACTTCAAATAACTAATACTAAGCTGATTCCAGTACTGCTTTTTGGATTGATAATGTGTGAGTAACTGCTGCAGTTTGCTGCTAATGTATGTGAAACTGTGGGCTGAAGGTAACCACAGATTGTAGCACTAACCATCAGGACTCTTTCCTTTGTGATGCAAATCTAATCCCACAGCAAATAAGCATGTGATGAATGACTTTTAGGGCAAGTTTACTAAATATGAGCATGACAGGCCAGCCCAGACCCAACAGTGTAGGGGCCTTAAAGACTTTAGGAAGATGGTCCCAGTGGGAAAGTTCAGGGGTGAGAATATCGACTCCTGAATCCTCCATGTTTGAACTAAGGTCGGATCAGCATGTGTTATGAGGTCTTGGTAGACCACATTTTGTGCCAGTGTTGAATATTGTTAACTTACCACTCACCAAATTTTGGGGCAAGGTGTGGAATTTAGACCATTTTGAGACACAGCTCTAAATTAAAACAAACACTGAAAATATTATTACTGCAGCAGTCATGATCTTTTTACTTGAATACACATGTCTGCAGTCTCTTCAAATGATTAAAATCCATACAGGAAAATCATATTATATAACCTGATCACTGGTATAACATACTGTACAAATGTACAAATGCTGCTGGATATATACACAACTTTATATATATATAGATATAGATATTATAAAGCAGGTACTATAGTAATAGCTGTATGATTGCTGTTTGTCGAGAATTTCAGTGATAATTTCCCACAAATGAATTTCCATCATGTCATCATTAAATAGTACATGCTGCTCCAGTCCCAGATGGATTCAAATGAGTGAGAGTTGAGAAATGTACAGTAAAGAGAAGAGACCAATGTAGAACTCCTGTGTTATGTTTCTGCGTAATTCTTCTATATGCACGTTTCCCTTATGTACTACCAGTTCAGTCTGGGTAGCTTCTGGCTAGCCTAAAGTGGACGCTTGTTACAACAGACACCTCTACTCTGACACACACACACACACACTCACACACACACACGGAACTGTATATGCAGGTGCCCTGACACCAAAGAGCAGCATTATGGGCCAACTAAGGCTAGTTATTTTACACTCTTGCTAATGTTGCACTGTATTTAAACTAGGGCTGTCGAAATAACGTGTTCATTACAATTAATGATGTGTGATCTGCTTTGACGCAGTGTGTGAAAATGATGGAGCCAGATGAGAAAACTTAGTCTAATAGGATTAAAACGGTGTGTTCCCCAGAGCCAGCTGAGATTCAAATCAAATCAAGTCACTAGAGGCTTTAAGTGGAATGCTTAATGCAGAAACCTGACTGAATCCAAAACTGGGCTTTTTCAGTGCTGGTTCCACAACCGCATGTTTAAAAAAGGTGGGAAATGCACCTGTTGAATGTGAAATCCCTAAAGAGAACAGTAGGACAATATGATGGTTTCAGTTTATCTGGTAGAGGGCCGATGGCCCGTAATGTCACAGGTCTAAAGGAGGACCAAGAATGGGAACAAGATCATTTGCAGGCCAAGTTGTGTTAGTCAACAAAAAAGACAAGCACAAACTGAGAAAGGTGACACAAATGCTTTGCAGCAGCGGCAAGTCCAAACACAGGCGCCATCTTGCCACTTGGCTCGGCTGTGGCTCAGTGAGGACAGGGGGACAGTGCGTAGTGATTACCCTGACTGGAGATCACTGGACCTCGGCGTGACTGCAAACATACCCTGAATTATGAAGATGGATTTCAGACTCTCAGGTAGGTCCATAGCAAGAAATACATAAATGAAATATATAAAAAATATGCATACATACAAAATAAAATACATCTATCATTTTAAGAATTTGTGTGCAAGCTGTCATGCCAGTTCAAATGAAAATCAAAAGCAGCTCTTCCTAGGACTTATTAGAGCCTCTATGATTTTATTTTATGACTCATCCAAACAACACATGCATTTATACATTAATTGCCTCAATAGTGCCTCACAAGTAGAAACACCAGCATTCACACACAATTGGCTGGCACTATGCCGGGGACTCGAAGCAGCAGCCTCGTTGCATCATTATATGCCGAGCGTGGGTTCGTTCCGGGTGCTCCGGTTTTCCCCTCCCTCTCTACCAAGCTGATTTGTGGTGAGCGTCTGGCGTCGTAAGGCTGTGCATCACCCAGGTGGGTGCATTGGTGTTAGAGAGTAGTCCCCCCCTGAAGTGCTTTGAGTGTCTATGATAAAGCGCTATATAAATGTAATTAATTATTATTATTATTATTATATGCCATTATATGCAGACTACTTTTTCTGTAGCTCCATGAGAGTAGAGAAAGCTCAAAGTAAGTTACATTTTACATTCAGAAAACACGTACTAAACTTTAGGAAGCAATATGTTGGCCTGAGCATCCAGCTTACAGCACTGTCTGTATATGTCTTATACATGTTACAAAGTGACCAAGATATTTGGATGTCTGGAAAATAAAGACGTTGATCTATTAAAATTAATAATGTGTATCTCTTCATTCATTCACTCATCTAACAAAATCTATTTGTATTCAACAACAGCATTGACAACTTAGAAAGTCAAACAGGTCTGTAGCTTCTCATTTCACCCCAGTGTTAAATAGCCCCCCCAAAAAAAAACAAACAAAAAACTAATCAGTAAGAGACCGATCCAGCTACCAAGTGACCATGTGATTACAGCACCTAGCCTCTAGAGGGAAGCAGAGCCACACATACCAGTATGATATCTAGTGCTTCATGTGTACCATGGCCATCAGCTCTAGGCTTACAATCCTCTGTCAATGAAAAACAGATCTCACCTATACACCACCTGAAACAGTTGTTCTTAGTTCAGCAAACAGTAGCTGCCCTAATTCATCCATTTACAAACTGCTGGCTCTATACACTTAAAGTACTATTTATTTACATGGAGTCCGGTGGGTTTGGGGATGGTGATCTCTTAAACTGTTTCACGTTCAACTAAAGGATCTCACTCTTTAACAACAAGTTCTATCTCTGTAGGGATCCTTTCCATAATGTTGTCGGACACTTAATATAATATTAATCTGACGCAAATTGCAGCCCGGTTTGCAGCTGCTGGTTACAACGTTCTAATACTGGACTAATTTCATAGGTTTTGTGCACATCAGTCACTTAGCCACCAACGTATAGGAAAATAGGGTCCAGGTTGAAAAACCCAAAGTTACACTTTAAGATGATTTATTTGTTTTTTTTTTAATGGCTTTTAATTGACAGAATATGTTGGATACAGGAGGAAATGGGAGACGTGGGGGATGACAGACAGCAAAGAGCCACAGGTCGGACTCAAACCCGCAGAGTGGAGTGGTCCGCAGAGGACTCAGTCTACATGTGGTGCACGCTCAACTGGGTGAGCTAGAGGCTCAGGAAATAGCAATTTAGTTCACTTTCAACCCTTTGCTGAACAGCGAGCTCTATCTAGTGGGTTCAGGAAGTAAAGAAAATGGTTCAGGAGGCTTTGTGAGGCATCACGAGGATTCATTTGGCCGTCACTGGTTGCTTCACATTTCCCAGGGTTTGGAGAGAGCACAATAACACTGAGCAACTGTTTTTTCTGAAGTCCTCAAGACCGGTTTTTATATGAATCCTATAGACCAAAACATCAACTGCTGCGGTCTATAAAACGCAAGGCCATTGGAAGACTGCAGCTTGTGGAAAAGTCAGTAGTTTAAGAGCTATAATTGTAGATGATCTTTGTTTACAGGATACATGCCCACAAGCACCAGGATTAAATCTTTTTTTCAAACTTTGGGCCTCAAATGTACACAGTTGAATGAACAGACACCCTAAAAGCAACATCCCAACATGTGTGTCCAGAAAAAAGGAGGAGTAACCAGCAATGGCTGACACACCTCCATGCTCACTTCTCAGTTGTGGTTTTTCAGAGAAGGAAGACAGTGACAGGGAGGTACGGTCCATCCATTGTCACTTGAGGCTAACAGAGGTGAGTGGAGCGAGAAGAAGGACAGAGAATGAAGTGGGCCGCGCCCAGATTGCGTTCCTGCATCTTTGTCTACAGAGACAGCAGAATAAAAAAGCTGCTTCCAGAGGTTTGAAATGTGAATGACCTGTGTAAAAGGAAAAATCTAAGTGGACGAAGGAGAAAAAAAAATAGGTCAATCACTCCGTATCCCCCAATGTGCCAAAAATAAAAGCCCCTCTGTCTCCTCTCTCTCTCTCACCATCACCCTTTCTGTCTGCAAATCGAAGCCAGATGTATGCGCATGAGACCTTCATTCAACCTCCCCCTCTCCCTCTAAACGTCTCTCTGTTTCTTTTTCTCTGTGTGGGTTTCCTCCTCAGACTCAGTGCCTCTCTGTTCTCCCCTTTGTCTCCTCCTCCTCCCTTGCCTCTCTCCCCCTTGCTCTCTGGCAGAGCAGGAAATACTACAGGTTCCTGGCCCTGAAGGGAGCATGTTTCTTCTAACCACTAACAGATGGAGGGATGAAGAGGTTAAGAAATGGATATAAGAGTGAAAATGTTGGGAAAAACTGACATAGTGAGATTATAAAGAGCTTCAAATGTTGCAGACGTAAGAGGTTTTGTGATTTCCCATGAAAGCAGAGGTTGCATGAGCGGTTCCTCCTCTTTTTTCCATCTTCTTTTTCTCTCCTTTCTCTCTATCCCTCTTTTCCACCCAAATGAACTAAGGCAGCTGGGACTCAATCCTAATGCCATAAAAAAGCCCAGCCTATTGAAATCCCCTTACACACACACACACACACACACACACACACACACACACACACACACACACACACACACACACACACACACAGAGAGAATGTAGGAGCTCAATTACTTTAACAGACAGGTTTTATAATGTATGTAGTTCACTGGTACTAGAACCCAACTGGTAGTTTTATAATATGAGTAGCACTAGAAGACATAATTATGGTGGGTATACTACTGGGTTCACATCGACAGTACATGCAGATAACTTTATTATTATTAAATTTTTTCTGTTGGTTTCTTCAGAACAAACAAGAAAGACAAATATAAACAATCATCCCACCTCATCCCCTCCCCCCTCCCCCGGAGACTGGCGAGAACAGACGACGTGTGCAGGTGAGACTTCCAGGATCACGGAATAAGGCGTCTCACTAGCAATGCTGAAAAGGCCAGAGCGCGGGTCTGGGACTGGTGGAGACCCGGATCTCTTCAAGCCACACCAAACATTGCCAACTGCAGTTCTGGGTCTACGGCCTTATTGCACATGTATGAAAATGGCTTGTGACATACTTTGAGTGAAAGAGAGTTGCCGGGTCCCGGTCAAACTGTTGACACGCTGGATCCAGTTCAGGAGAAAGTTAGGACGTAGGACGTAGGACCGAGGAGGTGAATACCAAAAAGTATGTGTGACTGGATTATTTTGTTGAGTATTTAATACGCAATATTAAACAATTGCGTAATAAAATAAATTGGTATGGTAGTCAGAGTTAATATAATAATATTAATATTAATATAATATTAATAACGTTTTGTCTAAATTTCAAATTCATAATTATTTATTACCTACTAGGCCTTTTTTCCGTTAACGTAACAAAAAGAGAGCTGAGCCAGAAGGCAAAGCTCTCGATCTACCGTGTCAGTGTTCGTTCCTACCCTCACCTATGATCATGAAGGCTGGGTAATACTTGAAAGAACGAGATCAAGGGTACAAGCGGCCGAAATGGGTTTCCTCAGGAGGGTGGCTGGCGTCTCCCTTAGAGATAGGGTGAGAAGCTCAGTCATCCGAGAGGAGCTCGGAGTAGAGCCGCTGCTCCTTCGCGTTGAAAGGAGCCAGTTGAGGTGGTTCGGGCATCTGGTAAGGATGCCTCCTGGGCGCCTCCCTAGGGAGGTGTTCCAGGCACGTCCAGCTGGGAGGAGGCCTCGGGGAAGACCCAGGACAAGGTGGAGAGATTATATCTCCAACCTGGCCTGGGAACGCCTCAGGATCCCCCAGTCAGAGCTGGTTGATGTGGCTCGGGAAAGGGAAGTTTGGGGTCCCCTACTGGAACTGCTGCCCCCGCGACTCGATACCGGATAAGCGGATGAAGATGAGATGGATGGATGGATAGGCCTTTTTTTCCCTCGAGCCCCCGGCAGCCCAAAATTTCTGTGCACATCCCTGCTGGATCGGTTCGCAGTAAAGCTGCACGATATGAGGAAATGATCTAATTGCGATTATTTTTGACTGATATTGCGATAGCGAGATAATTCCCAATATTGGAGGAAATGATCATTTTTGCATCATTATTCTCATTTTCATTGAAAAATATAAAAATATAAAAAAATAAATTGATTCATAGTGTGATTTTTGCGAGGATCTGTACAAAACAAAGAATTTTTCATTAGTCTTTGTGATACAATTTGTAGGCCGGGACGTCTCTACAGCTACTACACCATATTGCGATTTCTATAATATTGTGATTAATTCTGCAGCCCTAGTTCACAGCCAAGTGGGAAACAGCTGGGATGAGGATCAGCATCTCTAAATCTGAGGCCACAGTTCTCAGCAGGAAACCAGTGTAGTGACTACCGATGGAATGGAAAGTAAAGGAGTCATCCGTGAGGAGTTCAGAGTAGAGCCGCTGCTCCTTTGCTTTGAAAGGAGCCAGTTGGGAGGAGGCCTCGGGGTTGACCCAAGATTAGGTGGAGGGATGTCCAGCTGGGAGGAGGATTTTAGGGAAGACCCAGGACTAGGTGGAGGGATTATATCTCCAACCTGGCCTGGGAACTCCTCAGGATCCCCTAGTCGGAGCTGGTTAATGTAAGGGAAGTTTAGGGTCCCTTGCTGGAACTGCTCCCCCATTCGACCCGACCCCGGATAAGCGGATGGAATTGGATGTTAGAAAAAAACGACACATGGGATGTTTTGGTATATTCTAAACAAACACTTTTATTTCATTAATACATTTTCTCATATACATTTCATACAAAAAAGCATATATTTGGCTAGTGCACTTTAAATGATAATACTGTCATATACTTAAAGTGACATTGTATTTTTAAATTATTTGGGAAGGCACATTGTATTAGTCTGCCAGTGGACCACTATTAACATTAAAACACTGGAAACTGTAATTTGCTACTTAACGGTTTAAATAAAAAGGTCCCATGACATGGTGCTCTTTGGATGCTTTTATATAGACCTTAGTGGTCCCTAATACTGTATCCTTTTATATTAGTGGTCCCTAATACTGTATCTGAAGTCTCTTTTATATAGACCTTAGTGGTCCCTAATACTGTATCTGAAGTCTCTTTTATATAGACCTTAGTTTATACTGTATCTGAAGTCTCTTTTATATAGACCTTAGTGGTCCCTAATACTGTATCTGAAGTCTCTTTTATATAGACCTTAGTGGTCCCCTAATACTGTATCTGAAGTCTCTTTTATATAGACCTTAGTGGTCTCCTAATATTGTTTCTTAAGTCTCTTGCCCAAAATTCATTCTTGGTGCAGAATTACAGCCACTAGAGCCAGTCCCACAATGAGCTTTCCTTAGTATGTGTCATTTCTGAGTCTGTAGCTTTTGAAAAGAGGGGGGGCAAGGTGGAGGCTGGGGGTGTGGCCTTGACCAACTGCCACTTTGCTCGTTTGAAAGCCATGATGTCTCTCTCTCATGGGTGGGCCAAACTATCTGGGCGGGCAAAGCAGAGAAAAGGGGGGTAACCATGTCCCTTATGTCCCTTACTTTCATTTTCTCAAAGGCAGAGCAGGATACCCAGGGCTCAGTTTACACCTATCGCCATTTCTAGCCACTGGGGGACCATAGGCAGGCTGGGGAACTCATATTAATGTTAAAAAAAACGCATTAAGTGAAATTTTCATGCCATGGGACCTTCAACAATAATTTGACTCTGAGAGTGAGATAATTGATCTCTCCAAAATATTATAAAGACGATTCAAATCTTGCTAGCCTACTGCGGTTCCTTGCTGGAACAGTCATTTGACAAAGATTTACCTACTTCTTTTCAGCTGAAAGTCAATTAACTAGCTCAACTAAATATTCCAGACAATATGTCTCGCAAGCATTTGGTACTGTAAAAACAATCTAATCCTTCAAACTACTCCTTTTATATACTTTGGTCACATTTCCTCATGTCCAACAGATACACTTACTTTCACCCACAACATATCTGTATATAAGCATAGCTATATGTTTATGAAGAAAACATGTAGAAAACATTCGCTTTTTTGAGGTTTGCCTTAAAGTGCCCATAGTATAATCACTTTTTTTCTGGGATTTGGGGTGTTACTTTGTGTCTCTGGTGGTTCCACAAACATACAAACTTGGAAAAAACAAACATCCATGCTGTTTAGAGTGAGATAAGGTTTCTGAATGTACTCTGCCTTCAGTCTCCGGGTGAGCTGTTCAGAATCTCCACAGCTTTCTACGTCACTAGCCGAGACACACGTAGCACTAGCATGTGAGCTCGTTGTCAATGGCAAAACACTGCTATAACACACACCCGTTGACCATAATCTACAAAAGAACTGTTCTGCAGGTATTCCACAAGTGGCTCTTGTTTAGAAGAAGTCTTCCAGCTAATGTGATCTTACTGAGCATGTGCGATTCCCAACAAGGATAGTATAGAAGTGAGATGCTCACTCTGTAGCTAAAACAAAGAGCTCAACACACAAGGTGAAAACAGGATCTGCAGCAATGTCCAATAAAAATAGGGTGTTTTTTAAAAATGAAACCATGTAACACTATTCTGGTACAACCTCAAAATACAATTATGAACCTGAAAATGAGCAGAATATGGTGCTTTGAGTTATCTTACTATTTAATTAAAGCATGATGTAAAGGGATGCTTTGTTGATAATTAACCAGGTATGTCATCTTTGTGTGTACAGTGTGTTTAAAACACTGGCACCACAGAGGAAAGCCAAACACTCTTCATTGTCATACACTGCCCACACTACCACGACACAAAGTGGGATTTAAAATAGCCAAATATCTCTTTTGCTTAAAATAGGATAAATAAAAAAGGTATGAAAAACATTGAGACAAAGGTTCCTTATTTTAAATGGAGGCTGACAACGTGTCAACCAAAACATACTTTTTAAAGAACAGATATCTCTACATGCAAAGAGATGGTTATGCTCATGATCAAATCCAACAATTACACAGCTACTATGAAGAGGTGGCATTTGTCAGGTTAAAACAAAGGATTTGTGGTTAAGACAGTTTGGTGAATCAGAGTCTTAAAACCCCCTATGAACAAGCCACACAAAAGTAAGAAGAGTTTAGGATAAGAATACAAAAATTGTCTTGCATGAGGCCCATTGTCCCTTAAAATTGGGTACATTGGAGATTAATTGGAAGTTGGAAATTAAAATGATGAAATGAAATACAGTTCACAGTGACTTTAAAGACAATGACAGCATGGCATACTCTATCAGTAGGTATGTGCATGTAGATGGGTGGATGTGTGGGGATATTTAGGGGCCAATTTGGCCAAAGATGGTACCTATTGACAAAACATGAGTCATCCATATAAAGCTTTTAGTAAAATGCAACACAAATATACAATTTCACACAGAGTTTGTCTCCCCTTATGATATGGGCTCCCCTGAAAACGTGATTTGTGAAATGTCTCTAAAAATATTGACGTCATTATATGTGTCATTTTTCACGTGCAATTTCAGTTTTGTGTAATGCGATCATCATGGATTATGTTTAAAATTGCAAAAATATTCATTCATGCATGATGGCGATTTAAACCATATTTACTTTAATAAAGATAACTATACATGCTATCCTTGTCATGAGCATCTAAGCGTGGTGGCGCTGCAGTGCAAATTCAACTCGTGTTTAGTACATGTTAACTCTAAAGATTCTAAAGATTTGTGAAAAAAACAACAACATTGGAGATCATTAATCAGCACGCAAAGTCTTTACAATCTATTCTGCATCATATAGCCATGGCAAGAAGATGGTGATGGTAACAGCTCGTCGGAGGCCGGTCATGAACCTAACCCCTCTTGTTCCTCTCTCCTGTTGAATTGGAACAGTCAGCAGTGGAGAGACTGGTAGAGCCGATATACATGGCTTTTTGTTAAGGATGCAAGCTTAATTGAATGGAAGAGTTATGGTATTCTTCGGTAGCCTGGGTAACTTTAACCGTTGCTCCTGTGAAATCTCAAAGACAGCCTGATGCTTTGTTTATAGACTATTTGTGGGTGGCTGTTTGTCCTATCAATGCCTGTTGATAAGTATAAGTATTATTGGGTAAATCATGTTTAGTGCATACACTTGTAGCTGTAATGTATCTTTATAAGTGATTGTCACCCAAAAGTGGGCTCCCCAAAGGCCACCGTATAGTTTAACTACTAATTTTACATCCCAGTTTTAAAACAGCTAATATGGTGATGGCCATTTCCTTCAATGCCTGCTTTAACAATGTTTTTATTTTTTCACTGCAATTACAATTTTCAATTTTATGTCAACATATATACCTTTACCTCATACAGTACCATATATGAATCATACTTATAACTATAGGGTGAGCAGTATGTGTTCTTAAGTAGTTAAGCTTAGCTGAATACAGGTACATATGCAATGGTACCTGAAAGGAGCATGATTCCATGTCCATCCATGAAGGAGCATCTCCAGAAGAAAAATAGATTATAGTTCTCAATTGTGTTGCTAAATAGTACCAATAAATATTTAGACATTTCAGCCCCCCAGGATCAAATGGAAAATACAGCAGAGATAAGCAGATTGCATTTCTGTTTTTAATACAAATTTCCTTCAAGAGCGCTGAGAGTTTATTAATCATTCCTGCATGTGGCGTGAGAGGGATACTTTGATATAAATACATGAATTTAGACAATATGTTAATTTTGTTTATTGTCCCAATCATGGCTATAGGTAAAGTATTCCACCTTTCTATAGATTTATGTACTGAGTTTATTATTACTTCATAGTTTGTTGGTGCTATAGTTTCTAAATGAGGTGTCATTTTGATGCCCAACTATGTAAAATTAAATGAGAGCTTGAAAGTAAATAAGTATTGGTTTATATATTGTATTTCATATCCGTTAAGCAGCATTAGTGATGATTTTGAATCATTTACTTTGTATCCGGAGATCCTAACAAACAGGCCCCTTCATTGCTTGTTAAGCTATTCTAAACCCATTCAGACGACCAAGATCATAGAACTTTAATATACAAAGTGATTTTTATATTCTCTAGAGTTCGTATTCCATGATATATCAAAGCTCTGCAGTTCATGATCTTTCAGGTTGGCCAGTGTTCCACTTTATACAGTGGTCATTACTTTCAGTGAACCAGTGCGAAAGCGTAGGATTTTCTTCTTAAGGGCATGTGAAGCCTTAATCTTGATGAAAGCCTTGGGCTGTAGAGGTACCCCAGGTGGGGCAGAAGGTGATGGAAGGGAAAGTTGAGGGGGTAGTTGTTGGGGCCAAACCAGACCACCACTCTCATCTGAATCACTGGACAAAGAGCTGGAATCTGGAGAGTCAGCCTCGCTCATGCTGGACTCAGACTCACCCAGACGTGGGTGAGGGTAGTCCTCACTAGGCTGACGCAGTGGTACTTGGTCCCTGTCTAACTGGTACTCCATGTGCTGATGATGTTGGGACTGGTGTTGATAGGCATATGATGCATGTGTAGGGCGAGATTTGCGTGTGCGCCTTGCACAACTGTCCCTTTGATTTGAAGCTGAAGAGCCTTGCACGGGTACCTGCATAGGTGGCTGGTCGGCCTCGTCTGGACTGAGCTCCAGGGTGGACTGCCAGCGGCGACAGCTTCCACCTTGGTGCTGTTTCTTGCTCCTGGACTGACTACTGCGGCTTCCCCTTCCACCGCTTCCACTTCCTCCACCATCCCTCTCTACTGTATTGTACTTGCGTTCTGGAACCCTTTGCAAGCTGTTCTCAGACTGAGACCTACATGCCTTCTTCCCTGGTTTCCTGCCGGCACCATTTTTGTCTTCATTTGAACGACACTTCTTTGGGCCCCCCCGGGATCTGGAGGGTTGGATCTGAGATGCTGCGGGCTGCTGCTCGTGATGATGGCTTCTTTCCGGAGAATAGGTGCTTCGGTTGGGTTTGGGCACCCCAGACCCCTTGTGGGGGTTGGAGTGGTGATGGGCATAAGCTCTGGTGGAGGCTCGGCAAGGCTGGGCTGGAATATACTCTGCGTTGACCAGCTGCTCATCAATTGTAAGTGGTTGATGAGGTTTTGACATAGCTGGAGGTGAAGTGTAGTTGTGGAAATTTTGGGGTGAATCAGGCTCACTATTGCTAGAGTCTGTGTGGGCTTGCAGAACTCTGCAAGATGGATAGTCCAGCAATGTTGAGCAGGAGGTGTTAATCATGGGAGCCTGCCTGGGCCTGCAATATAGCCCTGGTTGATGCTGCATACCTTGCTGGAGATTGTGGTGGTACTGGCGTGGGACATCTTCAGTAAAACCTGACCCCAGGTAAGGCTCCTGATCGAGGTTATGGCAAGCCTGTGGAGCACTTCCCTCTGAACACTGGGATGGAGCAGAGATCTCTTGAACAGACAACGGCTTAGGAGAACGTTGCTCCTCCTTGTGGCATAAACTACTCCGCCTCACCACATTGACAGCTCGAGCATCATGTGCCAGGCTGGTGCGGGGCTTTGAGGAGCGTGTGGGTAGAGCACGACGTTGGATTAATCCAAAAATATAAGTTTCAAGCTTTTGGGCTTGTGGATCTTCTTCCTGACTGGGGTCAACATCTCTCATCTCACCCAAAGCATCAGTAACCGTAGCCCATCTTGTTGGGTCTGACAGCCATGCATCTCTTGTCTCTGTCTCCCCTGTCTCTTCAGGTGCTGTGAGGGAACAACGGTCATCTGATTCAGGGGATCCACTTTTCCCGGCTACAAGAACCTCTCCTGATGAACAGAGAAAAGACAAAGAAAGTGATCAGAATTAGTCTTTGTAACGACCTTTGACACGACACTTGTGGACTCAAATGCGCGGCTCATTAAACAATACAAAGTTTAACATACATGTTTACTTGACAAGACACTGAAAAGTACAAACAAAGAAAGTGCTCACTTGGAGGATTAAACAAAATCACAATGAAAACAATAAACAAAACCTGGTTACTGGGAGATCGTGTGAATGGTGAATGGTTCCTGTAAGAACACTTTGAGTCGTTCACACTACCACAAGGACAGGACAAGACGAACTGGCACAAGACAAAGGGAGACAAGGACTATTTATACAAGAGGTAGGGAAAAAGAGGTGAAACCAATCAGGGACAGGGTAGACAATCACAGTGGAGGGAAATTCACACTTCAGTAAAATGAATGTACAAAACAGTCTGAGCCTACAAATCCTTCTTATTTCACTTTATATTCTACACTACAGTGTGGGTGCATGAACAAGAGAATCACATATCTTTAGCTTAAAGGTCCCATTGCTTGAAAATGTCACTTTATGAGGTTTTTTAACATCAATATGAGTTCCCCTATCCTGCCTATGGTCCCCCAGTGGCTAGACATGGTGATAGGTGTAAACCGAGCCTTGGGTATCCTGCTCTTTGAGAAGATGAAAGCTTAGATAGACCGCTCCTTATGAGGTCATCAGCTCCCAAACTCAAAGTTGGACCATTTTGCTTACCAGAAGTACTGAAAATGAATATCTTTGTTTTATCTTCATTCAAACAACACTTCAACGTTGTTGATCTGGCATCATTTATCCTGGTGGCACACACCTTGCATGTATCTGTTCGCTTGCTGCCACTGTTTATGAAGTTATTGAAATCAAAATTAATGACAAAGAGCGTTGTGTGGAATCCGTCATGTTATTTTGGATAATTAAAAAGAACATTGATATAAAAAACTGGGTCAATTTGACCTGAGGACAAGCCTAAAATACTTTAAACCTCATGCCTTTTTATCTTGATATAGCAAGATATGTGATTTTGTTTTCTTTGATCTGCACTTTACTTTTAAGTGCACTTTAAGTTTGTGTAAATTAACAATGAGTTTTTTGTAAATTATTTCAAAATAAGGCTTCATTGTTAAGCTCTAAGCTGTTTAAGGTGTGTTTCTAAAAGAGGAAGTAGAATGTTGACCGTTTCCTGTCAATAAAAGTAAACAGTTGACAATACACAATACATTATCTTCTGTTAATTTTAATACATAAACATTGTTGTTAAGACTATTAAAATGAATATGACATGATAAACAGAAGGCTTCAAATAGACCCGATGATCTGGTTATCGGTATCAACCAATACTGCTTCCAGCAATCGGTGATCGGCCCCAAAAATCTTGATCGGAGCAACCTTATAAAATAGGTTTACATGGTGTCCACCTGAGTTTTTTGTTTAGGAGAAGCAGAGGTGATTATTTTACCTGAAATGAGTTGGCTGTCCTTTAGATCTGGGAAATCTGTTGATTGGACCTTAGTGTTCGCTTTGAGCTCTGCCACCTGCTGTTCTAAAGATGTCTTTATACCCCAGGGCGTACACTGGAGACTGCACTGAAACACACACACACACACAGAAAGTCAAAAGAGGGGTACTTACAAAACCGTTTGAAAATAAGTTTTTTCCAATACTGGTGCTAAAACACTACTTTTAAAAAGCCCCTGTTATGCTCCTTTTCAGTGTCGTATTTGTACTATTGGGTTCTCCTAGAACATGTTTACATGTTTAATGTTCAAGTAACATACTATGTTTTTCATACTGCCCATGGCTGCAGCTCTTGGCCAGCCTTCCTGATAAAGTCCAGTCTGCTGTGATTGGTTAGCTGGCCCACTCTGCTGTGATTCATCAACCAAATTTAAACTGTGCATGCTCAAGAAGCACCAATGCGCACTCCCACACATGGATAAATTTCAAACAGGAATCTGGGCGAGCCGTTTTCAGGCAGATGAGGAAAAAGTGCTGTCTGTAAGAGAGAAAGTTCCATTTGGATTGATGTGTTTTTGTACATCTATAGCTGTTTTAGACAGCGCTGACGGTTTGCTCCTGATCAGTGCTATAACTGATGGTTCTTAGGTTCACCTAGCTAGGTTTTATAAGAAAGTGAATGCTGAACACACACGGAGCATCCAGTTGTACACCAGCCAAACTTTATTAACACTCTTCTACTCCCTCTCTCTCTCACTTCTTACCCAGGGCTCTGCCTCTCCCTTTACCCATACACAAAAAACCATACACTTAACGATGGAAAAAATCCCAAAAAGCATAATTGGGGCTCTTTAAATGGGTGCCGTAGGATAACGGGGCAGGGCAAAGGGAGAACCCTGGGTAAGAAGTGAGAGAGAGAGGGAGTAGAAGAGTGTTAATAAAGTTTGGCTGGTGTACAACTGGATGCTCCGTGTGTGTTCACTTTCTTAGAAAACCAAGCTAGGTGAACCTAAGAACCATCAGTTACAGCACTGATCAGGAGCAAACAGTCAGCGCTGTCTGAAACAACAGCTAAGTGGTAGTTACATCAAAATGTCAGCCACCAGCAAAGGCAAAAAGAGCAACAACCTTTGATACAGTACATGGTGTTGCCAGATAAAGATTACGTTTCCAACCAAATCCTCACACAAAACCGCACACATTTCTTGGCGGAAATCAGACTAATCTGGCAACATTGGAACCGCCTCCTCCTGAACACCACCAAGACTAAAGAGAGGACTGTTATGGGTGAGTTCATCAATGGGCTAGTCTCCAAAGACGGGATGTATTACTTGAGGCATTCAGTTCACACTAGGGCTTCACGATATGAGGGAAATCTCTAATTGCAATTATTTTAAACTGATAGCAATTCATGATTCATCATATTGGAGGGAGTTATCATTTTTGTATCATTATTCCCATTGAAAATTATTAACATTGAAAGAAATTAAAGTTATTATAGTGTGATTCTTGCAAGGCTCTGTACCAAAAAGATTTTTTTCTTTAGTCTGTAGGATACGATTTGTCGGCTGGGACAATGGTTTGGCACATATTTTGCCATTAACAAATATTGCGCTCCACTGCAATTTGGATATTGCACTAGTCCATATTGTGATTTTGATACAATTGAGAATAATTGTGCAGCCCTAGTTCACACACAATTGAGTTGGAGAGCTCACGCACACATAGTTAGAACAGTAACATTTGAGCAGACAAAATATACTCTGTATATTTAATATATAACAGGCACAAGTACTGGGAAGCTAAGAGTAAAAAACAGCCCTTTTGTCTAGGAGTATGCTGTTCTGTGGATCAAATCCATGCCTCCCAAATTGTCAGCATCTAAATAAAATCCACCCACTAGTCATAAGATGCTTTAAGTTATAGGAGTCTAATAAATGTAATAAAGCTGTTTTTGTCTTTTGCTGATTTCACATAAAGAAGAGTAACTGCAAACCGGACAACATATCCCCCTGTCCTGAAGATTCCATCTGTTAACTTAGTCTGTGCATCACAAGACTTCTACTCATACCGGCTAGGATTCTGTGTGTGTGTCTGGTTTTTAAGCACTTTTGTAAGTGTGACCACACTGGCTCAATGGCTGCTTGTTCATGTGAGTGCACAGACACGCAGTCATGCATGAATGCACACATGTACACTCTTCCGTACTATTGACGCCATGATCTTTCAGTTCTTCTACAAGGGTCAGACTCTAAAGCATTGTTTGCAAACAATTACCCCCTGTATAGTAGGGGAGACCCTGAATAGTGAACGTTTTGATGATTTTGATAATTTGATCTAAGGAACCTGCCTTTAGTTTTACTTCCTAAAGTTTTGCCCTTTTGAGATAACAACTGCCACTAATTATAATGACTCAGTACTGAAGTTGTTGTATTGCAGCCTGCACACCATTAGGGTTTTTATTATTTTTACAATGCCCGTGCTAAAACTCTACTTTTAAAACTGTGCCGGTGCCTGATAGGGGTGAGCTTGGATAGTTAAAAATGTGGATGTCATATTTTGCATTACAATTTTACACAATTGCTTTGTTTCTCTGAATAAATCACGATGTATAGCTGATTGTGGAATACATTCATTGATGAGAGCGCTCACATAGCAGGTAGCACGAGCAGGGAGCTATATGTTTTTGATGTATGAACTATGTAAGAATCAGCCTGGGAAACAGCCGTTAGATGGTGTTCTCTTAAACATACAGATTTAAATGAATTATATTATTTATCTCTTATAATAGCCAGCTAGTACTACAACACATGTACAAATAATCAGGAAATGCTCTTTAAAATACTGATCAACATCGCTTCAATTGCTAAACCTCTATTAACTTTTTATAACTATAGCAAAACAAAAAAGCAAGCAAATGTGTGTGTGTGTGTTTGTGTGTGTGTGTGTGTGTGTGTGTGTGTGTGTGTGGGACGGGGGAGGGAAGAGAGGAAGGAGTAGCGGTTTCACTAACCACGCAATATCAAAGATAAATCCTAAGATTTGAGGCTTTTTGTAGTTTTAGTACAATGGCACAAAATGGATACTTGTGGTGCTGCGGGGGGGCACCACAAGACTTCAATTCAATTCAATTAAATTTTATTTATAGTATCAATTCATAACAAGAGTTATCTCAAGACACTTTACAGATAGAGTAGGTCTAGACCATACTCCAGAATTTACAAGGACCCAACAGTTCTAGTAGTTTCCTCCAGAGCAAGCAACAGTGCGACAGTGGCGAGGAAAAACTTCCTTTTAGGCAGAAACCTCAGACAGACCCAGGCTCTTGGTAGGCGGTGTCTGACGACCGGTCGGGGTTAAAATGAAGAGTGGCAATAACAGTCCCAAAAATTAGTAGTTTGTAGTAGTTCTTTGTAGTAGTTTGTGGCATAGCAGGGCACTGTGCGGCATTACAAGGCACAGCAGGACGTAGCAGGGCACCGCAGATCGAGGCAGGATGTAACATGGCATCGCAGAACGTGTAGCGGGACCATGGCGACAGCTGCTGAAAGATAGAAAGATAGAAAGATAGAGGAGAAAGGAGCTCAGTGTGTCAAAGGAAGTCCCCCAGCTGTCTAAAACTAGTACCGCATAACTAAGAAAGACAGGGTAAAGAGAGGAGCCTGGTCAGGCTAGAACTCTCCCCAACCGGATCAGGCTGCATGCCTTGCGTCCCTCTACTTTTATTATAATATTGATTATATGATAGATGAATCTGACTATGACGAGAAGCAGGCGGACGCTGCGACTTCTCACTCCCTAACAATATTCAATTCAATTAAATTTTAGAGGCACGTGTTACAGACAAAGGGGACACACAATGCCGGGTGTGGTGTAAAAATGACGGGTAGTGAATCTCTGTTACACTATCATGCGATTAGACCGGCAAGGCCAACTGAACAGTGCATAACAATATGTGTGTAAGTGTGTGTGTGTGAAAATGTAAGAATATTCACTTTAATATAATAAATAGTGTGAACACATTGGGAATTGATAAGGCGGGGTAGGTGAGTTAATATAACAGGGCTGTGGGGAAAGCACTGATCTACAGTAGTTATATTATTGACCTGCAGATATATTAAAGACTAGGGATGAGGGAGTACAGCATTATCTGTATCCGTATCTGTACTCTGACTGGGCGGGGCCTAATCCGGAAGTGGACAGGATTTAACCCGGAAGTGGGCCGGGTTGTCTTGAAATGGGCGGGGCTTTATCCAGTACATTATATTAAGCATACAATTGATATGGGTTGATCAGAAATTGTTATATTTATTGCTGATTAGAAAACTATTTACATGACAGCATCAGCATTGAGCTTCAGATCAATGGTGTTGTCATGGTAACAAACAAACTATATACAGAATAATTGCAACAACAAATCCAACACATGTGGTTGCATTTATGAAGTAAAATGTAATGAACAACTTTTTTAACTTTAAATTTTTTTATGATCAGTGTGATTTTTTTTGTTTTTGTTTATTTTTTTATTTTTATTTCCACACCAGGTATGTGTGAGTGTGTGTGTGTGTGTGAGAGTATGAGAGAGACACGGAATGAGAGAGAGAGAGAGAGAGAGAGAGAGAAAGAAAGAAAGAAAGAAAGAGAGAAAGGGGGCGGAGGGGACTGTTTTCTACGTATCAAATAGATTGAATAAATTAAAACCAACAGAGGTTTAAAAAAATAAAATAAAATTCCGACGGCAGACGCGAGTCGCATTCTACCAAGCAGCACCAAGCTGAAGAAACCCTTAACGTTAACGGAAAAGACCCGCGACCCTGAGTGACTGAGGGAAGAGAGAGAGGCAGAGAGAGAGCGCTGTTCACTTCTCTGTGTTCTGTGTGTGAGTGAGTGAGCAGAGCGTGTGTGTGTAGAGGAGGGGAGGGGCACTGGGACTATCACAGAACGCAGACACAGTCCTACCCAATTCTGAGTTTAATTCAATCCGAGCACAGATATTGACTCGTATTACTCGTATAATACTTGTATTCGGCAAAAGTGCTTTATCCGTACCGTATACTCGTTTCAGCAGAGTATCCGGCTCGTCTCTATTAAAGACATGCCTTAATAGTGTTTATCATAATACTTGTATTACCGCAGAAATGTTGTCTGAATTACAATAAAATGTCTCCTTGTCTGACTACATCATCCTTCACAAGCAATCTAACGTTAGCCCAGCATGGATAAGTCTATGCTTATTTTTGTTATACCATAAAACCAACCATAAAATGACCTAAAACTTAATCGCATTCATAATTTATTAGTTTATTGCATATTGATCAAGATAAAATCCGATGAGACCAAACGTATTTCGTTTGAGTTGATATTTATGAAATTCCATTGAATTTTACCTTTTCCATAAGGCATTTTTCATTCAATATCACTTAATTTGGATAAAAACTTTTGGATGGAAACATAGCTACAGACTGTATGTTTTGCTCCGCTGCTGTGTGCTAGATTGCTTGTGAAAGATGAATCAAACTAATGTTAGTCACACAGGGCGCTATGAGTCAAACAAAACAACAGAATTATAATACACACAAATATTAAGACATTTAATAACCAACTGGCCGAAATGTGTTTTAATCGAGTAACGCACTGTAGTTATACTGTATGCTGTACCAGCCCTTTATGAACAAGCAAAAACAGCTTTATAAATTTCATTATGTTATTTTCTTTTAAAATCTTCACTTATTGGAGAATTTATTGGTAGTAGTTGGCAGCAGTATTTTATTTATTACGCTATTTAATTTATTAAAATTAATTTAAAAGTTAGTTCTTATTTACAAAAGTTAATAAAAAACAACAAGCATATTGTGTTGTTCTTTACTTTACGTGTTGGAAGTTTTTTTTCCCTTACTGTACCGAAAATGAACCAAACCGTGACTTCGAAACCGAGGTACGTACCGAACCAGGAGTTTTTCTACCATTACACCGTCAAAGATTGTTGTTCCCATCAGTCACTTAGACACAAAAAAATAGAGTCCAGGTTGAAAAAAACGGTAGTTACCCTTTAACATTAAAAGGTAGCCTACAAGTGGGCATACTTTAAATGGTATCCTGCTTGTGTCACTGTATCCCCCCTTCAGAATCCCCTTAGCATAATGAAAAATGTTTCTCCATTCTTGAAGGTGAGATTAATCACTACCAGGCCCAGGGAAGTGTACTGATCTGTGGAGACCTTTATGCCAAGACAGGTACATATTACCAGATTATATTAAAGTGCTCATATTATGTTTTTTTGCTAATTTCATTTCCTTTATTGTGTTTATATATATATATATATATATATATATATATATATATATATATATATTTGTGCACGTTGTAGGTTTACAAAGTGAAAAAGCCCAATCCACCCCAAAGGGCCTTACCATCTCCAACAGAAAACACTGTTCACCAACTGTTCCAAACAGCTCTATTGGAGTCCAGCCTTAACTTCAGGAACGAACGTGCGTCACTTTGTAACACACGTTATAATGCTCACTTAGCTGCTGGCATGACACACCCTCATTCTCTGCTTCTGATTGGCTAGTAGTCCTTACCTAGGTACTGAGCAAGTGTGACTCCCTACAAAGATAGCATAGAAGTGAGATGTAGCTAAAACAGAGAGCTTCAGCAATGTGCAGTACAACAAAAATATGGTGTTTATTGAAAATATAACCATGTAAACCTACTATGGTCCAACCTCTAAATACAATTATGAACCTGTTAGCATAATATGAGCTCATTAATAGCACGGTAGAGACCTAGATCCCTTCTGCCTGGGAGCATTAACAGCCCCCCAACACCCTTATCTGACCACGGTAAAATTACCCTCTACATTAGAAAGAAAGAACCCAGTAAACTGAACTATGCTAAACAAACCTATAGATGGACAAACCATATCAATGACGCCTACCAGAAAACAATCAGTCATCAAACAATTAAATATGGATTAGACCATTTTCTTTCCATCATTTTACCATATCATATTACGTCACAATGTGAAGGAAAATCTGCTGTTGTTACATTTCTGAAACGCCTGACTCTGGACAGGTTGAGGCAAGTCTCCAAAAGTAAAATCCATCCTCTTGTCTTCAACCTTTTTTTCTTTTGGAAGGGTGTGTAGTGAAAATGTGATGCTCTGCACCCTGTTAGCCTGCATCAGGCTGTACAGGCCAATGTTGCAAATGTATCAAATCTGAAAAATAATAAGCATCGCAGATTACAGTGGGGAGAACAAGTATTTGATACACTGCTAATTGTGCAGGTTTTCCTACTTACAAAGCATGTAGAGGTTTGTAATTTTTCATAGGTACACTTCAACTGTGAGAGACAGAATCTAAAACAAAAATCCAGAAAATCACATTGTATGATTTTTAAATAATTAATTTGCATTTTATTGCATGACATACGTATTTGATACATCAGAAAAACATAACTTAACCATTCCTTAGTTGCCCTGACTGTGTGTTTCGGGTCCTTGTCACGCCGGAAGACCCAGCCACGACCCATCTTCAATGCTCTTACTGAGGGAAGGAGGTTGTTGGCCAAGATCTGGTACATACATACAGATACATTGCCCCATCCATCTTCCCCTTAACACTGTGCGGTTGGCTTGTCCCCTTTGCAGAAAAGCATCCCCAAAGAGTTTTGCATGCTTCACGGTTGGGATGGTGTTCTTGGGGTTGTACTCATCCTTCTTCTTCCTCCATACATGGCGAGTAGAGTATTTCTGTCTCATCAGACCACATGACCTTCTCCCATTCCTCCTCTGGATTATCTAGATGGTCATAGGCAAACTTCAGACGGGCCTGGACATGCGCTGGCTTGAGCAGGGAGACCTTGCAGTAGTGTGTGTAGTGTGTTACTAATGGTTTTCTTTGAGACTGTGGTCCCAGCCAGGGCTGTAGTACTCGAGTCCGGTCTTGGACTCGAGACCGTTTTTCTCGGTCTTGACTCGGACTCGAACCTCTTTGGACTCGGTCTTGACTTGGACTCGACTAGTCCTGGTCTTGGACTTGTCTTGGACTCGACAAAGGTGGTCTTGACTACAGCCCTAGTCCCAGCTCTCTTCAGGTCAATGACCAGGTCCTGCCGTGTAGTTTTGGGCTGATCCCTCACTTTCCTCATGAGGTGAGACCTTGCATGGAGCCCAAGAATTATCTTCTTCCATTTTCTAATAATTGCGCCAACAGTTGTTTACTTCTCACCAAGCTGCTTGCCTATTGTCCTGTAGCCCATCCCAGCCTTGTGCACGTCTACAATTTTATCCCTGATGTCCTTCCACTGCTCTCTGGTCTTGGCCATTGTGGAGACGTTGGAGTCTGTTTGATTGAGTGTGTGGACAGTAGGGATGAGCGAGTACAGCATTATCTGTATCTGTTTACCACATGAATTATCTGTATCTGTACTCGGACTGGGCGGGGCCTAACCCGGAAGTGGGCAGAATTTAACCCGGAAGTGGGTCAAGTTGTCTTGAAATGGGCGGGCTTTAACCAGTATGTTATTTTAAGCGGGCAATTGATATGAGTTGATCAGAAATTGTTATATTTATTGCTGATTAGAAAACTATGTTGACAGCTGACAGTTAAAAAAAGAAAAAAAATCTCCGACGGCAGAGACGCAACAGGAGTTGCATTTAGACCAAGTAGCATGTCTGAAACCCCACATCCTCCAGAAATCTACTGGTTACTATGTAAGTACTGCAAACCGAAGTTAAAAGCAAACCTGAAGCTGAAGAAACCCTAAACGTTAACGCAAAAGACCCCGCGGCCCCGACTGTCTGAGGGAGAGGGATAGAGAGAGGGAGAGAGAGAGAGAGGGAGATGGAGCGCTGTTCTCCGTGTTCTGTGTCTGAGTGAGCAGAGCATGTGTGTGTATTACTCGTATAATACTTGTACTCGGCAAAAGTGCTTTATCCGCACCAGATACTCGTTTCAGCTGAGTACTCGGCTCATCCTTGGTGGACAGGTGTCTTTTATACAAGTAATGAGTGGAGAACAGAAGGGCTTCTTAGAGAAAAAAGTCTGTGAGAGCCGGAATTCTTACTGGTTGGTAGGTGATCAAATACTTATGTTATGAGATAAAATGAAAAAAAAACTACAGATCCCTACATGCTTTGAAAATAAAATACTCAATACTTGTTCTCCCCACTGTACATCAATGGATGAAAAGGGGTTTGATACAGACTGCAGACATCTGAGAAAAACACTCAAACAAAAACACAGACAGCCTGACAATCCTGAGCTTCACCCCCAATATCAGGAGGATATATCTATGGGAGAGAAGTACAAAGCATGCATGTCGTTGCTAAGAACAGGCAATGAGAAGTGCATCATTCCAGTTAGCCAAAGTGAAGGAGGATGCTGAGAATAGAGAAAGGGGCCTCACCAAGCAAATCCAACACCTGACAGAACAACTCTTAGCACTCCTGACAATGACAACTACAGAGACACAGTCTCTCCCTGCCAGTGTTCCAAACCCCTACCTTGTCTCTGGTCCACCCTCTCTGCTCTGCCCCCAGCCCAACAACACCCTGGCAGCTCCCTATACGCCCACATAGCCAGCTGCCAGCTGCTAACAGCCAGCTCTGCCCATTCCAGCCTCTTGGAGAACAAGTCCCACGAGTGGTTCTGCTGGCTGACTGAAATTCCTGGACACAAATACGTTTTTTCCTGGTGAGAAAGTGCTATCTAAACGCTGCAGAACCACAGGCCAGGCAACAAAGCTGTTTAAAAAGTTGACTATTAGAACCCCTTAACGCCTGTTTATCCACACAGAAACAACTGAGTTGCACAGAATCCAAAAGGACACTTCCGAGGCAGTGAAGAAGATGGCGGAGTCGGCAGAAAAGGAATTCCCTGAAACCCGCAAACCCCCCCCATGTCATCCATGACATCATTATGAAGAGATCAGCTTAGGATCTGCCTGGCCCTCCACTGAACCATTGACATCTGGGAGCTCTATGATGGACTCCATCTCCACAAAGAGAAGGTGAAGATCTTTGCGAAGACCCTCAAAGACACGGCCCTAGGATACTTCCACCCTCTTCCCTACTGGAAGCTTCAGAGAACATCCCATACCTCCTCCTTCCCATTATCCTCCCAGACTCATATACTGTATATACTGTGTCCTCCCCAGGGAGGACACAGTATATACATATACATATATATATATATATATATATATATATATATATATATATATATATATATATATATATATATATATATATATATATATATAAGCAATGTATATACTCCTGTAGATTCTCCTTGTTTTGAGGAAAACATTTTTGACATTCTTCTTCAGGCCCATCAATATGATGGCATTGAGTATGAAACTGTGAGTGAACTGAGACAGTTTCATAAGCGATTACAAACATCTCGTACTTGAAATAGTATTCCAGTTCTGTGTTTTTGTACAGTTGGTTTTAACACCTAATGCAAGGCGTACCACTTTATCGGCACTGCTGTGACTCCCTGAACAAGCTGCAGAGGCAACGTTATATTTATATATTTTATATTTTGAATTGTTACCTGCCACCAGACTCTTGTGTTTTACTTGACATCAATAAAGATGCTTTCGTCAAAAATTGGTGCCAAAAAAGTTATCAGAATGCAAATGAAGTCTTTGAGATTCAAAACTTTCAAGGGCAGGACCCCTAGACCCCCCCACCTAATATTTGTCCCCACCAAAGGCCCATTCTTAGCCAGGAAAAACCCTGCAGTAAACTAATGAGCTTGCTGTTGAGTTGGATCAGTGAGCTGCTCCAGGCCTCTATATCCTAGATAGAAAGGTAAAGTCTCTGTATGCCGATGACCTCATTCTACTGTCTCCAACTAAACAAGGACTACAACAACAGTTGGACATAGTAGGAAGAAAACTAATGTCATGATCTTTCAAAAACGCCTCAGATGTCAGGAGACCCAACACCAATTTACCACAAATAATCACATCATTGAACATATCATGAAATATACCTACCTTAGTAGCCACCATATCAGTATCAACATGGCAGGGAATTCACTAAAAGAGTTGTAAAAGCCTTACATGCGAATTCTAAATAAAATCTGTCTTAAAATATTTCAGTGTCATCCAGCCCATTGACCTGTACGGCAGTGAAGTATGGGGTCCACTCAGTCATCGGAGCTATACCCGCTGGAACAAAACTCAAGAGCTGAGCCCAGATAAGAGTCCCCTATGTCAGTTGGTAGTAAGGCTAACAGACACAGTCTGAGCAGCCTCACAACAACACTGCTCTCTAAACACCAGAGTAAAGCAAATTATAGCACAATGCAATATACACTGTATATATAATAAATTTAAATCAATCCTAATAGTTAATTGTGTTAATACTAATTTTTCAGTTTATTTTGTTCTGTCCAAAATAAAAATTGAATTTTGATGCTCTGGCAACATTGTTGTTGAAACTTTCATGCCAATAAAGACATAAATTGATTTGAGAAACAGGTTTGCAACGCTGCCATTAATTTCTTGTCAACCTTATTTTCCGCTATTGAAATCTCACTCCCTATTTCATTACGTACCGATACAAGAATCAATTCTCCAGTTTTTACTCATTTAGAACCACCTGATGTTTACAACAGGGTTTTAGGGGGCAGCCCAAGTACTGTGACAAGCAATCTGTCTGTATGCTAGGTTTCAGTTTGAATGATCTGTTTTCCTATAACTTCTTATAACCTTAATTCACCTAGTTGTCACTCCCCGATGTAGTGCAGATTTGATTCGCGCATGCGTCACTTTGCGACAAGTAGCCTACAAGATGCTAATGAGAGACTTCTGTAATGTCAATACAGTAAAAATGGACCTACTTAATGAAGTTTGTTCACTGCTGTTACAAGCTAGCAATCAAACACAACAAATTCTGTCAGTTGAATGGCGTTCTGAGATAACAGTAGCAATAAAACAATCATAGATAGAGAACGCATTTTTGAAATGACTGCTAGCTTAGCCACAAGCTAGCAATTAAACACAACAAAGGCTGTCACTTGAATGGCGTTTTAAGCTAACATTAGCAATCAAACAATCATAGATAGCTAAAACGTTTTTGAAATGATTTCCATCTTCTGTTATTGTTTGTAATGACAATGGTTTATTACATGCCGTGAAGCATTTAAATATGAGCATGCGCAACTCAAATCTGCACCGGACTCACATTGGGGAGTGACACCAACCATCCAACCATAGCCATCCAACCATAGCAAGGAGAAAAAGAGTACATTACTCTTATTTTTGTCGGGGACCACTGTGGAAATAAGCATGTTGTTTTTTATCTCAACAGTTTGAATTGTGTATTGTGTGACTGCATGACTACCATCTTAACCTCTTAACAGTAATATGAGAGTGGTTTGTCATAAAAGCTGTTTAGGTGGTACTCGTGACAGATAAGATGTGTTTGTGGCGACTGCGTCCTAGTTTGCACTCATGCTCTTTTTTCATGACAACTGAAGCTGCACAGCTGTGACTTAAAGTAACCAAGTGTTTTTTTTTCTTTTGGAGACCTCACAAGTGAGCAGCCCCTTCAATGAAGACCCTTTAGTCCCATTTCTGTACCCCTCCAGGACCTCAAACAGCTACAACCATGCTGCTATGTTTGCCAACACAGGGAGGCGTCAAACTGAGGCAAAGCACATCCATTACCATGGAGAATGTTTGTGTTGGCCTCAGTGACAAGTTGGTCACACAGCTGCAAAGGTCTCCACTGGACAAGGACACACACACACACACACACACACACACACTCACACATCATTGCTCTGCTGTTTAACCAAGCAACTCTGTTGCACTAATGCTGCCTTGATTATCACATTACAATCAGTCCAACACATAATTTATTGGAATTCCTTTAAAGGTAGAATGTGTAGCTAACTGTACACACAAAGTTGTTTTTTTGTAAAATACTGCGTATTATGCCTTTTAAGATTTCAATATTTACCTGGTGCTGACTTACATCCTTCATCAACATTACTCCATGGTCTGATATGAGTTCATGATGATGTTGTTAGTTGACCATGCAGAGCCCCCTCCCCCCACGTCTCCCCAGCTGCTATCAGCTGTCAACTGAGGAATACATAAACACACTCTCTCATAGACTCAAACCAACACACATTCCTTCTCTGCAGGACTACGACATTACAGACTCAGGGCTCATCCACACACAGGAATGAACATACACCAGCTTAGCAACTGGTACTCAAATAAAGACTATTGGACTTTATCGTAATTAACCTGTTTCAATTGGTCTCCAAGACTCCTGAGTAATAAGTCACATGAAACTCAGACAAGGAATTGGAAGCACATGCTATATGCAGCAATATCAACAAGGGGACAAAACCAGCATTGTATACAGCTCACACACTGTATATATACACACACAGACCAAAATCTGCTTTAAAAGAATCAGGTTATTTACACTTGAGCATAATCCTATGATGATGGAGGCCTCAGAACAACAGTGATGAATACGAATTGTGGTCCTTCAGGATTTTGGGAAGGGAAATGTTTTTGACATGAGATTTTGAGGGGACTGAAATAAAGTATGTAGTTAGAATGGAGAAAGCAATGATCGGAATGTAACAAAGTAGAATTACTTTGTTCTTGTACTTAAGTACATTTTTCATGTATCTGTACTTAAGTAGAATCAATAGTGCATACTTTTGACTTTTACCTTGTTACATTTTGCAACAATTATCTATACTTTTTAATCCACTACATTTCTACAAAGTTACATTTTTGTTACATTTTCTGATCAGTTTTCCCACCTACCAAAATGTCTTCTTGACAATCGCGTACGGCAAGAGCCGGCCCAAAGCCCGAAGTGAGAGTGGGTGAGCAGGTCAGGAGATGGCAAGTAACGGCAATCCCCCGTGGCTCTCGGCGGGGTAGTGGAGCTGCCAAAACCCACTGGCGGCGCCCTGACTGCTGCTGCTACAGGCCGAGATGAGACCTTAGCTGCTCTGAGGCTTTAAGGATTGTTTACAGCCTGGTTGTCTTTTCCTGAATGTTCGTCTTGAAAAGCAACTCCATAAAGAGAGGGGGGTCCATTACATGGAGGACACAGAGTTTAGTTTTTGTCTTTTATTTTTCAGATATACAGTTTATATATAATATAGAGATTATGAGAATAACTTGTCATCCAAGTACGCACTATGCCATGCAGTGCAATAACTTGTCATGCAGTATGCACCAATCTGCGATGGAAAAAGGAGGACAGGGGCCCCGAGTCGAGCCAGTACCACGTAATGGAACAATATTGTTTAGCTTGTGCACTTCTTTCTGTTAGTTTTCCATTTACAGAGCCAGGGCTGTGCAGGAACACCAGATTTCTTTTCAGCGCACACATAAAATAGAGCTAGGTGACCGTGAGGAGATATTAGCGGAATTTGACAAAAACGTCTTTTGGGTTAACCATACCTTTTCAGCACATCCTGAAGCACAGTAAGGCTGGAACTTGAGTGTTTTTCAATTTAACACAGCTAACAAACGTTATCTGACTAGATCACAGATTTAACAAAGGTATTTAAGTAAAGTTTCAGAAATATACTTTAGGATACTTTTTGGTTTGATAGCAGACTAATAGTAGCATGACGCTGCAGTACCAGCAGCATTTCTAGGAGCTCTATTATATATATATATATATATAAAGGTTTGTTGTTGTGATGTGACATTAAGTCAGGTCTTCCTCTCTTTACACAATGACATGACATCTTTATAACTGCCATTAGTTAATACCTCCATTAAGAAGTAGTAATGTTAATGGATTCATATTTGTTTCAGTGTTACCAACAGTTGGTAGGTAGTGCTACTGACTTTACAATTTAGGGTTTCAATACTGAAGGATCAGGAAAAGTCAAACGTTGATAACATGCCATTTATAATATTGTAACCTTGGTTTCAAATCCTTCTCTCTAAACAAATATTTAGCTAATTATGATTATAGGTCAGTCCTATGCTTCAATTGTCTTGTTGTTACACCTTTTAGATTTGTTTGTTGTTCTTCAGAGTTTATGACCAAGAAATATGCGGCAAATGAAATTTCCATCATCAGATTATAGTTCATTTATCGTCCAAACACTGGCGGAGTCAAGTCCTCAGAGTAGGAATTCCTGCCATTTCAAATATTCATCAGTCAACAGTTAACACGCCTGCAGCCGTGCACACCAGAGATCTTGTGTCATGGTTAAGGGATTAAACAACAGTCAACATATAAGGGAGGGAAATGTTGGGAGCACCGGTTTCACACAATATCACAGCACGTTCATACTATACAGTGTTCCGTTGGGAACTATATTATACTATATTAAATTATTATTATATATAGTGTCTTATAGTATATGGTGTCCACAGACAGTCTTTGAATCAGAATAAAATCAGTTTTTAGTCCATTCAGCTAATGAACAATTCAAGGTTGCAGCTGTCGCCATGGTCCCGCAACACGCTCTGTGATGCCATGTTCTTCCTGCTACGCTCTGCTGTGCCTACTACAAAGGACTACTAACAACTACTATTTTTTTTGGGACTGTAATTGCCACTTTTCATTCTAACCCCAACCGGCCCGTCAGACACCGCCTACCAAGAACCTGGGTCTGTCCGAGGTTTCTGCCTAAAAGGAAGTTTTTCCTTACCACTGTCGCACTGTTGTTTGCTCTGGAGGAAACTGTTGGGTCCTAGTAAATTCTGGAGTGTGGTCTAGACCTACTCTATCTGTAAAGTGTCTTGAGATAACTCTTGTTGTAAATTGATACTATAAATAAATTGAAATTGAAATTGAAATTGAAGATAACATTAAATGACATTTAGCAATGTGCCTCTCAGATCCTATTTTCACTTCCTATGACCACTGCTGACATCACCGCACGTTTTACAAACAGTAAACAAAACACATGCTGAGGAAACGTTAAATTTTTTCATGTTGGATGTGAGCGCTATGCATTCCCGCTAACGTTAATTGATCAGTAATGTTACGTAACGTGTCGGGGGAATACAACGTCTCCTGCAGCATGGAGTCAGAGCAACAGCAGGATTCGCTAATGTTAGCTTCTTGTCCCACCTCGGGTCTCATAAACAGTATGCCTACATTCATCAAAGTCAATGTCCATAACTCTATTTACCAAGCTACTGTAGCTGTCATATTCCACAGGAACTGCTATTTTCATGGTAATTTAGCTGTCAAGTCTTTAGTCGATGGTTGTCACTGTCGCTACCCGATGTGAGTCCAGTGCAGATTTGAGTCGTGCATGCTCAGATTTAAACGGTTTACGGCATAATGAGTCCTACTGAAATTTGTGAAATCCATAAAATAATAAACTTTTCTCATTACAAACAATAACAGAAGATAGGAATCATTTCAAAAACGTTTTAGCTGTCTATGATTGTTTGATTGCTAACGTTAGCTAAAAAGGGCATTCAACTGACAGCCTTTGTTGGGTTTGATTGCTAACTTGTAATCAGCAGTGAACAAACTTTATTAAGTAGGTCCATTTTTACTGTATTGACATTACATAAGTCTCTCGTTAACATCTTGTAGCTTGTAGCTAAGCTAGCAATCATTTCAAAATTATTTTAGCCAGTCCCTCCAGGATTTCGGGGACTTTTTTAAGATTGTTGCAGCCCAAAATGCCTGATGTTGCGGGAGCTTTTGTAAAAAAAATTGCGAAAAAATGTTTTTTGTATGTTTTTTGCAATGAAGTTGTGGGAGACAAAAAGTTGTGATTTTTTTTTTTATTTTATAGTTTTATAAAAAATTAAAAGAAAACTTGTTTTTAGGAGTTAGGAGTTTTCCTAGTAACCTTACCAAAAAGGCAAATACTGCAAATGTTGGTAGAATATGAAAATGGCTGGTGGATTTAGGACAAACATAATAATTTATTGAATTAATCAAATTTGAACATGTTTGTCAGTGGCTTGTTGATCTTTACATTGTTAGTTTCCATCCACACATTTTTATCCAAATTAAGTGATATTAAATGAAAAATGCCTTATGGAAACAGTAAAATTCGATGGGATTCAATATCAGCACAAAGGTAATATGTTCAGTCTCATCGAATTTTATCTTGATAAATATACGATATACGGCTTATGCGATAAACGCTGATGGAAACGTTATTTGCCGAATATTATGCCTAAGACAATGAATTGCGATCAAGTTTTAGGTTGCATTTTATGGTTGCAACCCGCCACAAAACAAAGAAGAAGAAGTTTTAGTTCATTTCCGCCCAGGATTTCCGCTCTGTTTGCACACATGGCGGGTGTCAACAAGACAGATGTAAGTGGACGGACGAGGAGACAAGAGACTTTTTGACAGAGAAATTCGTTTTTATCTCTGTAGTAATGTCTTAGAATATTATACCTTGCATGCTTAAATTCATATTCATATCATAATCTCTGCTTTCATGCTTATCATATATCCATAGCTTGCTTGACGTATATTCATGTATGCTTTATATTTTATATGCACATTTAACCAACTATGTTTTCCTTGAAACACCGCCATGAAGTCTACTCTGTTGTAAATCCTTTAGATAGTCTTAATTTCGAGGTCAGGCACTCTGCCCTCCTTTTTCTGTGTAGATAGACTCAACAACTGTAAATCTTTGTGTGTGTGTGTGTTTCAATAAAAAGCCTATGCTTTTGTAACTAGGTGTCTGTTCCGCGGAAGCAACTCTGGCAGGCAGATTGCAGTCACGGATCTAGCCCTTTTGCAAAAGCTTTAACTCTACATTTTGCCGTCTGCGTCTCGTTTCTTTGCTTGACCATGTTTATTTAGTAAGATAAAGTGTCCTGAACCTGACATTTTCTGGTGCCGAAACCCGGGAGTCAACAGCCGAGGAGTCCAGGACCGCGCTCGATCAAGGCCAGAGGAACTGTTAACAGCCGTCCACCTCTTCGCGGGACGGGGCCCTAGATTGGTCCGGTGCCGCCCTGCATTCACTCGGTGACGACTCCCCATGGTCGAAGCAGCGGACAGAGACGGTGAGTGTGGCAGTTCTGAGTTTCTCATGTAAAAAAGAGGTGCACGGAGTTTTTGCTAGTTAGGGTTTGTACTGAGGATGTGACAAATCTGAAAGTAGTGATTATAGTAGCCCCGCTGTCTGGGACTATATTGGGTCTGTTACTCTGTTTACCTGTGTGTACATATACAAAAGCTTGACGTAACGGCTGTGTGTCTTACGGTCTGGGACTTTATTGAGTGATTTGTTGTGGATGCTGGGAGCAGGTGCAGACTCGAAGCCGGGTTGTTGTGGTTAATACTTTCCGTCTGGGACATAGCTAGTTTAAACAGGGAGCTATCAGTTGGTTCTGACTAGTTCGGGACGTCCGGCGACAGGTTTCCTCCAGCGGGGAGACCAGGGTGTCTAGAATGCCATCCTGATTGGTTTCGGGACGGCAAGGGTGATCACCGGCTTTTTGTTTCCCGACACGCCGTGTGTGTGTTTGCACAGCGGTGACCAGTCGGAAGCGCTGTACGTCTTTCACAGCGAGGCAGTGTTGTTTGTTTGTGTATTGTTGCAGTGCACTGTGTGCTATTTTGTGTTTTGTGTTTTATGTTGTGTTTTACTGTTACGCTATGTGTGTTGACTCATAGTGAGTAGCGGATTTGTGTTGGTTTCCTGACGCTCCGTGTGTGTGTTTACACAGCGGGTGTCCGTCGGAAGCGCTGGGTGTTTTTCCCGTAGCGAGTTAGTGTTTGTTTCCTGGCTGGTCAGAAGCGCTGGGGTTTTTCCGTAGCGGGTTAGTGTATTGTTTGTAACAATTTGTTTGTTTGTTTGCTGGTTTGGTTGTGAGACAATAAGAGTGTTGCTTCACACCAGGTTTATTGTGATAACTTGTGGTTCTTTGTGAGACTTTGCTTAGGACAGGGACACAGGTTGGTGTAGAGGTGATTTGTGAAGTTTTATTGTCGCAGTGTTTTATTGTGGAAATTGTGTGATTTGAGAAATAGAGCAGGACAGATGGGTAAAAACCAAAGTACCGCTGTACCTAGCTAAAGATGTAAAATTCATGGAAAAAACCTTCCCAGGAAGTGTAGAATTTGTGAAAAATTGGACAAAGAAATACGGCTTTGATTGTAAATTTAGAATGACGTCTGTTACTAGTTTATTACAGCGATTGCAGGTGTAGGAGAGAGTTGCTATTTAGGAGAAAAAGAGACGGAGGATACAGGAGAGTTGTGGGCTGCAGGAATGTGGAGGAAGCAGGCAGCCAAAAGAGAGACAGAGACAGATAAGGGAAACTACAGAGACAACTTTTTCCCTTGTTCTCTGTTTGCGCCTTTTTATTTGGAATATAACGAAAACCAAGCATAAATCAAATCTGAAAATGGGGGATTCACTAAAAATTGGATTGAACATTGGGTTGGATTGATTGGAAAATTGGATGGGAACAGTCAGAACTGGAAACAACGGAGCCTGGGGCGCCCTTAAATAAAGGTGAGCAGAACCTGTTGGGAATCGAATCTGCACATTGGTGAAATCTAAATTAAGGCAATGATGTTTCCATGGTCTGACTGATAAAAATTGGAGTGATCCAGTGGGGTTATTAATGCTACGTGTTGTTGAAGAGTAAAGAGTAGCCAAACAGTGGGTTTGGTGAGAAGTAGTGTGTATTTTGTCTGAGAGACAGACTACACACATGGAGGAGGTAATGTGTTAAAATTTCTGAACGCAGAACCTCTTAAAGCATGAGTAGTGTTAAAATTTCTTAGCAAATTCTATGAGGAGTAATGCATGTATACATGATTACAATCACAATTGTATGTGGGTGTCTGACGAACCACATACATTAATTACTGAGTTGGGACCAGATCCCTACAGATTACAGATGGACTTATTGGTAAAAGAAAAGAAAAAACAATGAGTCAGAGAGCTTAGAGAGAGAAATAGGAAAAGTAATGGAAGAATATAAAACAGTTGATTGATACCAATTCCAAAATTCTGAAAAAGACAACTATTGTGTTAGTGCCAAAATAAGACCAGATTGCTCCAGTCAAGTGCCACACGTTTCACTAGCAAAAACATATGAGATGGAAAGATTTGGGAGAAGTGGCACTCAAAGTTCAAAGAGCAGATGATTAAGGGCCAGTTGATGACCCAGGGTTGGCATACAGCCCCTCCAGTGAAACGTACAGATATCAACAGGGGTGGGAGGTGCTTACCACCCCCAACCTATGCAAAACTGACCAATGGTTTACATCCATATGTTTGAGTGAGAGAGATGTACAGGACCTAGCAGGGGTCCTTTAATGCTGATAAAAGCTACCCAAAAACAAAAACAAGGCCAGACTGGCAGCCCAGGGTGAGACAATGTCCACTAAAACCAGAGGCAGAGAGAGACATTGCACCTGTAATTAGAGAGTTACTAGAAGCAGGACTAATCAGAGAATGCCCCGACTAGCCATGTGATACACCACTATTCCCAGAAAAAAAGGCTGATAAGGTTCATTGGCGCTTGATTCGAGATATAAGACAAGTAACTGAGGCCTGTAATGGGAAATTCATATAGACAAGATTTTCTTTTAGTTAATTTTTCGTTTATTAAGTGGATCTACATTGAAGGTGCCTCTGAAACATGTGCCATAGATCCTTGAATAGGGCCTCCGGCGTCTAGAGACAGCTAGTGTTGTTATGGCTTTGCGATTTATCACTGTGAGCAAATAGGCAACAAAAAGCTGGCGCCTTGAGAGATATGCAACGGTCAGCTTGCCCAAACTGTAGGTTAATGCCTGAACCAATCTACAGACGAGATAAATTTCTAGCTTCTAAGATTAAATGACAGCTACAGTCATTTTTTGTTTTAGTTTTTTTTTTGATATGTATGTGTTTTTTTTTTTTTTTTTTTTGACGCACTAGGCGGGTGTTCAGGGACAGCTCTGGCCCCTAGAAGCCTGAAAAACAGAAAACAGAAGGACGAAGTGTGTTGTTTAAGATTAGAGTGTTTTCCAAACATGGCCTGGTTTCTGTTGGGGCAAACGGGAGATAAGGAGCAGTCATGTGTTATGCACAGAACTGTGGGGTCACTCTGTGACTCTGTTCGTTGTGAAGTTAGAAGTTAGAAGTTGAAGAAGTGTAGAAGTTCAGTTCTTGTCATTTTGGTTTGTTGTGTTCCAACAAGGTCTCTACTTGCATAACGAATTCCTGAGTTTGGCTTAACAGAAACAAGCAGTACAGTCCAGAGCCCCCACACTAGACATTAGACACACTCAAAACTCAGGAGCTACAAGACCTTATCTGACACGCCTAGGGCCTTGATCAACAAAATGAGATGGAACAATGTGGGGGAAAGAAATGCTTTTCCTCACCTAAAAGAAGAGCTAATGTCATCCACAACAATTGAACAGACTGTGGATTTTAGGGAAAGATTTTTGGCCTCAGTGGAATAAAGTCAGAGAGAAACACAGTGAAGGTCACAGACATACACTGAGATAGCAGCCAGAGCCGAGCGCGGCCCCGTGCCCCTCCCCTCTCTGCTCCTCTCCTTCTGTGGAACAGGAACGCGCACTCTCAGAGCTGAGGTGCCAGAGCACACAGAAGGGAGAGAGACAGTTTGAACATGCAGACTTGCTAAGTGAAGTTACTTCAGGCTATTCAATTAACACACAGATTAGCTACTTGCAAGTGTGCAGCACGTGCTAAGCGAGAAAAAGATCCAGTCAGTTTAGGTAATGCAAAAGCAGATGAGAAAGCTATGAGAGCAGCTGTAAGATCAGAGCTCTTAGTGGTTCAAGAGGAACCACAGAATCCGATGCCTACAGAGGTACTGAAAAACATGCAAGATAACTCCCCCAAAACCGAGAAAGATGTATGGCTGGCGGACGGTGCAACTTGTGTTGATAGCCTATATCAGAGAGATGACAAGCCCTGCTTGTCTAAAATTTGTATTTTATGGTAGCTGGGTGGGCCATGGCGAAGAGCCATGTCCCAACAGCGGGGAATGGTACAGAATAAGGTGTTTCACACCTTCAAGGGATTAAATTCTTACTTAAAAATTAATCCGCAGGGAAATGTAAGACCAAAAAGGGAAATGCCCACAAGGGTCACATCCGAGATCCTATACATGGATTTCATAGAGCTAAAGCAGATGCCATTACTGTAGCCAAAACACTCGCTAAAACGGTAATACCCCAGTATGGCATCCTAAGAATAATTTGGAGTGATTATGGCCCACATTTTGTAAATGAGACAGTAACAGTAACATTGCTTTGTGGGAAGGGGTCCCCTGGGCAGAGAAAAGTGATGATCCAGGGGCCCTCTTAGCAGAGTGGATGTGCAAAGTGTTTAGAGATAGGACTGTTCAAAGTGCATGTAATCTGCCTATCTCTCCCTCTCTGTCTCCCCAGGTGGGGAGACCCCAGCCAGATGACCAAGTGCTGATAAAAGTGATAAAGAGGAAGTGCTGGTCATCACCAAAGTGGGAGGGGCCGTACACCGTGCTCATCACCACGCCCACAGCTGTAAAGATTGCTGAACGATCCACGTGGGTTCACCAAAGTCACTGTAAAAAGATCAATCCATTCCCACACCCGAATAGGCTGGAGGCGGGCGGTATCAAAACCTTTGCCTGCTGAAGAAAGAAGAAACCAACTGAGACTTTATACTCCAGCTATGGGTGAACTAAAGGGATGGGTTTGTTCTGTCCTACTGGTCCTCTGCGGGTCGCCGACAGCGACTAAGGGACCACAACAACAGGTTTCACATGGAAACCGTATGCTCATCGACGAAGCCATGAAAGACTATGATGTGGTTTACAATTTGTCCTTTGATTTGAACATTTGGTATTGCTATGCTAAATATGAACCACAAAAACTGTTATGTATGCACACGTATGCCAATTTCCGCCCACAACCCGTAGGTTGTCCCGAAACCCGTCGACGCCAGCACCATCTTCCTACACGCGCTACCCTCCGCCTTAACACCCACTCTGTTGAAAAAGACCCTGAATTGGCAAATGGTCCCGCCATTGACTGTATGCAAATTGGACTTCACCAAGTCTGTAGGTAATACGACTTGTGTGCCCTATTTCCAGGCCCCTGATGCATTGAGAACATATGGCCAGCTAGGAGTCAATTGGCTGTGTGGCTCCTACATGTCCCTAGATTTACCGGTGGGTTGGGAGGGTCATTGCGCTCTAGAACCGGCAGATCATTCACACATGGTAACGCTCCGCCACCACCCACGTGCGAGACGTAGTGCTTTTGAACGCCATGACAGCGTAGGGGGATCGGATGTCCCCAAAGGTCATGAGCTGATGGACAAAAAGTTTTGCATGCACTTTTCCCGTGGGTAGGGGTGGGTAAAGTCGAGCTGAGAATGGAAACAATCAGTTACCGAGAAGGACTGTTCATGAATTCAACCATAACAGCCCTGTCAAAAATATGCGAAGAATTGACCGCTATAAGATTGATCGCCCTACAAAATAGGCTGGTGTTAGACCAGTTGACGGCATCACAAGCTGGTGTGTGTGCGCTTATTGGTACTACGTGTTGCACTTTTATCCCAGATAATGACAAAGATGCAGGTGTCATTCAGAAAGCCATTCTTAATTTGACTGCACTTGAGAGATGCTGCTGAGGCAGATAATGTAGTTAGCGGAGATTTCCTCTCCTGGTTAACTTCAGGACCTTGGTATGGATTATTGCTTAGAATTGTTACTTTCCTTGTAGCAGTACTTGTAATAATTTTCATAGTGCTAGGATGTGTAATGCCTTGTGTTCATACACTTTACAACTGACCAACTATGCACATGTCCAGTTTCATCAGCTCTCTGCTAAATCTGATAAGTAACGATAAATGTGTCCCAAGCCCACACAATGATGTATTAAAGCACACATAAACCTTTGAACTCATCTTGGCCAAAAGGGTGATCGCCCTAAGGGAGGGTCGAGAAGGAATTTTTCCTTTCTAACAGACGGAAAGGGTTTTTTTGCCTTCTCCCTGATGAAGAGTAAACAAGTATCCTATCCTGTGTGTGCATGCTTTGACGTAATTATTGAAAACCGCAACCCGGAGTCATAATTGCTGATGTTTGTTAAATGTACAACAGGAGGGAAATGACAGAGAAATTCGTTTTTATCTCTGTAGTAATGTCTTAGAATATTATACCTTGCATGCTTAAATTCATATTCATATCATAATCTCTGCTTTCATGCTTATCATATATCCATAGCTTGCTTGACGTATATTCATGTATGCTTTATATTTTATATGCACATTTAACCAACTATGTTTTCCTTGAAACACCGCCATGAAGTCTACTCTGTTGTAAATCCTTTAGATAGTCTTAATTTCGAGGTCAGGCACTCTGCCCTCCTTTTTCTGTGTAGATAGACTCAACAACTGTAAATCTTTGTGTGTGTGTGTGTTTCAATAAAAAGCCTATGCTTTTGTAACTAGGTGTCTGTTCCCGCGGAAGCAACTCTGGCAGGCAGATTGCAGTCACGGATCTAGCCCTTTTGCAAAAGCTTTAACTCTACATTTTGCCGTCTGCGTCTCGTTTCTTTGCTTGACCATGTTTATTTAGTAAGATAAAGTGTCCTGAACCTGACACTTTTTTAATTGGATTTATCAGGAACTCGCAAAGGAAATGGCCGACAAAGGTTAGGACAAGCCGTGGGACATACTCCGTAGTAAATGGAAGGCGCTCAAACAGCAACGTCTCAAAAAAGAGTTGTCTCGCAGCGGGGCCGGAGGGAAAATAAAAGGGAAGTTACATCTGCATCATAATAGCGATGTGTTAGCGATAGCATCGTTGTTTTTTTATTCTAGCAAGCTAAAATAAAAAAACAACGATGCTATCGCTATATGTCGCTATCAGCTGGCACATGAGCACTATTACAACTTGTGCAATGTTGATCATGTGTTGGTAAATGGCGCAATCCATTTTGTCTAGAAAAACTTTGATCTCTTGCTTGAATGTTGTGCAATTCAGTGCGAAAATGAATTTGATTGACAAGTTGATGGAAACTTAGCTATCCATACGGTTTGATAAAGGACTTATTGGACATTAACTTATCATTGCACAATAACAAGTGTAGCTGTCCTCAATTTAGGTCATCCTGTGCATCTCATCTCCGGTTTTTCCTGCATCCCCCGTGTGTGTTTGTGTGCGAGTGTGTGTGATTGTGGGTGTGTGTGTGTTTGTGTGTGTGTGCGCACGAGTCAGTCGCGGGGGGAACTGAGCAGCCTTGCCCGCTGCAGAGAGCTGACAGGATTGAAACAGCAGCTGCTTCAGCAACATCAGAGTGAAAAAACATTACAGCGTACATTGATGTTAAAATGTATACAGGCTGGCAGGACGGTCTGACATGTTTTGCACAGTCTTTCTTTCAGTTTTGTTGGTAAATGTGAGACGTTCAAGTCACACATGTCTCATTAGGTCAGCAGCAGGTACGACTTGGACTCCAACCTGCTGCTGACCTTCTACCACTCGTCCATCGAGAGCCTGCTGACCTACTGCATCACAGTATGGTACGGCAGCTGCACCGTAGCAGACAGGGAGAGGCATCAGAGCACGGACTAACAGACTCAAGAACAGTTTCTTCCCAAAGGCCATAACCACCCTGAACTCACATATGCACTGACTCCACTCCACAGCCCCCCCCCCGCCCCCGGACTTTCTTCTTCCCTCCGACTGTGCAATACTGTTATACTGTTATTTATAATACCTCAAAGGTCACTGGAATCTGTGCAATTTCATACAGTGCAATATTTAATATTTAACCATTCCATTTCATTACTGTGCAATATTTATTTATTATTTAGTACTTAACCATTTCATTACTGGGCAATATTTATCTATACTTAGTACTTAACCATTAAGTACTAAGTATATGGCAACGTACATGTGACGTCAACCCGTTCTCACCCCAGCTCGGTCATTAGCTCTCAGGATCCCATGCTGATACAAAGTCTGGCACGTGGGACTGCTGGGATTGGTTGAAGTTGCGGGAAACTCCAGTTATTGGTCAAATTTGCAAAAAAAGTTGCGATGATTGCACCAAAGTGATTGGTTGAATTTGCGTAAATTTTAGCAATTGCAACATCGCAAAATCCTAGAGGGACTAGCTATCTATGAGTCAGCCTTCTTGTTTTTTCTTATGTCCTTGTTTCTATAGTGTCTGTGTTTTTGGAACTCTTTGGGGTCTACTGACCATTCAGAGAGCTGGTTCACATCCAAATCTCAGTATGTAAAAAACTAAAATATGATGCCTAAAATATGTCTTTGTCAAGAGTCAGACTAAATCTATCTTGTTTCTTGTGGACAGTCTTACATTTCTTAGTGCATCTTCTTATCAGCTGCAGTGCATCCATGCTTTATGTCTGTCTCAAACCGGTACAATGTGAATTCTACGGATATGATGTTGCAATTTTGGAAACAGTGTGTTAAATGTTATATATTTGGCATTTGCCTGATAATCCAAACTGCTGTGCTGTATTGTAAGCAAAACAGGCCCCTTTCAGCGGCTAATGTAGCTGAGAATGCTGCTGTTGGTTTTGGAATGTAGCCCATTTTAAAGAGTTCCAAAAAGTTTGATGCAATCTAGACCCAATCTGAAAGCGTAAGGGCAGTCTTCATGAATTAATGTCCGTGTAATCCATGAACTTTAGCATGAAGTGGTTAGAGTAATGAAGCTCCCCAAAATCTGCCCTTAAATGGTAACGTGTGACTTCAGGGGCCCTCCTGACATTTCCATATCTGCACACTGAGGACCTTTTCATTTTCACTGAGCCTACTCAGTGCTAGGGAATCTAACCCAGTTTCCACAGAAGGGTCCAGGGGCCTTCCAAGAAGAGATCCACAACAGAAAATGATTCAAACCAATGACCTATTTTTTTTTTTTTTTAAAGTCAGCATAAATGTATCAAATGTGCCCCCCCTCGCTCACTGTACACACAGCAGACTCATGGGCCAGGGACCTCTGACAACAACAAGCAGTCTGATCAGACCAGACCTTATCCAATTGTTGCTCTGTAATCACTGAAGGATCACACTGCACACACTTACTTATCTGCTAACTTTTAAAAACTTTTAGAAACGGATCCAACTACACTTTAGTCAACATTTACATTTAAAAGGCTGCACTAATTACCTAATTTATTTATTTATTTTTTACATCAGTCTCAATCAATCACAAACATTACTTACAGTTTGGAGCCTGAGGCTGTGGCCATCCGACGCCTCGCCGTTTGATGCGTCCAGGGCGCAGCGTGCCGAGCGTAGAGCTCCCCAAGGCGGACGGCGGGGAGTCGGAGAGTCCCCGAGGCAGAGAGCGCTCAGCACCCGGCATTCCTGCCTCTGTTTGAGCAGCTCCAGCTCACACAGGCCGGCCAGGCTGGCCTCCAGCCGCTCCTTATTCCGACTGCGCTCCGCTTTAATGGGCAGAGAGAACCCCGGGAACATGGCTCCAAAAGAGCCTGGGAGCTTTTGTAAAGACATCCTGGCTTCCCGTTTTCCTCTTTACTGTTTCCCAACAAAGGGAGGCTGGACTCACCGCTGTCGGACTCAGACCCGTTCCCCTCCTCTCGCCTGAGCTCCTCGTCCTCCGGTGAAGTTAGTTTGAAGTTGGGCCTACCTTCCCTCCTGCCCAGCGGGCTCTTTCCCCCCACTCCCGTGTTGGCAGTCTTTGTCCTCGGTTTAACGGATGGGGGCTGCATTAGGAATGGCCAATATCAATGTTTAAGTAGCCTAACACAAAACCAATGTTTTTTTTTTTTTTACAATACTTCATGCTAGCTCTCCTATATTGGTGAAAATTGTGATTCAATTTGCATCATATTATTGAAAATATATGATATATATAATGTATGTATACAGTTGAAGAAGCATAAAATCCCTTAAGAACAGATGTGTTCTAGTGTGGTACATAGTCACTTCATCATGTTACAATGCTACAAACACTCAAAGGAAGCCAGGTTGGGTGCCCAGATAGCTCAGTTGGTAGAGCAGGTGCCCATATATTGATTTACTCCTCAACGCAGTGGGTCTGGGGTTTGACACCGACCTTTGCTGCATGTCATTCCCCCCTTCTTTCTCCCCTTTCACTTCTACAGCTGTCCTGTCAAAAAAGGCCTAAAAATGCCCCAAAATTAATCATAAAAAGGAGGCAAGCTTTTTCTGGCATCCCTAAGTGAAAAAGTAAACCGTTTCATCCAATCAGATTGAGGCAACTCTTTGTAAAAAAACCAAAAACCAAAAACTCTGATCTCACCAATCACGTGCCAGCCGGCTTCAGCTAACAGTAAGTTAAGAGTTTTTTTTGTGGAAAATGACATCACAGCTACAATTGAAATTGATACTCGTAACAGTAGGGGACTGGCGTTATGACACATTGCATTTCTGACTTTGTTTACATTCATTTTCCACCAAGAGCACTCAGCGACAAACACAAATCAACAGAGAAGCCTGAGATCTAACAAGTGTAGGCTCTGTTGCAAAGGCTAACGAAGCAATGACATCATGTTAGAAAGCACAGCCGAAAACAGAGTAACATAGTGTTAGCCAGGATGCTAACGGCATTGATAACCAAACCACGTGGGACTACTATTACTACTACTAGTAGTATCACTACTACTATTTTAATGGTTAGTGTTTAGGTTATAGTGGTTAATGTATGAAGTCGATGCAGATTCTGACAGCTGGATTTAGCTGTCTAACATTACATAAAGCCCCCCGGGCTTAGGTCCTATAACGTTAACGCTAAGTCGCAACGCAGCGAGCTAATTAATGACAACAGAAGCATTTTGACTTGAAGGATGCCAATTAAATTAATTTTAAAACAATACTACTAAAATTATTCAATCTTTCCACCGTTAAGTTAGCTGTGACAATGCCTTGTGTTGACTTCTTTATTGACTAATGGATAGAATACTTACTTGAATAGTAATTTCAGCATTTTCTGAGTATTGATTATGTGATATTACATTCGACAGCCATAAGTTGTTTCAACAGTCATAAGGCAATATGATCTTCATACTATCACTGGCTTCCTACGTAAAAATTGCCATGCACCGCCCTTGCATGCTACATGAAACCAGTTTAGTAATTTTTACTAATATTAGCGAGTTAGCATGAAGTATTGGAAAAAAACATTGGTTCTGCGTCATTTAAACCATAAAACACTGACAGCAGTTAAACTGAGGGCTGGGAGGGGAGCTAACGCCAGAAACACACCACACGCCTAAGCCATGCTAATAGCCGTAAAGCGAGCTCTTTTCATTTGGCCGCACATTTTATTCAATCTGCCACCGGCTACAATCAGGTGCTGAGCAGGTAATCACATTGCAAGGCCACATTGCAGCCGGATACTTTACAAAATAAACCAAATTTCAAAATTAAACACCCAGGTTTATGGTGATTCTGACTGACTTCTCAGCTGTGTCTACAGCAGACAGAGATCAGGCACATGGAGAGAGAGGCCAACGGAAGGACAAACAGAGTGACACACACACACACACACACACACACACACACACAAGCTCTACGCTAGAAGGACGCAGACACCAGTGCCCAAGTAAAAATCTTCACAACAGCATAGGCCACAATGGCTGCGCCTGTCTGTCCGTAGGCTGTCTGTAGAATACCCAACTTCAAACTAACTTCCCCAGGGTCTCAGACTGTACTCACTTGGACAGCTGTCGTTGGAGCCTGTGAAGGCATGCAGCCTTTTGTCAGCGCTGTCAGACACCCACAATCGTCTGAGGCCACTTTTGTGTCATACTTAAACTTCCATAAACTAAACAAAAATAATAAATATAACTAAAAAATATAAATAAAAATTAAAAAAGTAACCTACCCCCTGATATACACTGAACAAAATTATAAACACTTTTGTTTTTGCCCCCATTTTTCATGAGCTGACCTCAAAGACTTTTTCTATGTACCCAAGAGGCTTATTTTCTCTCAAATATTGTTCACAAATCTGTCTAAATCTGTGTTAGTGAGCACTTTCTCCTTTGCCGAGATAACCCATCCACCTCACAGGTGTGGCATATCAAGATGCTGATTTAGACAGCATGGTTATTGCACAGGTGTGCTGACCACAAGAAAAGCCCACTCTAAAATGTAGTGTGTTTTACTGTAAGTGGGGGGGGGGGCGTCCCGGAAACCATTTAGAGAGTTGTCTACGAGCGTAGGAGCAGGCGCAACTTTTGGTACTTTTGGTAAGTATTCTGATTAATTATTTTGTCATTTTGACTGTATGCCTCCACGTCCCCCCGATTGCCTACGAGCTTTGACTATACGGTAATTTATCTATTTTGCAACAGAAAGTCGCGTGATATGACACAATTGTTTTGCCCATTTTTATAAAAATACGGAGCCATAACGTCAGATACAAGGTAATGAAGCCTTTTATACATTGTCGGGTTTCTTTAGGAATAAACAATGGACAAATAGAGTCTTTAAACACTTCAGCGGTAAAATTATTTGTTGTTAAAGTGACACCAAAATGAATGGCAGTCAATGGGATGCTAGCAGAAGGTGATGGTTTGTTAGACTATGAACTGCCTTTGAAGATTCCAGCACAGAGGCTGATGCCAGATAGTGTGTGTGTGTACACACACACACATACACACACACACATTAGTATGTTCATATGGAGTCACAAGGTCAGTGATCCCTGTCGGGTGGCATTTCGCTTACTTCCCAGTTGACTCCCTGGTGTTTTTAGCAGTGCAATAATTAATGAACATCCTGTCTTTATACGTACACAATGTACACAGTGCATTACTTACCTGTGGCAAAGGATTTAACAAGATCAACTTTATTGTCCCACAAGGTGGGCCACTTAACCCATGCTGCAGCCATAAACACAAACAACATGCACCATGTTGTGCATGGTTTGTTGTGTTGTATCATGTTATACAACACAACAAACCATACTATAACCCTTATGGTGTGTAAAACAACATGGTGGCATGAAGTGTATATAGTTAAACATTAGTCAAGAAATACAAATTAATAAATATCAGTGCATCGATCCCCATCATCAGCCTGGGCCTGTTCTGGCTTTTATCTCTAGCTATTTAGTAGCTTAATAAACAGAGGAATAAATTGAGTTATTGAATTTAATCTTCAGCGGGGAACTCTAAACCTCCTACCAGAGGGCAGCAGCTCATACTCTGTGTGCAAAACATTAGACGTTATATTGGCATGTCTCAAAGAAGCCTTTTCATGAATAATCTGTATGGATAAGGGCTCGTTCACCCCAAAGGGTTTTGAATGCAGTATGAATCAATCGGAAGAGTTTAGTTTTCAGGTGCACAGGGAGGTTGCCAAACCAAGTTGTAATACCTGACCAGGCTCTCCAGAACATACATTTTTTTATCGACACCATGAACTCGCAAACGACATAAGAAATGCATCCGTTGCTGCAGTCTGCGACAGAGGCTGTATATTGACATGTGTGCTCCAGGTCAGTGCCCCGTCAGTATTAACACCCAGATATTTGTATGAGTGGGCCTGAGAGATGGTTTGGTTGATTCTGAGTAATAATAATAATACATTTTATTTGTAATGCACTTCATATTTAAGCAAATCTACAAGTGTTACATACTGTATAAATTCTAAAGAAAACAAAAAGGTATTAAAACTAAAAGAAACAACAAAAGAACAAGGAAAGGGGTAAGAAATCAGTAAAAAGCTCTAGTGAAAAGGTGGGTCCAAAGGCCGCATTTAAAAGCATCAGTCTGTTGTGGCCTCACGTGGGCAGGGAGAGCATTCCACAGCCTGGGAGCAGCTGAGCAAAATGGCCGATCGCCCATAGTGTGGAGCTTGGTCCTGGTGGGGGGGTTCAGGAGATATGCTGAACTAGCGCCGAGGGAGGTTTGTGGGGCCAGGAGTTCCTTGAGGTAGAAAGGGAGCATCACTATGGATGCGCTGGGGGGTAAGAAGGGACACCTTGTACTCAATCCTGAGTGAGACCGGAAGTATGACGATAAATATGGTGCAAATGTGAGATGCGATGTGAGCACTTAGAATATGATTTGAGAGCTTGAACAACTAAAATTGAACTCGTAGATGCGATGTGAGTGCTTGTAGAAAAAAATCTGTACTCGTATTTTTTATTTTTTTTCTACTTGAGTCACTTTTCCAGTACAACCACAACTCAGTGATTACAACCTCTCGAATCTGTTGCTGCAGTGTGCTCTCTCGCATCACACAGCGGCGAGTCTGCGCTCTCGACTTTTGCGACACTTCCTGCGATACATTTGGTGCAAAACTAATTTGTACCTGTGGACTTAGTCTGTGGAGCTCTGAGCCAACAGAACGGCCGGGGACAGCAGGGTTTCTATCGCCAGATGAGGGGCAACTCTGTCTAGCAGCCAGCCCGCTTCTAAATACTGTAAATAGCTTTTAATTATCTCAACAATTTTTAACAGTCCAACTGAAACACTGGCGGTGAGCTCCAGGTCCTGCAGCCGCAGACAGACCGCTGTCAGTGGGGCTCGGCAAGCGTGGAAACATCGCTAGAAAGCTCCGCTGCCGACCTCGACGTGATCTGATCTCCAGCGGGACACAGAGAGTTCCAGTTAAAAAGTGTTTCATGCGGCCCACGGCCTCAGTTTGTAAAGGACAAGAGCAAGAGTCATATGTTGTAAGCTTTCATACCAACATTATCTATCTATATATCTACTGTGTATATATATATATATATATATACACACACACACACTATCTATATCACACACGCATCTATATATATATATATACACACACTGTATATGTATATCTATATAGATATACACTTTTAAACTGTGGAGTGCTGCTTTTAAAGTGCCCATATTATGAAAAAATCCCTTTTTCTGGGATTTGTGGTGTTATTTTGTGTCTCTGTCTTTGTGACTTCTTGTGCCGTTGGAGGTGCTGATTGCTGATGTGGAGGCGAGAAAAAAAAAGTTCTGTTGGAGGTTTGTCATCTCGGATAAGCAATAAAAGAAAATGCCCAGAGTAGGAAATTCATATGGAATACAATGCAGTGAATGTACTGAACCATGGCAGAAATAAAAAAAAGTCTAATATCAAGCAGAAATCAAGCCAGTAATGGCAGCGCCACACTAGATACAGAACAACATGCATCTCAGTGTCAATCCAAATTACGCACAATAAGCAGTTTGATCGCACTGATGTAATGTAATTTATTTTCTACGTAAACTGAGTCCAGCGCAAGGGAGATCCGACTCAGAGGAGGAGAGGTTAGTGAGGCCAGCGTCTCCACAGCAGGTGACAGTGCACACGGATCCGCTGCACCACGCATGGATGAAATAATGACATAGTAAATGGATCCGTCCATCCCGCCTCCTGTACACCATGGATCTGAGCCTCTGCAACTACAGAGTCACAGACACTATTGCATTTTTTGTTGCAGAGTAAGATATTTCATCCATAGGAAATACGGAGGATCACTAAAAGTATTTCCTAAAGGGATTTTTCACTTATTTCCCGTCTTCATGTTTAACAGAGGTTAAGTAGCCTCCAAGTTGAATTATTAGTGTGTGAAAGATGTGTAACATTATCCACATAAATGATCAAACTTTTATGGAATATCAGCGGATATAATTGTGTTTTTTCATAGACATCACAGACATATGCCAGTAAGTGAAGTAGAAACATTATTTTGTAATGTTTGGTGATTTTGCCACTTTCAGTTAGATTTCGCCACGTTACAGATCCAGAAAAGACTGCGCACATTCTCATGTCAAGTTAATTTTTTATACATCCCAAAGTGTCTGTGAAAACCAAAGTATGCAAGTTTTGCGTCCAACACAATACATGAGGCCCCAGGTGAGCATAATCTGCACGGCTTCTACGTCACTAACCGAGACGAGGTGGCTAACCCTAGCATGCGAGCGCTAGCATGCTAGCTGGTTCTCAATGGCAAAATACTGCTACAACACACACCAGTTCACCATAATCTACAAAAGAACTACTTCCATGTCCCTGTTCTGCAGGTATTCCACAAGTGCCCCTCGTCTAAAATAAGTCTCCCTGCCAATCCAGCCTTGGACTGACCAAAGTTGTCTAGCTGATGTGATCTAGCTGATGTGATCTTACCTACTGCACATGTGCTGTCTCACTCTGTAGCTAAAACAGAGACCTAAACACACAGGATAAAAACAGGATCTGCAGCAATGTGCAGGCCAACAAAAATATGGTGTTTTTTAAAAATGAAAACATGTAAACCTATTCTGGTACAACCTCAAAATAAATTGCGCATTGACAGCAAAAAAGAAGTTGTGTAAATGCAATTAAATGTGGGAAGTCTCAAATTTGAAATCTGAAAAAATCTGAAAATGAGCATAATAGGGGCGCTTTAAGCAGAGACTTATACATGGGAATGAAGTGGGCAGCATTGTGATCAGATGACCCCAAAGGGGGTTTAATCTTATCTTAGCTGTCTACGCATTCTTGACACCATACCATTAATCAATACTATTTTTAAGTCTGATATTACAAGCCACAAATTGGTTGAACCCTGGTAAAGCAGACCACAATGCAGTTTACGACGATTAAAATCACCCAAAATAGGGCACGATGCTTCGTGAGTGCGTTTCTTGTGAACGCAGTTTGCGTTTGCAGTTCCTATCACACCGCATAATATAATGTTACCGAATTGGTGTGAAAAATAAAAGGGTCTTAGCATGTCAGCTCATCCCCGACAGTCGTAGACCTACTCTCGTGGTGAACTATTAACTTTAATTGTCGTGACATAAACACAGGTACCGCTGTCTCTCCTATGTCAGTGCGGTCGGCATAGGGCCCGCTGGCGTGGACTGGCCTTTTACCAGACAGACACTAACGATCACAATCCTCTCAATTAAAAAACAGCAAAAACAGCATTGTATTGCACTTGTTGAAATACACTGTGTTGAGATAAGCCACCAAAAAGTTAAAAAGGTGCCACACACAAACACACCAAAACAGTGAGGCAACAGCACAAGGAAGCCCGAGTCATTCAGCACAGTGTGTACAGGGAGAAGGAAATGTGCCAATGATAATGATAATGGTGATGATAATGATGTTAAATGCTCACAGATGTGAACCATAAACAATACATGCTACTTCTCCTAAGTTTTGGGAAAGACATGTACAGCAGGCTGTGTAGATGTAAAGCTAAGCATGCCACCTGCTGGCCATGAGGGTCAACAGTTCACAGAGCCTATATTTAACTGGACATCCGTACACTGTTATATGTACAGTATGTTCAAAAATAGCCCATTAAATGGTTTCACTTTACAAATGGAATATGTTGTTGCTCAAGGTACATTATGATTGGACAGTGTATATTCAGTACTCCGCTAAAGTAGTCTCCATCAGATACATATGTTGTTTCATATAATTTAGCTTTTTCGCTGTTCCCCTCATAGGAAAAGAATGAGAGTAAAACAGACATTACACTGTGTGCTGTGGTGATTTGACCAGTTTGAGAGAAAATGGCAATTATTGTTGGTTGTTATAGTGACAACACACATCTGTAAACTGTCACATCTACTAGTTTTCTTGATGACTTACAAATAGATATATGAAAGTCGGTGCGCCTGAATAGTACACCTTGTTGAGTGTGCACCTCAAAGCTCGGTCCTTGCCTAAGCGGCCCAGGGTTTGAGTCCGACCTGTGGCCCTTTGCTGCATGTCATTCCCCCTCTCTCTCCCCTTTCATGTCTCCAAACTTCCTATCAGATAAATGACCAAAAAACATCATCTATAAGAAAAAAGAAAAATTAAACTTAAAGCCAACGATCCTGAAGTCCACAGAAGACTCCACTTAATGAGGCTGAGTTGGAGTTTATTGAATTCTTGCTCACAGTTTAACAACTGAATAAAAAGCAGAATTTACATCAGTTTAGAAAACAAAGTCTATCCCTATAAAAATGAATATTAAATATACATAATTACACATGTGCATCAATACATTTATATTCAAATATAAACAACCATCCACTTAAACCATTCATATGGAATACATAAGTGCCTTAAAAACAGTAAAAATAAGATGTACAACACTAAGGAAAAAAAAGAAAACTTCAGGGACTTTGGTTTTTACAAGGGTTTATGCAGAGGTTAGCTTTTTACAAGGGTCACATAAAATGTGTACCCATCCTGCTATGTTGATTTGAATAGGAAGGTCCCTTCTATTATCTCATTATTTCTATGTTTTCCCGTCATCTATCTACATTGTTGCTATACGTTGCTAGCGGTAAGCAATATATTGCTAGTAGCAAAGCAATATATTAATATACGGTATATATATAATATATATAAGCAATATATTGCTAGTAGCAAAGTCCTCAACCCCGGGAAGCAGTGTGTTCCGGACAAGGGGTGCTTTGATTACTTAGTTTATGATACAGTAAAACCTGAACGCCAGGTTCATCAATCTGCCCTAACATACAGCGGCCCTGTACAACATGACGGCAAATCGCCACAACACGACAGCATATGACCACAACACGAACACGACAGCAAATCCAAAAGGATTAAGGGTCTGGCATCGAGTAATGAAATTCGCCCATCTTGAGGGGCGGCACCAAGTGTGCATTTGAAAATCTCACTGAACCATTTCAGCAACAGGGCAATTCAAAGTGCTTTACATAAAAAGATTAAAATAGTAAAAGTTACAATGCAGTACAAGAAATTAAACTTTAAAGAGCAGTTAAAAACAGTCAACCATGCCATCTACATATCCATGCCCACTCCATCCAAAACACCAAGGGTTCTGAAAAAGTTGTGCCACAACCCTGCAAGTCCTGGTCAAGCTAATGTTCGAAGAACTATAACAGAGGTAAGTTTTTTGTACTACCATGTACTGTATGTCCTGTAGGCTAACTGTATAGAACATCCTGGTCTCCATTAGCGTCTCCATAGCAGCCGGTTTTGTATAAACCTACTCGTGGTCATGTTTTGTAATGATGGTGTCTTTCATGCTCTCCGTCATGTGTGTCATACATATCATGCAGCCCCTTCCGGTTATTTAACAGCTTTGTATTATGAGTAGAGATGGTTGGTCTCGGATAGCCTAGTTAGATCGTGGTTGTCCTAAGGTTCCCAGATCTATATTGTCACAATAAGTCAAATATAGGCTATTACGCCACACTACACATGTCATTCCCAGAAGGTGTGTGGTCCAGAAGAGGCATTGCTGGTCAAACAACCTAGGTCACAACCTAGGTACGTCTCTCCCTGGGCTGGAGACACAAATGCATATGAGAGAGAGTTTATCGTCCTAGGCAGCCGTATCCTGACACGGTACCTGTTTTTTTTTTAAGCCATTTTCCAAGGTGGTAGTACACCACATGCCACACAAGTACTCAGACGAAATGGCACAACCTTCCACTGATGTAAGAACTAACAGAGTTGATAGATGTTCTTCACCACATACAGAACAAGTAAGCATGACGTAGTTGGTCGTAAGCTAGAGGGCCTTACATTAGACCCCCACCGCCAAACCAAATCAATACTTTTGAGAGGTCTGATTATGCTTAACAAGAATGTACACATTGAAAATGTTGGGGTGCACTACCTGTTGCAGCCTAATTAATAGAATGTGTAATATTTTTCATTCTAAGGCCCTCTAGCTCAAGGCCTATTGGGCAACACCATCCTTTCCTGTTTATATACTGTATGATTTGATCATAAAGCTAATACTTCTGTCCGTTTTGTACACACTATTTTTCCTTGTCGCATAATCTTTGTAGGTATGGCCTTAAAGTATTGTCCACAATGTTAGTCGGAGGTGACCGCCTCACTGAGGCCAACTGCCTAAATCTACAGTGGGCCTTTGCTGACGTGGCCACAGAGGAGGACAGACTGGAAGAGATGGTGTTTAAGTTTGAAGACTGGCATGCCATTAGAGTGTTACTTGAAGTTAATAATGGAGCACAGTATAATTTCATCAATGATTTGTCAAATTGTTTATTTCAGTTTGGTATCATTTGACATGTATTTCATTCTTTATACTGAGATAGAACTGTACAGCTGAGTACTTAGCTGCTGTGCATGTATCCATCTTTTTTATTGGTTCTATATGTTGTTGTTTTTCTTTTGGCTTTAGATCCACTTCAAGATTTTCTTTGATAATAAAGTCTGCAAAGGACCATGGGACACTTTGTGCCAACGTGTCAAAGTTGAACAACTATCCTTTAATGGTTGATACTATAATGACTATAATGACTAATTTTTTAACAGAGATTTAACTCATCTTTGTTGCTCATTTTGTGTGTGCCTTTTTAATGTCCACCATTACTCAACCTATTAACGTTTTCTACAGTTTTTTGCTGATGATGCTCAAAATCCAGTCAACATGGACATGTCTGGATACCTCATGAATTTATATTCTTGGTTGCCATCATGATATTTTTGGAGAAAAAAAATGTTGAACATTGATTGATATGCTTGATGTACTTCTGTCACAGGTGCAACAATGCAAAACAAGGAGCCCATGCTGCATATAATTGGTATGCCTTTTTAATGATGGACACAACAGCACTGTTCACGTCAGCTGCTGAAGTGAAGATAACGGGTAGACGCCCAGTCTAGATGCTAGTTCTGGGTTTATCACCAGGTTCACTCAGGTGTGTCGGCCAGAACACCACTTAAGGCCACTTATTCCAGAGTATGAAATGAAGAGCTGAGAGGTAGTTCTTATTCTGGTTATTTATTCCTCTTTCTTGAATTGAGGGTAATTCTGAGCGTGGTTTCTATAAAGAGGGAAACAAAATACAAATGAATAAAGGAAACATATGCATACACTCATTCCTCCTTAAACACTAATATACATTACCATACATAAAATAAACAATAGTCTGAATATGACTATATATCTCTAACTCTAATAATGTAAGCAGAGAAGAAGGATTCAAACACTTCTATATGGGATTTCTAAGGGTGCAATCAGGATTTTTGGGGCCGATCACCGATTGCTGGGTCTATTTAAAGCCTTCTGTTTATCATGTCATATATTACATTTGAATAGTCTTAACAACAATGTATATGTATTAAAGTTAACAGAAGATAATTTGTTGGTTATTGTCAACTGTTTACTTTTATTGACAGGAAATGTTTTAACATTCTACTTCCTCTGTTAGAAACACACCTTAAACAGCTTAGAGCTGAACAATTAAGCCTTATTTCGAAATAAGATACAAAAACTGTTATTGTTCATTTACACAAACTTAAAGTGCACGTAAACTTAAAGTGCTGAGCAAAGAAAACAAAATCACATATCTTGGTATGTCAAGATAAAAAGGCATGAGGTGTGAAGTATTTTAGGCTTGTCCTGTGGTAATGAACTGAAAATAGAAGCCATGAATATATCAGTAAGTGTTTGGCTTTTTGTCCTAGCTCAAATTCTAAAAAATGTCCTTTCAATCACTGCAGACATTTTTTCAGGAGTAATAACAAAGTTTTGTCAATTTCAGACAAATCCTAACTGTAAATGTTCTTTTAGCTCTGGCTCTGATAGGTAGAGGTTCATCTACGATGATGTTGAGCTGCACCCCATCTTCATCCAACAACTCAGCATACATAGCGTGTAAGGAGCCAGCTCGTGGTACTTTCTCTGGGGGCTTGGTGCCAGTCGCTTCCAAACTCGCCTCACCATTTTGCCGACCACTGTGGTGTCGTCAGCAAACTTGACGATGAGGTTGTTGTTGTGGGCCGGACTGCAGTCGTGGGTGTAGAGACAGTACAGGAGGGGGCTCAGCACGCAGCCCTGTGGGGAGCCGGTACTCAACATGCGAGTGGAGGAGAGGTGGGGGCCCAGTCTCACCGTCTGGAGCCGATTGGTGAGAAAGTCCTTTATCCAGGCACAAGTGAGAGAGGGGAGGCCGAGAGTGACCAGTTTGGAGATGAGAATGTCCGGGATGATTGTGTGGAAAGCGGAGCTGTAATCCACAAAGAGCATTTGGACATAGCTCTGCTGCTGCTCCAGGTGGCTCAACGCAGAGTGGAGAGCTACGGCAATGGCATCCTCTGTGGATCTGTTCGCGCGGTATGCAAACTGATAGGGGTCTAGATCTGGGGGTAGGTAGTCCTTTATATGTTGAAAAACAAGTCTCTTGAAGCACTTCATGATTACTGGGGTGAGTGCCAGGACGGTAATCATTTAGGCTGGTGATGGGAGACTTCTTCGGCACTGCCCCTGCATCACAGCCCCTGTAGTTGGTGATGTCATGTATGCCCCGCCACACCTCCCGTGTATTGTTGCTGGACAGGTGGGACTCTATGCACTTCTTGTGGTGCGCCTTGGCTCTTTTAATTCCACTTTTCAGGTCAGCTCGAGCCATCCAGCTCGGTCCGTCTGACCTGAAGGCAGCGTCGCAGGCTCTGAGGAGTGTACGGACATGGCTGGTCATCCAGGGTTTCTAGTTAGGGAAGACCCAAATGATTTTGTCCACAGTCACATTCCCAATGCAGAACTTGATGTAGTCCAGTACTGTTCCTGTGAATGTTTCCAGCTCCTGGTGTTCAAATAAGTCCCAGTCTGTCTGGCTGAAGCAGTCCTGTAGCTTGGAAAGTTCATTTTCAGGCCAGGTTGTAACAGTCTTTATGGTGGGCCTGGCGCTGCGTCTGAGGGGTGTGTAGTCTGGGGGGAGCAGGAGAGAGAGAAGGTCTGACTGGCCAAGATGGGGGAGGGGTATGGCTCTGTATGCATGCTTAATGTTGGAGTGGACATGGTCCAGAGTGTTCTGTCCTCTAGTAGGACACTATACAGGTTGGTAAAATTTTGGGGGTACAGTCTTCAGGTTGGCCTTAGTAAAGTCTCCTGCAATGATATGGACACAGTCGGGGTGGGCCCGCTGCTGTTCGTTGATGGTGTCTGACAGGTGTTGGAATTTTAAATGTTATATGTGTTTAAACACTGTGTGTGAGTTTCAATATAGATTATACATTCAAGCCAAAAGGCAAAATCATTATTTCAATATAAAAGAAGACATGTTGGTCATGCATTAAGTTGTTTGCAATACTCCTTTTCTCTAGAATAAGGTGGTCTGGTACATTCCATTATAATCCAGCCTCTCCTAAATGTGTCGGAAGTAATTGATTGTTAGGGATGCTTCCTGAGTCTGGTTTCAGTCCCTCTTTAACAGCTCACTTATCTTTGCTTTACGGGTCCTGAACTGAGAGTCATAAACTTTCAGTCACATTCCAACTGAAAAGATAACGATTAAGCGCACAAACACATCACCTCACTGTGACCTGGAGACCCCACCCTTTGTGAGATAAATCTAGGGGTGTAAGAGCCAAAGAGTCAGACAAATTTGGGAGAGAGCTGGGTTAGTTTGACTCCGTACTTGTCTCTAGAATATTCTACTTAATAAAAAGATTCACGCATCAACATCTGAGATTCTGACTACTAATTGACTGAACCCTGAGACCGGAGCAGGATTTAGCTCCATTTATTATTTATTTATTTATCATATTTTTACATACACACATTTTTCAGATAAAGTTCATGCTGCGTAGTGTTCACTTCTCCATCTATTGCTACGATATCTGTCATTGCACGTGTAACCAGGTTCTAATCAGCCTCCAACATTACCTGCAAAAACACCTTAAGGTCTGGGATCACTACTTATACTTTTAGCAATGTCCTGGTTCAAGGGATAAAGATAAGATAGATATCAAATAAACTGACACTTAATAACTAGTTAGTCTTTAGCGGTAGATGATTGACTTCACACAGAGAAATGAAAACAACCGCACTGTAACTCTTTTTCAAAAAAAAAACATTATATTATTGAAAATGTCCAACAATGAATGTAACACTCCCATGTAATGGATGGATGGATGGATGGATGTTCAGAAAACTACATGTTTAAGTTTTGCTGCAGCAATAGTCCCTTCGATTTAGTTGTGCACAACCCAGTACCTGTTCGAGCTCAGTTTAAAAAAAAAAAAAAAAAATGTCTCCGACACGATCCTCCAACTCCACAGGACTGGAAGACCTCATTGATGAGATAGTATAAATGGAATTCCAAACTCAGGTCTGAAGTTCAGAGTTTTCTGCAGAGAACAGTCAAAAATGACAAGAACAGCTCTCACAATGCACAAAGTTACACAGTGACAACAGCTCTGTGTGGTTACAATCAGTAATACACTTCTTTTGGGGTGGCAGTAGCTCAGTCCATGGGGAGTTGGGTTGGGAACCGGAGGGTCACTGGTTCAAGTCCCCTTACGGACCAAAGTACGGTGGTGGACTGGTAGCTGGAGAGGTGCCAGTTCATCTCCTGGGCACTGCCAAGGTGCTCTTCAGCAAGGCACCGAACCCCCAACTGCTCGGGGCGCCTTTCCATGGGCTGCATCCCCCCCACTCTGACATCTCTCCATTAGTGCATGTTAAGGTACTGAGCATGTGTGTGTAATAACAACAGAGTGTAAAGTGTAGTTTTCCCTTGTGGGAATAATAAAGTATAATAAAATAAAAAATATTCAGTCCCCCCAGAGAGAAGGAATACCTTGTTTGGAAAACAGTCTAATCTTAAACATAACAATTAATGGATCTCAGGCAGACAGTTGGCTTTCTGAATCTATTACGTCTTTCTGAATCTGCCCCTCGTGTGTCACGTTTCTTGACCGGTCATTGTATCTTACATCTTGTCTCTTTGGATAGGCTATGGTCTCTCGACCTGGGACCTTCTATGATAAACACAGCTCAGGACAACTGTTTGTGTCAGACTTTAGGCCATTTGTCCTTGGAGGGAAAATGCAAAGTCATAACAAATCCAGTTGTCTCCTACAAGGAGAGACACATAGATGACAGATTCAGAAGTCATATACTCTGAGAGGCATTGGAGATCTTATTATGAAAAATTAATATGAAAATCATTGGTTAAATGTAATTTTTCCATTACAATTCCTATCTACCTCTGCACAGGACTACTTACTTACTTTATACTTACCTGCAATGCTTAAATAACCAAAAGGTGATTCATTCAAATTTGGTTATTGAATATCTTGCGGTCTTAAAAGTATTAAATTGAATCAAAACAGTTATGAATATTATATTCCATTTCTGCAAATAGATCATCTATTGTATATCCTACACATGGTCCTATTAATGAAGAAATTAATTAATGTTGCCAAGAAAGATGAAAAAAAACAGAGTCACACTAATAAAATATTACATACAAGGAGCTAGTTTGCGACTGAACTTGACTTATTTTTATATTCTGATTTTAGGCAGGAAGTACCATTGACTCCCTCTACAATGCATCCCAGGATCCAGCAGAGAGCACACAGCCACAACTAGTCAGCATTGGTCATCTAAGGCGAGGGTCACAGCAGTACGTCATTGTGGGCAAGAGAGTTATTCCCTTGGATGAAGGTCTGGCATGTGCTGTGGACAAGCTCTTCAAAGTCTACTGGGTATGCAACTTGGCCTACCCAGCCCCGCTCAGATCTGTGTTCTCATTCATTGAGTACATTAATGATTTACCCATGTCAACAAACAGGAGAGCAAAGGTATTGGAAATCATTTCAAAAGTCAAGTCTATTAAATAGAGCCTACCAAAATGTACAGTTGTCCGAGATGTACAAAACAAAAATAAGGGTTAGGTTCTTTGTTGCATCCAGTCTGTTATGAATAACAGATAAAAAGCACAAATTGACAACATTCCATCCAAAACAGGCAAGACGGGGTTGACAGTAGATTTTAAGATCCACATAGATAGCTAGATCATTGTAGCTGTTTATCGGATTCTCAGGCAAAATCTGATTTTAAAATCTACATAGATAGACAGTCATCGTAGCTGTTTATCGGATTTTAGGGCAAAACTACACAGATAATCAGTCGGCGTAGCTGGATTAAAGGATTTCCTCAAAGTTTACTGTGATAAAACTGGGCCGTATAGTAACAATTATACTAAATTATTATTATAACTATAATTATACTAATTATTAAAGAGGAGTACTTCCACTCGTTGTTATAGCCATTGCCATGGGTAACAAGAGTTCACAGTCACACGTTCCTTCGGGGCCTGTAGTGGATGGAATGGTAAAAAATTTGGACCGGGATGCATAGAATGCCTGCCATATTGGGCGACATAAGTTGGGTTTCCTGAAATAGGTTCTTTAAGTACAGGAAGAAAAGAAGAAAAACATTTGAGGGGCAAAAATGAAAAGCCCTCAAGATTTTATTCAAATGGGGAAAATAAGCAATGTTCTAATCAGTGGTTGAAAGAAGCCAACTGTAGGAAAGAAAAAAAAAAAAAAAGGTGCATCGACAGTTAACTCCAGAGAAGTCAGATAACACATAAAGAAGATATGAACACTGTCACTAATGCATTTTCTCTCTATCCAAGTCTCAAAGATGGCGATCAGCTGCTTGACCCACCACCACCCTTTCCTCCTCCGACATCCAGGCCAAAGGGAGAAACACCCTCCGTGTCTCCCACAGAAGTAAGCGGCAGGAGCGAACAAGATCCCACACAACATCCACCTCGCTGCAAGCCTCTCCCTCCACCTACTTCTGACATTTACAACAGCATCGTGGACCGTCCTCCAATGTTACAAGTCAGCTGAACAAGCTGAAAAGAAGACAAACAGAAGAAAAATAACTTTGATAGTGTCAACCTTGGCTGGAGAGGTGGAGGGCAGAGGCCAGCAGTGGACACATGTTTTAACTGCGGAGAGATAAGTGCCCACACCCCAACAACAGAGTGGTCCACCAACTGGGGATTGCGGCTACAGCCTGGCGGATTGACGGGAGGAGGGGAAGGAGAGTGGTGGAGAGTCTGAGCCAGCGAGATCTGCACTGGATGAGGGAAGTGAAAATGCAAAACACTAACTGATCTGCTTGCAATGAAGAAAATGCTTTCACACACTACAGTCCATAAACATCACATTCTTCCCCGATAAATGAGAAAAACATTCTAGACGTGATTTGTCACCTAGAACAAAACAACATGTAGAGAGTATTCCTACTTATGCAATGTTGTCATCTGAGGTTTATAAATTGGCTACTATGATTTTGAATGTGCAGGGAAGGGATGTAGAGTGTTTGGTTGATTTGTGTGGCCACACAAATTCTGTGCTCCAAAAAAATAAACTTTGTTTGCAAAACAAAAGCTTTCTGGCAGAGCTGTTCTTTGCAGAAGTGCAAGCGGAGCAATTCTTCCAGAAATATTTTCAACCCCCATGATGTGTGTACATTGGGATCTAAATGATGCGGAGCAGGAGAGAAGGGCAACATTTTCTTTGCTCTCTCCCCTGTTTCCTGTGAATTTGTTAGGTAGAGATTTAATGTTGTGTTTTGGCATAGGAGTTATCCTAACTCCCACAGGCCTCAAGGTTGTGAGATTAGACGTCACTGCCCAGCCTGACTCATTGTTTTCACAACACAGAGACACACACACACACATCTCAGTTGATTTTTCAGTGGTGGATCTATCTGGGTCATGCTGCATGTCTGTTGCATTTTAGGTCAGAACACAACTTACATTGCACTTGTTTTGTCTCTTCAGAACGGGATGACATGTTTGTTGAAGAATTTTTCAGAGAAGACACAGATGGGCTTGAGTGTACTTACATGTACTGGTGTGAATATAAATGTACAGTAACAGTAAACTTGACTGATAAGCAGATAATGTTTTTCAGAGTTCCTCACTCATATGCTCATATCTTTGTCTAAATCTCCCACAGATCAGTGGAGAAACTTGGGACAATTTGTCCTGGACTGTGACCAGCTGACTGACTGGACTGAAACCATGGATGGGGACACAACAGTAAACATTCCCCCCTCTATGGGCTATTATCGAAAACTTTTGTCACACCATGTGACTGGCGCAGTCACATGGTGTGACAAAAGTCAAGCGATGTCCCAGTGAAGTGTGAAAACAATATAGAATATAAAAATTAAAAGGAGTCTTGGAAAGAGTGTAACATGTTAATTTTTGTTTTCTCGTTCTTTATTGTGTGCGCAGATCCTTATCCCTACTCACTCCTGCTGTTATTTGGCAAAAATGACTGCAGAATCCAGGGTGAGGATCTTCCGAATATATCCCCCGCAGCTCACCCTGCTTTCCTCTTCCAACGTAACCTGTTGGTATAGAACAAAAGTATACTCGCATTTTGCTATCATACAGTATTTAGTTTCTGACTTTTACTCAAAAAGTGACAACTCCAACAGCCATCCAATTCCAAAGCACATTATACAGTATACATACCCGGCATGCAGCTCTTGTATAGACAATAGCACTGGGAGCAGTTCATCACGGAGTACATTGTCCGTAATTTGGTTTTGTACTTGGAAGAGAACCTGCTCCAATTAGTCACAACTGTATTACAAAATTTTAGGATTATCAAATTTTACACTGTTTGATGTAATATGCTAAAACGTTAAAGTTGACATCTATCAAAGCATAATTTTTTATTTACTGTCAAGCCACAGAAAGTGAGCTCTTTTCCGGAAAATGTCATCTGTGACTATGTCTCTGAATGAGGAACAGACTAGGGCCAAGGTGCCTTATCACCGTCGTGGAGGACCACCTCAAGCAATAAGATCTTGTAATCTGCAAAAGAATATCGTAGATGAATGTCAAAATTATTTTATAGTATTTTGTTTCTAAGCATTGATTAGTTATTTTATGTCTCATGCTATGCTAGTTTCTTTCTTACCTCCAGAATTCCCATTTCCTTGGTCAGGTCAACAGGTTCCTAAATGAACACATTTAACATTTATTTTGCAAATCCATTAAGTAGACAATTTGTAGTACTTTGACAGTATGTATAGATACAAAGCATCAAGTTTACTTCATTCACACGAACCAACTGTTCAGGAGGGATTCTCCTGGGCCTCTTTGCCTCCTCCTAATCTGCTATTATCTGTACACAGATAACTATTTAACCAGGGTGCAAACAAATATTTAAAAGTCAGTAAAAAGTATGCATATAAAGTGGGAGGTTTGGATCCAAAATTAATCAAATCATGTAATAAATAAATGTTAGCATGCAGGTCACAACATTAGATTTGTCAACAAATCATGACTATCAAAATGTGATTCTTACGATGGGATCTTCATATTTCCTTTTCTGTGGCAACCTTTAAAACAGACAGATTTTCTTAAATTACAAGTATTACGAGCGTTTGGCTCCAAAAGCCACGAAAGGTGGATCTTCAGTGTTCGGTCTTTGGCGGCCTGTATGTTCTCAGCGGTTGGAGGAGCAAGACGGCCTTCATTTGGCTGGAATGGTGGATTTTCTGGCACTCTCACATTGGTGTGGTTTACAAGACCTCGTGCAAAGTCATAGACTGATATATTGGGCATATGTTTCCACGACAGAAGCATATCTGCAAAGTCTCTAGGGCCTTCTGCTCTGATGTTGAACTTCAAGCTGTACAAAACACCACAGGGACACATGATTGGCAGCCAAACCACCTGGATGAATAGTAAAGGATTAATGCATTAGCAATAAGTAGTATATAAATGTAAAGTTAATATGTATTTACAGGAATGACCAGTGATAGCATAAAAGTGACAAAGCCAGAAAGATGTAAAGCTGTCACCTGATGCTCCCCAGATCTTCTGAAACACTTTGTCGTAGGCCTGTCTATTTTGCATTTTTGTTCTGAGGCGCAGAATGAGATCTATCTTAGAACCGCAAGAGTCAACACCACATTCCTTACAAAGCTTACGCACTGCGTCCACCTGTGTAGGCCAAGGTAAAGAATACATGCAGTAAACGTGGGTTGACAATGTGTAATATTATCCCCACTAACATGCATGAGGCCTATTGTGACTTCAATCTATTCAACTGCATCAAAATCCACTTTGCTTCCATACAACTGTCCTGCAGCTTGTAGGCCTATAACAGATTCCATGAGAGTCATTTGTGAAAAGAACAAAGTAAAGAGTGATACACATTATGTGAAGGATACCTTCAAATTCATCAACTCATTTGAGAGTCTGTCTTCAGTAATATTGATGTCATCTGCCTCTGCTGAGTTTCTTGGATCTTGAGCTTTTAAAAACTCTGTGTTTAGCACAGTGTTGGACCTTCGTGTGCCTCGCCCAATCCAAGGTGCCCAAAAATGATAGCTGGGATGGACAGTAAAAGGATTCTTCCTGTTACCTGTTAACCAGAAATGAAATGTTGGAAAAAGAGTTTAGCAAGTTAGTTAGTTTGGACAATGTCGATTACATAGCTATCAAAAATATGTTATAAAAATGAATAAAAATATACTTTTGTTGCAGTGTTTTTCGTTATAACGACACATTACTTATATTTGATTTAAATATTTTTTTTTACTGAATCCTAAATACAAACCTACACAAGCAAAGTAAAGAATTACACTTACTTGATGTTAGCCCTCTGGCAATCATCTCTAGTGACACATATCCCAGAAATCTTCAACGTTCACTTCCCCTGTGAAATCCTCAGGTACCGGCTCAATATCACTGACTTAAAAGGATAGTCACAGTCACTTAAGACAATGTCAAAAATGTCAATGCCAGTCACATTAAAAGGTTTAAATTAACTAATATATTAATATTAGTTAATTTAATAATATATATATAATATAATAATTTCCGTTTTATGTTATGCCATTAAAGACAGTTACACGGCATGCTGAAAACACCCTTTTTGTGGAGATCCATCACCACCACAGGTGGGAAGTTTCCACAGTTCACACAAGAATACTTGTATTTGTGTGCTGTGAGAGCTTTGAAATGCAAATATGCATGAAGAAGCCAATCCCTGCTTGGCAAAGCAGTCTTTAAAGTTTCTTCTAGGGCATCAAAAACTCGCCCAACAGCTGTGTGAACCTATAAAGACAGAGGTGAATTAAAGCATTTATTGTACAATGGCACAATGGATGTTAGGGCTGCTGTATATCAATTTATACCTTCACTGAAATATCAACATACACTATGTACATAACAAAAAAGACTGCTTGAACTGCAATCTATGTTATAATTCACTCTGAATGTCAGAATTCAGTGAAACGTTCTTGGCATTGACAGTGTCAATATTTGCACAATCAGATCAAGCCTTACTACCCTTTGATAGCTGGATGTACATGTGAGTGAAGAAACTCAATCAAAAATCACAATATTGAACATTATTGCATATCACGTTTTCTTAATATTGTGCAGCCCTAAAGGATGTCAACACATGTTTAGTTTCATTACCTTCTTTTACTCAATATGCACACACACACACACACACACACACCTACCGGAGAAAGTTCCGTAGGAACATGCACAGATTGAAGGTCAAAATGACAGCATCATCAAAGTTATGCAAACCATCCTTATACTCCTGGTATCTGTAAACCATCCCACATTGGCCACACTCTTTGCAGTAAGTGCTGAGATCTGAAAGGAGAAGAGTGGGGTGTGAGTCTATTTACTGCCAGTCAAAGATACAATCTGTGCTTGACTTGTGATGAGAACTGGTGGGCCAAGAACAATGTTTCCTGGACACGCAGGGCACACAGTTTCCTGAGGAATAAGCTGCATTGGACAGTCTTCATTTCGGACAGATAGGACCTCATCAGGTAAAACAGATGGATATTTTTTGGAAGAGTAAATGTATGACACCATTTTTTTTAGTCTCTCATCTTCAGGAGGATATGTGATGCCTGTATTTTCATGTAATTGTTCTTGTTCAGTCATCTCTGCTGCCCTCTCTGTGCTCCGTACCTTCCTGAAGAGGTGCCTCTGTCTCTCAAATAAATGCCATTGGCCACATATTTGTGAATGCATGACATTCTTGGTTTTGAACATGGGCAATGCCAGGCATTCATTCTTTTATCATATGTCACCACAACTCGTCCATTTGGTTCATAGACCGATATGTACCATTTCACCTCTGGTTTCAAGGTGACATTAACAGAGACTGGCACACTGGCAGTTGCTGCCTGTGACTGGAGTTGGAGACACTGCTGTTTCCTGTTTTCTCCAAACCACTTGTTCCACCATGTCAGTTAGAGTTTCTTCACTCAGTACAGTATTGGTGGCATTAGCTGAACAGTAGTCAAGAGAGCGGACATGATAGCATTGAAATGTTTTCAAGCCACTCCTGACAGCAAAGTCAATGGACTGTTGGCACTCACTGCACTCACACTTGATTTGGTGCTCTTTCCCCCAGGTTTTCTTTTGGACATGAATAGGCATAAAAGGTCCAAGAAACGACTTTTTCACAGCATATATACCATTCTTCTCATCAATGCATACAGCATCTAGATGGGAATTTGCAGTGATATCTTTGACAGCTTTATCTGTGTGTTGTCTGTAAATGTGCTTCTTGATATTTTTTCTTTGAAACTGCACATTACAGTGAGGGCAAAGTACATTTGGCAACTTTGCACATCTCACTCTGCAGGGAGGGTTGTCCAGGTAATCACTGAATGGCAAGAAGGTTTCTGGCGGTGGGTCTTTGGGTCTCTCTGCTGGGTCTCTTTGTCCTTGTATTTCACTATCATGAACCTGAGACAGACAGACAGAGACAGACAGACAGACTTATTTAATATGCATGTGTGGAAAACACAAAACATTGATACACAGATAGTTTTCTTTATAAATAGACACACATACTCACCGGTACAGGCAGTTTGTCAGTGATGAGATGAGGTAGGCTCACAGATCCTGCTGCAAAGAATCAGCAATCAAACTGACAATCAACTAACAGCATTAACTGAACACAGCCAATGCAGCTCCACAGAAAATGAAGAGTGATTTAAGACCTTTGCACTCCTCTGTCTGGGAATTGGTGCCCATATCTCTGCAGTCTGTATCCAACTGGGCGTAATGGAGAGGTGGCCTACAGATCTGCAAATGCCTCAGTATAGCCTGCCTTTTTATTGTTGTCTTAAGGCAAAAAGGGCAGTGGAAGTGACCACTGCTTCCACTCCTGCAGGTCTGGTGGCATTTTGTTATGAAGAAATCTACGAAGGGATAAAAGCATTACGTGCTTATATAAAATAAAGCAACTTGTAAAATTGTAAAATTACTAGTAAGCTTACTAAGTAGCAGTAGTTACAAACAAACAAATGATAATGGCATAGCACAAAGATGATGAAGGGAACTAACCTTCATGTTTTATGGCATTCTTTACATGCACTTCCATGTGCTGCAAAACTTTTGCCCTGTTCTGGGGCTTGTATACTGAGGTGGGGCAAAGGGGACAATGATGGTCGGTGCAGCACACCGTGCATCGTGTTACCTGGGGTGTATTATTTTTTTTAAAGACACTGATATGTACCTTAAGGAAAATCACAGACAGGAACCATCAGAGTATGCAACCATAAACTGCTCTAGCTAGGTAACGTTAGCTAATATTCGCTAACAATTGTCAAGCAACGCTGATACAGGTTTCATCAAATGTACGGTAACATCAGGGACACAGCAATAACATCCAGAAATAAGCCAACTATATGTATGGCTAAAATTGTTACTTTAACATTTTTTAACGTTTTTCAATTTATTGCAACAAATGTGGTCACGAACTTACCCGTGACTCCATCTTGAAAATAATTTGCGATTTCGTATTTTTGAACCTCTAAACTTGCTGTTGGACACGCCTCGGCATGAGACGAGACCGCATAAGATGTGGTGGATGACATGGGACGCTCCAGGCTGCAGCCATACCCGTCTCGACTCACTTGTGGGCAGCGCATAAATATGATGTGGGCCTCATAAAAAATTGCCAGCCTGTTGTCATCACTCCGTGCTCAGACTTCAGGCCAAAAAAAGCATCAGTACCCACTGAAACAAGAAGTGATTGGCGGAATCAGACAGGTCTTTAACTCTCTTTTGAAAGCAGGAGTTATTGTTTGGTGTCCTAATTCAACCGGTTCGCACGGTCATGACATTTCAGCGTCAGGGAAAACATTGTCGGATTGAGGCCATAGTTTCCCTCCCAAAACCTGCAACAAAGAAACAAATGATGTCTTTTCTAGGAATGTGTTCCTATTGTCGTGTTTTCATTCCAAATTATGCTCAGTTAGTTCAACCCTTAGCTGACATAATACATGGTAAAAACATGTCTGCATACGACCGCAACACATGGACGACCGAGGCGGACCAGGCATTTGTAAACCTTAAAAAAGCTTTTCAAAACCCTCCGACTTTAGGTCTGCCAAACCCTAAACTTCCATTCACTCAGTGGATGAACGTTCAGGCTGTATGACGTCTGTTCTCTTGCAGCCTCACGGTGACAGGCTCCGGCCTGTGGCCTCTTTTTCTGCAAAACTTGATCCTGTGGCAGCAGGATTGCCAATATGTCTCAGAGCCGTTGCTGCGGCTGAAAAAGCTCTGTCAGCATCAAGAGACATCATGGGCTATGCTCCATTAACATTGCTAGTGCCGCACGCAGTTTCACTCATTTTATTGGAACAAAAATCTTCTCATTTGTCTGCAACGTGATATCTGAGGTATCACACATGTCTACTTGATATGCCTAATATCACTGTTAAACGATGTACAGTACTTAACCCTTCTTCTCTTATGCCTACACCAGGAGAGGGAGAGCTGCATGACTGTTTGGCTGAGTTTCTACACACCTGTGCTACACGCCCAGATCTGACCGACACACCGATGCCAAATTCAGATCTCGTTTTGTATGTGGATGGTAAGACTGATAAATGACCTTCTGACGGCCATCTTGCTCCCGCGTTGGCTTACACCACTAGTGATTTTTCACTTCCAGATTCTGTCGCTGCAATGCAGACACATGCTACACCACAGGAAAAAACACAGTGGAAAAATGCAGGGTGCACCTTTAGAGAGGGCTGGGGACGGATTCAAAACCTTGCCTTCCACACCATTTTTTTACACATTTTGCAAAGTTGACACATGGGTGGGACCATGCTGTACACAAAACTTCCACAACACTTATTAAATAAAATCTACCTAATATTTACTGCATTTACATTTTTAAAGTATGGAAACTAAAAACCATACAAGGACATGCAATGTCAAGATCTAATTCTAACAGTTTAAATACAATAAAACATACACACAGTAATTCCAATAAAATATATAAATGATATGCCTACGTACTTATGAAGTGGTAACTGTTAGGTGTGAATGGTGTACAGAACGCAGAGCCAGGACTGTGAATTAACAGGTTTATTTATAGTATTGAAGTATCAAGTCTAGGTTTCCGAGGGGCAAAAGCATCTCCAGGCTTCCAGGGTGAACAAATATACAGTCTGTGCTTCCACACCAACTTGTGGCCAAATTGAGTCCCTTCAGGCCGCGCACAATGGGCTACCCTTCTTTTGTCTTTAATGTCATAAATGAAAATAATGTCCAGGATCTCCGGCAAAAGAAACGTTATTCATGTCTCCATTTCACACATCACTGCAGGTTGATTGTGGTTGACAACGCTGTCGTGGTTAGCTCGCGGAAATCACAATGTAGGTGCATGTCCACTGTGAGAGACATAATCTAAAAAAAAAATCCAGAAATCACAATGTATGATTTTTTAACTATTTATTTGTATGATACAGCTGCAAATAAGTATTTGAACACCGGAAAAAAAAAAAAATCAAATGTTAACATTTGGTACAGTAGCCTTTGTTTGCAATTACAGAGGTCAAATGTTTCCTGTAGTTTTTCACCAGGTTTGCACACATTGCAGAAGGGATTTTGGCCCACTCCTCCACATAGATCTTCTCTAGATCAGTCAGGTTTCTGGGCTGTCGCTGAGAAACACAGGGTTTGACCTCCCTCCAAAGATTCTCTATTGGGTTTAGGTCTGGAGACTGGCTAGACCACGCCAGAACCTTGATATGCTTCTTACAGAGCCACTCCTTGGTTATCCTGGCTGTGTGCTTCGGGTCATTGTCATGTTGGAAGACCCAGCCTCAACCCATCTTCAATGCTCTAACTGAGGGAAGGAGGTTGTTCTTCAAAATCTTGCAATACATGGCCCCGGTCATCCTCTCCTTAATACAGTGCAGTCGCCCTGTCCCATGTGTAGAAAAACACCCCCCAAAGCATGATGCTACCACCCCCATGCTTTACAGTAGGGATGGTGTTCTTGGGATGGTACTCATCATTCTTCTTACTCCAAACACGACTAGTGGAATTATGACCAAAAAGTTTTATTTTGGTCTCATCTGACCACATGACTTTCTCCCATGACGTCTTAGTGTATTACAAACAGTAACCTTGGAAATGGTAACTTTGGAAACGGTGGTCCCAGCTCTTTTCAGGTCATTGACCAGCTGCTCCCGTGTAGTTCTGGGCTGATTTCTCACCTTTCTTAGGATCATTGAGACCCCACGAGGTGAGATCTTGCATGGAGCCCCAGTCCAAGGGAGATTGACAGTCATGTTTAGCTTCTTCCATTTTCTAATGATTGCTCCAACAGTGGACCTTTTTTCACTAAGCTTCTTGGCAATTTCCCCGTAGCCCTTTCCAGCCTTGTGGAGGTGTACAATTTTGTCTCTAGTGTCTTTGGACAGCTCTTTGGTCTTGGCCATGTTAGTAGTTGTATTCTTACTGATTGTATGGGGTGGACAGGTGTCTTTATGCAGCTAACGACCTCAAAAATCTAATTTAGGATAATAAATGGAGTGGAGGTGGACATTTTGAAGGCAGACTAACAGGTCTTTGAGGGTCAGAATTGTAGCTGATAGACAGGTGTTCAAATACTTATTAGCAGCTGTATCATACAAATAAATAGTTAAAAAAATCATACATTGTGATTTCTGGATATTTTTTTTAGATTATGTCTCTCAGAGTGGACATGCACCTACGATGACACTTTCAGACCCCTCCATGATTTCTAAGTGGGAGAACTTGCAAAATAGCAGGGTGTTCAAATACTTATTTTCCTCACTGTATGTGCATCCAAACGAGAGAAATTTCTGGTTGAATGGTTTGCTGAAAGCTTTGTTGAAAATGTGTTAAATACCCGCTGCAAGACTACATGGGAGACTGGACCAGGTTTTAGCTTTAAAAACTGAAAATTGTTACACATTTGTAATTTTAGGGATACTGGTTTTCTTGTGTTTTGTTTAAAAGCAGGACTAATTAGTAATGTTTGTTTCTATACTTTTTTTTAACTCTGAAGAGTCCTCTTCTTGTTATATTCGTTTATTGTTTTAAACCATAATCCACAGGACCTTTTTTATTTGTAGTTTGTGCACCTGTGATTCTGTTAATCCATGTAACTCATGCGTTAATAAATACCTTTATTTTAGTGAGAAAAAAAAATGTTTTATGTTGCTTCCTTTTACCCTAATAAGCTGGGTTGTAACAGGCACAATGAACAAAGTCACAAGCTAATGTTCATACCAAAACATTAATATACAAAAAATCATGTTTTTTTTGTATTCATTTATTTATTTATTTTATTTGTGGGAGTAACCGGTTCACCCTGAGTAAACCTACACAATTGTTTAAGGAAACCAGATCACCTGGAATGAACTCACACAATTGTTTAAGGAAACCAGATCACCTGGACTAAACCCCACAATCAATCACCCTTTCATGTTGTCCAGTGATTGGAAATGGTGGTTGCAGTTGTCGGAAATAGTGAGAGAACCTCACCTTTTAATGCCTCTCCTGCTTAATCTTGATGAGCTCTTTGTAGCATTAGTGCAGTCTGTGGTGAGCTTATCAGAGATGGGTGGTAAGGGTACATGCTTTGATGTGATTGTAGACCAGTGCTTGACTGTAGCCAGAGCTGAATGTGTGGTAAGGCCTTCAAAGCTGGTAGTGTGTTTGGTTGACGGGTCTGATGAGGATGCACCTTATCATTGATGGGTGGTAAGGGCATGGTCCGGTGTTTGCCGAGACCCGTTCATGCCTGACAGGGTGTCTGGTGGAACTTGAGTGAAAACACTGCCCTTTAATGTGTCTCTCTCCTGAGTCTTGAGCACACGCCCATATTTGGACCTAGTCTGGTCCAGCTGCATGTGTAACGAGGTCTTCATAGCTGGCAGGGTGTTTGGTGGAACTGGTGTTAGGACACCGCCTTTGAATGTGTCTCTCTGCTGAATCTTTAACTGGGTCTGATGATGTGTGCCCTGCACCTTATCATTGATGGGTGGTAAGGGTACATGATCCGGTGTTTGCCGAGACCCGTTCATGCCTGACAGGGTGTCTGGTGGAACTTGAGTGAAGACACTGCCCTTTAATGTGTCTCTCTCCTGAGTCTTGAGCACACGGCCATATTTGGACCTAGTCTGGTCCAGCTGTATGTGTAACGAGGTCTTCATAGCTGGCAGGGTGTTTGGTGGAACTGGTGTTAGGACACCGCCTTTGAATGTGTCTCTCTGCTGAATCTTTAACTGGGTCTGATGATGTGTGCCCTGCACCTTATCATTGATGGGTGGCAAGTGTACATGGTCCGGTGTTTGCTGAGACCCTTTCTTGCCTGACAGGGTGTCTGGTGGAACTTGAGGGAAGACACTGCCCTTTAATGTGTCTCTCTCCTGAGTCTTGAGCACACGCCCATATTTGGGCCTAGTCTGGTCCAGCTGTATGTGTGGCGAGGTCTTCATAGCTGGCAGGGTGTTTGGTGGAACTGGTGTGAGGACACCGCCTTTTAATGTGTCTCTCTGCTGAATCTTCAACTGGGTCTGATGATGTGTGCCCTGCACTTTATCAAGGATGGGTGGCAAGAATATATGCTCTGGTGTTTGTTCATACTCCTCCACTCCTGGCGGGGTGTTTGGTGGAACTGGTGTCAGGACACTGCCTTTTAATGTGTCTCTCTGCTGAAGCCTGAGCACACGCCCATATTTGGAAAAAGTCTGGTCCAAATATGCAGTCCGGTAAGAGTGTTGGTAACGAGCAGATCCACCTCTGATGAGGGGCGGGTGTGGCTTGAATTGACTTTCTGTGAGCTGCACGGTCTCTGAGATGGGTGGGAAATGTACTTGTTTTGAAGTGGGTTCAATCCCCTGCTTGACGGCACCATCAGATTGCTGCATGTTTTCTAAGCTGATGGTGTCATTAGTGCAACCTGTAGTTGGCCTGGTGTTTGGTGGACATGATGTTGATGTATTTTTAGACCCCTGGTGGACCTCACTAAAAAACAGATTTTCCGGGGGTTTGTAAGTTTCTTCAAAGTCTAATTGATGTTGAGCTTCGCTTTTTATTAAGTCAAGTCCTGGTTTAATCTTCATCATCCGTCTATATAAACGATTTATTTGATCATCTGTTAGTTTGGCTCCAGGCTTCTTAGTTGTGGTTAGCTTGTCTATTCTGTCATAGAGGCTTTTAAAGCAGGGTATCGCTGGTTCTGGCATCGATGGTGTTTGAAAGTCAGGACATGCCAATGGAAAGTTGCTTGTCTTTGCTGTGCTTGGTCTGCCGGTCTCCTCCTGTTCAGCATTCTCCTCAAGGCTGATTTGTGAAGCACCCCATTGGTCTTTCCCAAAGAGGCCTATGTAGGTTCCTGTGTTTTCCCATAGACAGACATTGCAGTTCCCTGCGGTAATTAACTTTTCACAAGTTGGATTACACTGAACACTCACCACCCCTGTGATGTGAGATTGCCATGTGTGCAACAGAGGAGGTGGACACAATGACACGCACCACCCATCTACATCCTCAAATGGCTCGTTGTTTGCCTGTTTTTTAAACCCAAATGCCTGAATGTCCCACTGATGAATCTTTCCAGTACTATCCCCGGTCAGTAATATCTGGTCGTTGGGATCAGTTGACATGGTGGTAATGACTGCTCCTTCATCCTTCACTGCCCTGAACTTTCCAATCAATCCTCCCTTGCTAATAACAGACCAGGCATATATGTTGCCATCTGAAGACGTCAGCAGTGTGGCTGTGTTAACCTTAACCTCCCTGGTCTTCAGACATTTGATAAGAGGTGTGTTGGTCACAGCAGTGTTGTTCCCATTCAGGGATTTACTATGTAGAGGTCTTTGTCCAGTGCCTCTGACGTGCTTTGGACTCTTGTCACCAAGTAGACTCCCTGTCTGGCCCTGAGTGTTTTTATCTGCCATGTTTGTTCGGGGGCTGTTACTGCCATTGAGCCAGTAGAGAACTTTGCCACTGTTGGCCTCCCAGATAACAATATTTCCATTGCCGGAGGCAGTAACAAGTGTGTTTTCATGGACATCCATTGAGCAAATGTCATCTAAATAATCATGCTTCAAAAATCTGTTGTCATATCCGCGTATGTCCAGGTCATAAATGATCTTTGAGTTCTTTCCCGACACAAACACTCTATTGTCTACACAGACAATAGCTGTCACCTCCCTTTGTACGGTAACAGGAAGAATGGCAAGCTCTGTTCCATTGTTGAAGTTCCAAATTTTAACTTTTCCATCCTGGGAAATTGTGATCAGTCTGCGCTTTAGTCCATCAAATGAAATAGCAACATGCCCCACATACTGATCTGGAGTCACCTTGAACTGCATGACGGCCGTTCCTGTTAAGATATCCCACACTGTCACCACGCCATTTTGGCAAACAGAGACAACCTGTTTGAAAATGTTGTGATAGAGAGCACAGCACAGGGGCTTGTTATGCGATGTTGATGTATTTTTAAACACATCAGTTCCTCTTCCAAGATATTTGCCAATATCTGTGTTAGCTAGGACTAACTCATTGTTGTGTGTGTTGTAACACACACTGGAGATAGGACTCTGCATCATTTCTTTTATCTTGAAACTTTGCAAACAGATCATTGCATCCTCGGACCAAACACGTACATGGTGGTCCTGCGATAAACTAACAAAAACTTTTTCCTTGGGATTCAACATTATATGGGTGATGGGTTTGACATGTCCCTTTAATTCCTGGATGCAAGACTGTGTGTTTTTTGGGGAAACCACACCCTCAATACGGCGTCCGTCCCACCGGTCAGCAGATACCCAGAGGAAGTGGAGTATTCTACACAGGTGAAGAACTCCAAATGACCTCTGCTCTTAAAGACTTTTGTAGACATTTTGGTTGTGGATGTCTTGGGTAGAGAAGCAAGGACCATTGTCTTGGATGAACTACCGCAGATAGCAAACGAGCTAAGTGATGGAAAGTATCGGATCTGACTGCAAATGTCATTAAAGATGTTGACCTTCACACATAGAAAGTTTTTAGAAGGGTTTTTTAACAGGGTTGAAACATAAACAGTTGGATAATTCTGCAGAGAGATTTTCTCATATGCATCTTTGAAGAAGAGGCCGTTTTCATATATGTTATAGGAGACAAACACAGACAAAAAACCTTTTACATCGCCAAAGGAAAACACTGCTTTAGTGCCTTTGGACCAGTAGTTCATGGCATTCACTATGTTGTCTTCTACTATTAAAAAGTGGCTGGTTGAAAACAACTTAGGGAATTCATTGCAGCGATAGAATATAAGTTCCCTGTCAGAAGTGGAGATAGCCAGGTGTTTGAGTTCACTGATGTAGACCATGTCAGTAACGTGCAGTTTCTTGTTGTGTGTGAAAAAGGAAATGTGTTTTTCTTTTTGTATAATTGAACTGGGTATGGGGTGTCAAAGCTGTCAGACCAGAAGTTGAGGATACCATCCGAGCTGATGGAGAGGTATTGACCTTTTTGGTAAGTGCTGGTTTGTCCTAATAAAACCTCTGAATCATGATCAGGTTTCTCATCATTTTCGAAGGGACGGTGAATCAGGCGAACAATCGCTTTATAGTGATCCACTGGTATCATTTTGATAGGTTTGGGAAAGATTTGATTTTTAAAAGCCATACTTTGTGATGCCTTGTTTTTGTTCACCAGGTAGTCTGTTAACTCCCCAAGGTCCACAGCTCCATCTCCATTTGTGTCAATCTTCATGTGGAGGGCAATGAGATCTTCTTTATCCATAGTAGGGAATAACTGCTTCATTCCCTCACAAAATTCTTCAATGTCCAATCCTCCACCTCCATCAGCATCCGCCTCATGAAATAGCGTTACAATCTCTTGCATATTTTCAGCAGTAAACATTTTGTCCGTCTTTGAAAGTTCACTTCTAGTATCCATTATAGCGTTCTCAGTTAGGTCCTCCGACCGAATTAACCAGTTAGAGTTGTTTAAGAATTAAAGTGTCAACCCTTAAGCTGTCAATCCTGGTTTAGTTTGAATTTCTATTTGAATGAAAAAACAATGCAATTGTGCTGAAACTTGAGCTGCAAGTTCTCAGAATTGTGGCCAACGTTCCGTTTCTGTGTACCAAAATGTGCAATGGATGGAAGATAACTGACCTAAGTAAAAGATAGTGACCTAAGAAAACATCAATGCATCAATGCAAGCCACTCATGATGATGATGTCACTGATGATGTCATAGCTTGTTATTTTTTTGAAAAACTTTATTCAACAATTTATAACATACAAATACAGACATTAGTAATTGACTACAACTTTTTTGTAAAAAGTGTTTTTTGCAGGTCAACCTAAGGTACAGACCACATTTGTTCATACAAGCAACATAATTTTTCCGTTTTCTTATCCATACAATAACATAACAACAACATCAACAACAGTAAGCAGCAACAAGAATGTACAAATTGTAGTTATATGGCGGTCCATTATGGTGATTGACTACAACTTTTGAATACAATTGAATACAACTTATCTCACTGCATTTCTAAAAGCAGATAATTCACAGCTTTAAATCGCAGAAATTTTTTTTTTCCTCTTACAACTGTAATGGGAAAATTCATCACAAAAACATTTTTTTTGGACATGCAGATACGCATGTCTTTTCAGTAATTTTCAATTGTGTTCTGATAGTATGTAACCAAAAGGGGGAATGTAATGGGAAAATTACATTTAACCAATGATTTTCATATTAATTATTCATAATAAGATCTCCAATGCCTCTCAGAGTTTATGACTTCTGTATCTGTCATCTGTGTTGTATCCTTAATGGATAAAACAACTGGGTTTGTTATGACTCCACACCATTTTTTAAACAATGATGAAGTTGGAGATCTATGTTTGTTTTGACTCCACACCATTTTTAAAGAATAGATGACGTGGAGCCCGACAGGAACAGTTGCCTAGAGCGGTGTTTATCATAGCAGGTCCCAGGTCGAGACCATAGCCTATCCAAGAGACAAGATGTCCTTTTTCAGCTAAGATAGAATGACCGGTCAAGATACTTGGACACATGAGGTACAGATTCAGAAATGCGTAATAGAACAAACTGTCTGCCTGAGGTCTGTTAATTGTTATGTTTGAGATTAAACTGTTTTCCAAACAAGGGTTTTTTTCTCCTCTGGGGGCACTGCATATAAGGAACTGTCATATGTTACAAAGGACACAGAACTGTTGTCACTTTGTAACTCTGATTCATTGTGAAAGCTGTTCTTGTCATTTTTGATTGTTTTTTCGAATACCTAAACTTTTAATCCAGTTTGCAGCCTGTCTTTAAGGTCTCTTCTTCACCCAAATGTAACAGAAACTTACACAACCCAAGCCATTTTTTTCCAGTTTTTTGCAGCCTTTACTGTCACATTTTTACTCAGGGCTAAAAGCTAATTTTTTCAACAATCCTATGCATATGTTGTCTCACATTCATTTAACAGAATCGTTAAGAATCCAAAAACCCAGTGATTTTTTCCTTTATTTTTGCTTTTCAATTCCATTCTATGAGCAACTTTTAAGGCTCACATGTGTCTCAGTTATCACCACATGCCATTTAGATGATGAAAAGACTTTAATATTATAGAACTGTAGTCATTGACCATGCAATTCAGAGGATGATTTTCAAGTTTCAGGCCTAATTTTTTTAAGGCTAATATGATTTGAGGAATTATCACCAAACTATTGCAGATATTTCTGACTTTATTAATGACCCAGACAGTTTTTGTATATCTAAACCTGCAATACAAGATCAGTTGATGAATTTACCAAATTGGTTTGCTCTTTCTTGTTTACAAGATGATTTTTATAACCCTTTAGGTACTGCAAAAATGTCCAAGTTTGTTTGTATTGGTGTGTAATCTATGCTTTGTATCTTGTGTCTTGGAAATAAATAAATTACAGTATATAGTCCTCTCTTTTGTCTATCTATCTTGAAAATTTGTTAGGAAAACATCATCACTTTTGGATATCTAATATTCATTATGGACAGACCTGTTTTTGTCTGAGGAGAAACTTTACGTAACATATGTTTGGCCAGGATGCCATTTTGGACAAGGATCTCAAAGCCAGGTACTCCAAAAATGAAATTAAGGACAGGTTAGTGTATTATTGGAGTGACTTGTATTATTCTTTTTGATTATATTCTTTTTTATTATTAATATTTTGTCAAAACCATGTTTGTCCTGGGTTTTTGACATCATCAGATTTGATATGATTTCAGATTGTCCTCCATGAACCTGGAACACCCAATTTTTTGAACTTAAGATAATTTTCCAAAAGTTTGAGGTGGTTCATTCTTGTTCAAAGAGACACAGGTGTAATGGTAATTAATTTTTGTTGACAAATTCTCTAGATCAACCTATGTTTGGGGGACTTAAAGAGGGCCAAAGCAGACACTTGTTCTTTTTTTGTCCTGGGTTTGTATGCAGATTGAAAGGTACTGGTAAATTGACAAACAATTAGCTAAAATAAATTAAAAGATGAGTTTTTAATCCTAATTCTTTACAGACAGGGCAATGTCAAGGAACTGTGCAGTTGCTTTTTTATTTTGAAAATTGTTATTTATGGACAATGGTTAACAATCTCTGGTAAAGGTGCACAGCGACAATGCCCGGTTAACTGCATAGATAGTCCAATCACTCACGCTAAAAAAAAAAAGTTGATGACGAATCCCGTGTTTTCAACAAACAGCCATTTCTTTACATTTGGAAATTAAAAGGTAAAGCCGTGTGCTTAAATTGTGGTACAAGGTTGCTGACTGTTTAAAGTAATTTAAAGATTTGAATTGCCATCTGGATGGTAATAACTCTGGGAGTTGGAAGGGGTGTGTCGAATCTGCCTTCTCATGAACAAGGTTCGTGGATCGTAGTGTTGCAAATTTGTTTTCATATTGCATATTGTTACAAAATGGCTAAAAAGAAAAGCTGGTTATAAAAATCCGGACACTGTGTTTAAAGATTATAATTTTTCTTTGCACGCAAGGGAGGCTGATGCGTTGATGGTAAAACTGCAAACCCAACAAGGACACTTTTTACCAAACTTCACACCCCCAGAGATGCAGCCGTCAGGACAAGAAAAAAACAGAATGACAAAAACTAACGTTCCCTGAACGTTCTGTGTTAATTAGGTCGTCATTTCTCACAAAATCGTTCTACTGAGAAAACCTAAGTCGTTTTTGGACGGAGAGTTTATTAAGGAGTTGCTTATTGGACTCTGTTGGTTGATATGCCCGGGAAGAAGCAGGCGCATTTGAGAACGTGTCACTCACCCGGCAAGACACTGTGAAGGCGGGTTGAGGCCATGCTGGAAATGTTGGCATCTTCAGCTGAAGAACAGGTGGCCGACTTTGACTGTTCTTCTCTGGCTTTGTATGATGTAAAAGCTTTGATAGTCGTTAAGACTAGAAAAGCTGCTCATATTACAGCACATTTACATGGAACAAGGCTGCAAATTTTCAAATCACGGAGTGTGTTTTAAGCCATCTTTGTCAATAGAGGTAATGATGGCCATCTCACTTCATATACATTAGTTGATGCCTAAACTGCGGACATTTCAAGATAAAATGGAGATATAATTATTTAATAATGAATGGTGAAATACCTGAAATAAGTATTGTTACAATTTGAACTTTTGTACAGTATAAGAGAACTTTATAACAGCTTAACAGAAAGATGGTTGTCCAAATTTGACTCGGGCAAAATGTTGGACTTTTAAAGAGGATGGAGGATAAAGGGACAGAAATGAACCCTGTGCAGAAATTCATCATGTTTGGATTGTGGATTATACATCAGGAAGTGTTGTGAAGACAGTGTTAAAAATTAAGTATGTTGTTGATGCTGTAACTAAAACAGTTAACTTTATCAGTGTGTTAAATCATAGACAATTTGTAGCACTTTTGGAAGAAAATGAGAGAGAACATAGTGTTTTAACTACCACAGCAACGTTTGTACTTGGCTCAGCCTGGGCAAATACTGAAATATACCTGTCTCAAGGAATAACTTTCAGATGAAGACTGGGTGTTTGATTTCAAGGCTCTGTTTCAAAGCCAAAAAGGACATGACATCCCAGAACTTTCAGATGAAGACTGGGTGGCAGACCTTGGTTTATGGATGGACTGCACTCATGTACAAACTGAATTAAGGATTAAGAGTTTAAATAAAACCATCAAAAGCAATCTGCTTTTGTATAACATTTTAAGTTAGGTTAAATTAAATTAATTATTATTAACTTTTTTACGGTATATAAAAAAAATAATATTGAGCAAAATTTTTTGAAATATTGTCGAATGTGGCCCTCCAGCAGTGCTCGGGTTTCTCACGATGACAGCATCGGCATTGAGCTTCAGATCAATGGTTTTGATCATGGTAACAAACAAACTATATACAGAATAAGCCTTTTTGCAACAATGAATACAACACATGGGTTGCAATTATGAAGTAAAAAATGTAGTTTTTTGAAAAACTTTCCCTCAATTTTTTCATGATGATCAGTGTGATTTTTGTTTTGTTTTGTTTTGGTTTTTTTTTTTTTTTTTTTTTTATTTACAACCAGGTTCGTGAAAGTGAGTGAGTGAGTGAGTGAGCTGAGAAGGGGCGGGGGGGACTGTGTTTAGGATCAAAAGATTGAATTAATTACAGCCAGCAGACAGTTCAAAAAATCTGTTTAAAAGCCAGGAGTATCCGAATCATCTCTAGTTCCTATACTTTTTTAACTCTTAAAAGTCCTCTTCTTGTTATATTCGTTTATTGGTTTTAACCAGCATCCACAGACCCTTTTTTCATTTGTAGTTTGTGCACCTGTGATTCTGTTAATCTATGTAACTCATATGTTAATAACTACCTTTATTTTAGTGAAAAAAAAACAGGTTTTATGTTGCTTCCTTTTACCCTAATAAGCTGGGTTGTAACAGGCACACTGAACAAGGTCACAAGCTAATGTTCATACCATGACATGATTTTGATGTACAACAAATGCTGTTTTTTTAGTATACATTTATTTATTTATTTATTTTAATTGTGGGAGTAACCGGTTCACCCGGAGTAAACCTACACAATTGTTTGAGGAAACCAGATCACCTGGAATGAACCCACACAATTGTTTGAGGAAACCAGATCACCTGGACTAAACCCACACAATCACCCTTTCATGCTGTCAGTGATTGGAAATGGTGGTTGTGGTTGTTGGAAATAGTGATAGAACCTCACCTTTTAATGCCTCCTGCGTAATCTTGTTGAGCTCTTTGTAGCATTAGTGCAGTCTGTGGTGAGCTTATCAGAGATGGGTGGTAAGGGTACATGCTTTGATGTGATTGTAGACCCGTGCTTGACTGTACTAGCCGATAACTGGATGTGTGGTAAGGTCTTCAAAGCTGGCAGTGTGTTTGGTTGACGGGTTCTGATGATGTGAGCTGCACCTTATCATTGATGGGTGGTAAGGGTACATGGTCCGGTGTTTGCCGAGACTTCATGGACAGGGTGTCTGGAACTTTGAAAACACTGTGTGTCTCTGCTGAGTCTTGCACACCGGGTCTGATATTTGGACCTAGTCTGGTCCACCTTATCGTTGATGGGTGGCAAGTGTACATGGTCCTGGTGTTTGCTGAGACCTCTTCATGCCTGACTTTAAGGGTGTTTGGTGGAACTTGATGGGGGGAAGAATGTGTCTCTCTCCTGAGTCTTGAAGAGCACATGTGCCCATATTTGGACCTAGTCTGGTCCAGCTGCATGTGTGGCGAGGTCTTCATAGCTGGCAGGGTGTTTGGTGGAACTGGTGTGAGGACACCGCCTTTTAATGTGTCTCTCTGCTGAATCTTTAATGGGTCTGAGGATGTGTGCCCTGCACCTTATCAAGGATGGGTGGCAAGAATATATGCTCTGGTGTTTGCTCATACTCCTCCACGCCTGGCAGGGTGTTTGGTGGAACTGGTGTCAGGACACTGCCTTTTTAATGTCTCTCTGTTGAAGCCTGAGCACACGCCCATATTTGGAAAAAGTCTGGTCCAAATATGCAGTCCGGTAAGAGTGTTGGTTACGAGCAGATCCACCTCTGATGAGGGGCGGGTGTGGCTGACATGAATTGGCTTGAATTACGACATCTGTGAGCTGCACGGCCTCTGAGATGGGTGGGAAATGTACTTGTTTTGAAGTGGGTTCAGTCCCCTGCTTGACGGCACCATCAGATTGCTGCATGTTTGCTAAGCTGATGGTGTCATTAGTGAAACCTGTAGTTGGCCTGGTGTTTGGTGGACATGGTGTTGATGAATTTTTAGACCCCTGGTGGACCTCACTAAAAAACGGATTTTCCGGTTGTTTGTAAATTTCTTCAAACTCTAATTGAAATTGAGCTTCGCTTTTTATTAAGTCAGGTCCTGGTTTAATCTTCATCATCCGTCTATATAAACGATTCATTTGATCCTCTGTTAGTTTGGCTCCAGGCTTCTTAGTTGTGGTTAGCTTGTCTATTCTGTCATAGAGGCTTTTAAAGCAGGGTATCGGTGGTTCTGGCATCGATGGTGTTGGAAAGTCAGGACATGCCAATGGAAAGTTGCTTGTCTTTGCTGTGCTTGGTCTGCCGGTCTCCTCCTGTTCAGCATTCTCCTCAAGGCTGATTTGCGAAGCACCCCATTGGTCTTTCCCAAAGAGGCCTATGTAGGTTCCTGTGTTTTTCCATAGACAGATATTGCAGTTTCCTGCGGTAATTAACTTTTCACAAGTTGGGTTACACTGAACACTCACCACCCCTGTGATGTGAGATTGCCAGGAGTGCAACAGAGGAGGTGGACACAATGACACGCACCACCCATCTACATCCTCAAATGGCTCGTTGTTTGCCTGTTTTTTAAACCCAAATGCCTGAATGTCCCACTGATGAATCTTTCCAGTACTATCCCCGGTCAGTAATATCTGGTCATTGGGATCAGTTGACATGGTGGTAATGACTGCTCCTTCATCCTTCACTGCCCTGAACTTTCCAATCAATCCTCCCTTGCTAATAACAGACCAGGCATATATGTTGCCATCTGAAGACGTCAGCAGTGTGGCTGTGTTAACCTTAACCTCCCTGGTCTTCAGACATTTGATAAGAGGTGTGGTAATCACAGCAGTGGCGTTCCCATTCAGAGATTTACTATGTAGAGGTCTTTTCCCAGTGCCTCTGACGTGCTTTGGACTCTTGTCACCAAGCAGACTCCCTGTCTGGCCCTGAGTGTTTTTGTCTGCCATGTTTGTTCGAGGGCTGTTACTGCCATTGAGCCAGTAGAGAACTTTGCCACTGTTGGCCTCCCAGATAACAATATTTCCATTGCTGGAGGCAGTAACAAGTGTGTTTTCATGGACATCCATTGAGCAAATGTCATCTAAATAAGCATGCTTCAAAAATCTGTTGTCATATCCGCGTATGTCCAGGTCATAAATGATCTTTGAGTTCTTTCCCGACACAAACACTCTATTGTCTACACAGACAATAGCTGTCACCTCCCTTTGTACGGTAACAGGAAGAATGGCAAGCTCTGTTCCATTGTTGAAGTTCCAAATTTTAACTTTTCCATCCTGGGAAATTGTGATCAGTCTGCGCTTTAGTCCATCAAATGAAATAGCAACATGCCCCACACATACTGATCTGGAGTCACCTTGAACTGCATGACGGCCGTTCCTGTTAAGATATCCCACACTGTCACCACGCCATTTTGGCAAACAGAGACAACCTGTTTGAAAATGTTGTGATAGAGAGCACAGCACAGGGGCTTGTTATGCGATGTTGATGTATTTTTAAACACATCAGTTCCTCTTCCAAGATATTTGCCAATATCTGTGTTAGCTAGGACTAACTCATTGTTGTGTGTGTTGTAACACACACTGGAGATAGGACTCTGCATCATTTCTTTTATCTTGAAACTTTGCAAACAGATCATTGCATCCTCGGACCAAACACACATACATGGTGGTCCTGCGATAAACTAACAAAAACTTTTTCCTTGGGATTCAACATTATATGGGGTGATGGGTTTGACATGTCCCTTTAATTCCTGGATGCAAGACTGTGTTTTGTGGGGAAACCACACCCTCAATACGGCGTCCGTCCCACCGGTCAGCAGATACCCAGAGGAAGTGGAGTATTCTACACAGGTGAAGAACTCCAAATGACCTCGGCTCTTAAAGACTTTTGTAGACATTTTGGTTGTGGATGTCTTGGGTAGAGAAGCAAGGACCATTGTCTTGGATGAACTACCGCAGATAGCAAACGAGCTAAGTGATGGAAAGTATCGGATCTGACTGCAAATGTCATTAAAGATGTTGACCTTCACACATAGAAAGTTTTTAGAAGGGTTTTTTAACAGGGTTGAAACATAAACAGTTGGATAATTCTGCAGAGAGATTTTCTCATATGCATCTTTGAAGAAGAGGCCGTTTTCATATATGTTATAGGAGACAAACACAGACAAAAAACCTTTTACATCGCCAAAGGAAAACACTGCTTTAGTGCCTTTGGACCAGTAGTTCATGGCATTCACTATGTTGTCTTCTACTATTAAAAAGTGGCTGGTTGAAAACAACTTAGGGAATTCATTGCAGCGATAGAATATAAGTTCCCTGTCAGAAGTGGAGATAGCCAGGTGTTTGAGTTCACTGATGTAGACCATGTCAGTAACGTGCAGTTTCTTGTTGTGTGAAAAAGGAAATGTGTTTTTCTTTTTGTATAATTGAACTGGGTATGGGGTGTCAAAGCTGTCAGACCAGAAGTTGAGGATACCATCCGAGCTGATGGAGAGGTATTGACCTTTTTGGTAAGTGCTGGTTTGTCCTAATAAAACCTCTGAATCATGATCAGGTTTTGTCATCATTTCGAAGGGACGGTGAATCAGACGAACAATCGCTTTATAGTGATCCACTGGTATCATTTTGATAGGTTTGGGAAAGATTTGATTTTTAAAAGCCATACTTTGTGATGCCTTGTTTTTGTTCACCAGGTAGTCTGTTAACTCCCCAAGGTCCACAGCTCCATCTCCATTTGTGTCAATCTTCATGTGGAGGGCAATGAGATCTTCTTCATCCATAGAAGGGAATAACTGCTTCATTCCCTCACAAAATTCTTCAATGTCCAATCCTCCACCTCCATCAGCATCCGCCTCATGAAATAGCGTTACAATCTCTTGCATATTTTCAGCAGTAAACATTTTGTCCGTCTTTGAAAGTTCACTTCTAGTATCCATTATAGCGTTCTCAGTTAGGTCCTCCGACTGAATTAACCAGTTTAGAGTTGTTTAAGAATTAAAGTGTCAACCCTTAAGCTGTCAATCCTGGTTTAGTTTGAATTTCTGTTTTTGAATGAAAACAATGAATAGAATTCAATGTTTGTGCTGAAACTTGAGCTGCAAGTTCTCAGAATTGTGGCCAACGTTCCGTTTCTGTGTACCAAAATGTGCAATGGATCGAAGATACTGACCTAAGTAAAAGATAGTGACCAATGCATTCACATGAAAGTCATTCATGAAAGCCACTCATGATGATGATGTCACTGATGATGTCATAGCTTGTTATGAAGTGAATGATTTTTTGAAAAACTTTATTAACAATTTATAACATACAAATACAGACATTAGTAATTGACTACAACTTTTTTTTTTTTTTTAAAAAGTGTTTATTGCAGGTCAACCTAAGGTACAGACCACATTTGTTCATTGTTCAACATAATCCATACAATAACTTATCCAACAACAACAATAACAACAACATCAACAACAGTAAGCAGCAACAAGAATGTACAAATTGTAGTTATATGGCGGTCCATTATGGTGATTGACTACAACTTTTGAATACAATTGAATACAACTTATCTCACTGCATTTCTAAAAGAAGATAATTCACAGCTTTAAATCGCAGAAATATTTTTTTTTTCCTCTTACAACTGTAATGGGAAAATTCATCACAAAAACATTTTTTTTTGGACATGCAGATACTCATGTCATTTTTCAGTCCATTTGCAAGTGTTCTGATTAGTATACCAAACACAACCATGGGGGAAGTAGGAATAGGGAAAAGTCTGTTGAACAACAATAACAAAGTTATATTGGCATAAATAAAACATAAAAATGATTCTGTTAGTTAATTGTATTTGATTATTTATTAAACAAAATGGGTTTGTTATGAAAAAAACACCATTTTTAAAGAATAGATTACAGTTTCTGGATCATGCAAAGTTGCCTTTATTTTTATTTTTTTTTTTTACAATTTTTGAGGTTGGACATCTATGTGACAAGATGTTTTTTCCAGCTAATTTTTTTTGCTTAACGTCAAGCGTTTTTTTGGATACACATGAATTACATATTCAAATTCGTTTTAGAACAAACTTTCTAGAGGTCTGTTGGTTTTTTTGATTAAATCTTTTAAACAAAACAGGGTTTTTTCTCCCCTGGGGGCAGGTTTTGGGGTTAAGAGGGTTAAAGCATGGTTTAAATTTATGAATATAAATGCCTAATTTGCCTAATAATAACATGAGGTTAATATATTTCACTGTAGTCAAAACCAGTGATGACACTCTTACAGTCTTACACTCTCATTTTAACTTGCATCTTTGTTTTGCATAGTATAAATTCTTCCAAGTCTGACCAAAGCTTCATGAAATACTTAATGTACCGATTTTTTCCTTGTCTTTATCACAAAAGCTAATTTTGGCATCAATCTCTGTGCTCATTTTTTGAGATGTGTAAATTGGATTTTATATGATGCAAGATTTTTAGGTATATCGCCTTTAAGTTATTTATACAGGGCTTTAAAAAGCCAATCATTTTCAAATCCAATGTCTGAAACTTTAAAAAGTCTCACAAAAGCAGTTATCACCCTGCTTGGTGTAATCTGCTTTTGTTCTGAAATATTTCTGTGATATTTTGTTTAGTACTTTGACCATTACTATTCCATTGAGATGCAACTTTTTCTGTTCTCACACCAATTCCAGCTTGAGATGTCATAGCTGGTGGATGCCAGATGGGAAAGGACATTGCTTACCAAACTGTATTAAAAGTAATAGAAATGCTTTGGTTCTCAGGACATTTTTTCACAAGTTAATATATTTCCAGAATATATTGCCAATATATTGCATTTTTCTGTTACTTTATTTAATAATGCTTTATTCTTCAGTTTTTCTCTATACTAATATATTTGTCATGGGTTGTTTATTGATGATTTTGAGGTATGGAAACCAATCTTTAGGAACCTGGCCAAAAATTCTCAAGGTTTGTACAAGACTAATGTTTTATTGTAATCTGTCCCTTTTCTTGTAAATAAATTACAGTTTTGTCTATAAATCTCTAAACAATTTGTTAACGTAAATAGACTTTATTCTTTTGGATATATATTCATTATGGACAGATTATTTTTCTGTGAGGAGAAAACATAACCCTTTAACATTGGACAAGGATGCAAAGCCAGGTGGCCTGCTTTGTTAGAAGCTGACAGGTTAGTGTATTTTAAATGTTAAAATTACAGGACCTTTGATTATATTGGAGGGTTGGAGGATAGTTATTTTTGTCTAGAGCATTGTTTTCTCATTGATTACATGCCACTTTGCAACACACAGCAGAGACCTTATTGATATCCATGAATGATTTCAACATTGATCCACCAAACATGGTGGAACACCAACAATTCTTTTGTAACTTAAAATAATGTTTCCAAAATTGTTTGAGTGGTTCATTAACTTGTTCAAATGAGACACAGGAATAATGGTAATGGTAACAGTAATGGACAAATCTTCCAACCTATAGGGGGGGACTAAAGAGGAAGCGTTCTTTGGTGCCTACTGTAAAGGTACTGGTTGACAAACAAGTAGCTAAAATAAATTAAAATGCTAATTCTTCGTGGGTAACATAACTGTGCTCAGTTTTTTTTTAGTTTGATTTTTTGGACAATGGTTAACAACTCTGGGCTAAACCCACAAATTCATCAATAACGTTAACTGCATAGATGTCGCGACGCTAAAAATGGTGCTAAGTTGATGACGACGTCCCCGCCTGTTTTAGCCATCAAGTTGGCTAAATTTACCCTTTAAGGGAGATAATGCAAAAAGGACTGATACTAATAGTAATTTAAAGATGTGGTAGCATTGCATCTGGATGGTATTATAACTCTGGGAGTTGGAAGGGGGTGTGTCGCGATTCTAATTTCTCAATCCGAGACACAGGTTCGGTGGATCGTAGTGTTGCAAATTTGTTTTCATATTGCATATTGTTACATCCCTAAGGGAGGCTGAGCTGGTTATAAAAACTGGAAACACCCTTTTTCTTTGGTTAACAGAATGCAGTCTATTATGGATAGAAAAAAACAGAAGACAAAAATGCAGTTCCCGATTTGTTAAAGCTAGTGATTTGCTACATGAAAATTAGTTGTAAAAACCCAATTAGATTTTCTGACTGAGAACCATTTGGTTGAGGGCGGCTTATTGGTAAACTCGGTTGCCTGATTGGAAGGTTGGTGGTTCAATCCCTGGCCCTGCAGTCCCAAAAGGCGGGTTGAGTGTCCTGGGCAAGACACTGAACCCCGAGGTTGCCGATGCTTTGTGAATGTTCTTGTGCATGTTTATCTGATGAGCAGGTGGCACCTTGTACGGCAGCCTGGGCCGCAGTGTGTGAATGGTGAATGTATCCTGTATGATGTAAAAGGCTTTGAGGTAGTCTTAAGACTAGAAAAGCGCTATATAAATGACACATTTACATGGAACAAGGCTCAACAAATTGCAATTTAGTGTGTTTTAAACTCTTTTTGAATAAACTGCAGATCTATTTCTAAGGAAATAAATCACGGATGGCTGGCAGCCATGCAGTCAATTAATGGGCAATCACAGGTAATGACATGTTCACAGATTAAATGCCTAAATTTTTGGACATGTTAAGATAAAATGGGACAATGGCAAGTTTAACAACAGATGGTTGTCCAAATACCTGCAATAAGTATTGTTAAATTTGAACTTTTAAACAGATGGAGGATAAAGGGACAGAAATGAACCCTTCAGTCTTACATGTTTGCATTGCACTTATACACTTAGCAGTATAACATCTTAGTGGGTTAGTGTTTGACAATGTCACATAATCATCAATTTGTAATCATCACCTGGATCTGCCTGGAATCAACTTTTGATGAAAATGAGAGTGAACATAGTGATTATAGCTACCACAAACGTGGTGGCTCAGCCTGGGCAAAGTACTGTGTGTGTGTGTGGGACCTGAGAGACCCACATTCAGAATTTCTGTGGGAAGAAAGGAAATGACATCCCAGAACTTTCAGATGAAGACTGGGTGGCAGACCTTGGACTTTATACTGTGGATGTGACTGTCTCATGTACAAACTGAATTTTGATTTTAAGCTCTGTTTAAATAAAACCATCAAAAGCAATCTGCTTTTTGTATAAAGATGGATTAGTTGGGTTAAATTAAATTATTATTATTATTAATTTTGGATACTAAAAAATGGGCTCTACAAAAAACATAATATTGTCAGCGTGAGCGTGGCATTGAAATTTAATGACTGGATGAAGAACTTTCTTTAATGAAATGAAGGAAAACTGAGGTGGTGTTTTTGGCCCTCCAGCAGTGAACTGTCTGGGTTTCTCAACGATGAAAGCAATAGGCCATTGAAATCTTTCAGATCAATGGTTTTGATCATTTAACAAACAAACTATATACAGAATAAGTTTTGCAACAATGAATACAATATCAAGGGTTGCAATTATGAAGTAAACGGGATTTGTAATGAACAAGTTTTCATCTTCAATATAACTTTACTTTTATGATCAGTGTGATTTTTGTTTTGTTTTGTTTTTGGTTCTTTTTTTTTTTATTTAAACCAGGTTCGTGCAAGTGAGTGGGAGACTAGACCAGGGGGGACTGTTAAAAACGGATCAAATAGATTGAATTAATTACAGCCAGCAGACAGTTCTTGTGTTTTCTGTTTCAGCCAGGATCCTAATCATCTCTAGTTCCTATACTTTTTTAACTCTTAAAAGTCCTCTTCTTGTTATATTCGTTTATTGGTTTTAACCAGCATCCACAGGACCTTTTTTCATTTGTAGTTTGTGCACCTGTGATTCTGTTAATCTATGTAACTCATATGTTAATAACTACCTTTATTTTAGTGAGAAAAAAAAAACAGGTTTTATGTTGCTTCCTTTTACCCTAATAAGCTGGGTTGTAACAGGCACACTGAACAAGGTCACAAGCTAATGTTCATACCATGACATTGATGTACAACAAATGCTGTTTTTTTAGTATACATTTATTTATTTATTTATTTTATTTGTGGGAGTAACCGGTTCACCCGGAGTAAACCTACACAATTGTTTGAGGAAACCAGATCACCTGGAATGAACCCACACAATTGTTTGAGGAAACCAGATCACCTGGACTAAACCCACACAATCACCCTATCATGTTGTCAGTGATTGGAAATGGTGGTTGTGGTTGTTGGAACTAGTGAGAGAACCTCACCTTTTAATGCCTCTCCTGCGTAATCTTGTTGAGCTCTTTGTAGCATTAGTGCAGTCTGTGGTGAGCTTATCAGAGATGGGTGGTAAGGGTACATGCTTTGATGTGATTGTAGACCGTGCTTGACTGTACTAGCCGATAACTGGATGTGTGGTAAGGTCTTCATAGCTGGCAGTGTGTTTTGTTGACACGGTCTGGAAGAAAGCTGCACCCATTTTTAAGGTGTCGGTCTTTGCTGAAAGTTCATTGACAGGGTGTCTGGTGGAACTTGATGATGTGTGTCTCTCTCCTGAGTCTTGAGCACACGCCCATATTTGGACCTGTCTGGTGGCATGTGTACATGGTCCTGGCAGGGTGTTTTGAACTGAGACACCGCCTTCATGCTGAATCTTTAACTGGGTGATTTGCCCTGGAATCTTGATGGGGGAAGAATTGTCCGGTGTTTGCGAGACCCGTTCATGCCTGACAGGGTGTCTGGTGAGACACTGCCCTTTAATGTGTCTCTCTCCTGAGTCTTGAGCACGCCCATATTTGGACCTAGTCTGGTCCAGCTGCATGTGTGGCGAGGTCTTCATAGCTGGCAGGGTGTTTGGTGGAACTGGTGTGAGGACACCGCCTTTTAATGTGTCTCTCTGCTGAATCTTTAACTGGGTCTGAGGATGTGTGCCCTGCACCTTATCAAGGATGGGTGGCAAGAATATATGCTCTGGTGTTTGCTCATACTCCTCCACGCCTGGCAGGGTGTTTGGTGGAACTGGTGTCAGGACACTGCCTTTTAATGTGTCTCTCTGTTGAAGCCTGAGCACACGCCCATATTTGGAAAAAGTCTGGTCCAAATATGCAGTCCGGTAAGAGTGTTGGTTACGAGCAGATCCACCTCTGATGAGGGGCGGGTGTGGCTTGAATTGACATCCTGTGAGCTGCACGGCCTCTGAGATGGGTGGGAAATGTACTTGTTTTGAAGTGGGTTCAGTCCCCTGCTTGACGGCACCATCAGATTGCTGCATGTTTGCTAAGCTGATGGTGTCATTAGTGAAACCTGTAGTTGGCCTGGTGTTTGGTGGACATGGTGTTGATGAATTTTTTAGACCCCTGGTGGACCTCACTAAAAACGGATTTTCCGGTTGTTTGTAAATTTCTTCAAACTCTAATTGAAATTGAGCTTCGCTTTTTATTAAGTCAGGTCCTGGTTTAATCTTCATCATCCGTCTATATAAAGCGATTCATTTGATCCTCTGTTAGTTTGGCTCCAGGCTTCTTAGTTGTGGTTAGCTTGTCTATTCTGTCATAGAGGCTTTTAAAGCAGGGTATCGCTGGTTCTGGCATCGATGGTGTTGGAAAGTCAGGACATGCCAATGGAAAGTTGCTTGTCTTTGCTGTGCTTGGTCTGCGGTCTCCTCCTGTTCAGCATTCTCCTCAAGGCTGATTTGCGAAGCACCCATTGGTCTTTCCCAAAGAGGCCTATGTAGGTTCCTGTGTTTTTCCATAGACAGATATTGCAGTTTCCTGCGGTAATTAACTTTTCACAAGTTGGATTACACTGAACACTCACCACCCCTGTGATGTGAGATTGCCATGTGTGCAACAGAGGAGGTGGACACAATGACACGCACCACCCATCTACATCCTCAAATGGCTCGTTGTTTGCCTGTTTTTAAACCCAAATGCCTGAATGTCCCACTGATGAATCTTTCCGGTACTATCCCCGGTCAGTAATATCTGGTCGTTGGGATCAGTTGACATGGTGGTAATGACTGCTCCTTCATCCTTCACTGCCCTGAACTTTCCAATCAATCCTCCCTTGCTAATAACAGACCAGGCATATATGTTGCCATCTGAAGACGTCAGCAGTGTGGCTGTGTTAACCTTAACCTCCCTGGTCTTCAGACATTTGATAAGAGGTGTGTTGATCACAGCAGTGTCGTTCCCATTCAGGGATTTACTATGTAGAGGTCTTTTTCCCAGTGCCTCTGACGTGCTTTGGACTCTTGTCACAAGCAGACTCCCTGTCTGGCCCTGAGTGTTTTTGTCTGCCATGTTTGTTCGGGGCTGTTACTGCCATTAAGCCAGTAGAGAACTTTGCCACTGTTGGCCTCCCAGATAACAATATTTCCATTGCCGGAAGCAGTAACAAGTGTGTTTTCATGGACATCCATTGAGCAAATGTCATCTAAATAATCATGCTTCAAAAATCTGTTGTCATATCCTTGTATATCCAGGTCATAAATGATCTTTGAGTTCTTTCCCGACACAAACACCCTATTGTCTACACAGACGATAGCTGTCACCTCCCTTTGTACGGTAACAGGAAGAATGGCAAGCTCTGTTCCGTTGTTGAAGTTCCAAATTTTAACTTTTCCATCCTGGGAAATTGTGATCAGTCTGCGCTTTAGTCCATCAAATGAAATAGCAACATGCCCCACATACTGATCTGGAGTCACCTTGAACTGCATGACGGCCATTCCTGTTAAGATATCCCACACTGTCACCACGCCATTTTGGCAAACAGACACAACCTGTTTGAAAATGTTGTGATAGAGAGCACAGCACAGGGGCTTGTTATGCGATGTTGATGTATTTTTAAACACATCAGTTCCTCTTCCAAGATATTTGCCAATATCTGTGTTAGCTAGGACTAACTCATTGTTGTGTGTGTTGTAACACACACTGGAGATAGGACTCTGCATCATTTCTTTTATCTTGAAACTTTGCAAACAGATCATTGCATCCTCGGACCAAACACGTACATGGTGGTCCTGCGATAAACTAACAAAAACTTTTTCCTTGGGATTCAACATTATATGGGTGATGGGTTTGACATGTCCCTTTAATTCCTGGATGCACGACTGTGTTTTTGGGGAAAAGCCACACCCTCAATAGGGCGTCTGTCCCACCGGTCAGCAGATACCCAGAGGAAGTGGAGTATTCTACACAGGTGAAGAACTCCAAATGACCTCTGCTCTTAAAGACTTTTGTAGATATTTTGGTTGTTGATGTCTTGGGTAGAGAAGCAAGGACCATTGTCTGGGATGAACTACCGCAGAAGCAAACGAGCTAAGTGATGGAAAGTATCGGATCTGACTACAAATGTCATTAAAGATGTTGACCTTCACACATAGAAAGTTTTTAGAAGGGTTTTTTAACAGGGTTGAAACATAAACTGTTGGATAATTCTGCAGAGAGATTTTCTCATATGCACCTTTGAAGAAGAGGCCGTTTTCATATATGTTGTAGGAGACAAACACAGACAAAAAACCTTTTACATCGCCAAAGGAAAACACTGCTTTAGTGCCTTTTGGACCAGTAGTTCATGGCATTCACTATGTTGTCTTCTACTATTAAAAAGTGGCTGGTTGAAAACAACTTAGGGAATTCATTGCAGCGATAGAATATTAGTTCCCTGTCAGAAGTGGAGATAGCCAGGTGTTTGAGTTCACTGATGTAGACCATGTCAGTAACGTGCATTTTCTTGTTGTGTGAAAAAGGAAGTGTGTTTTTCTTTTTGTATAATTGAACTGGGTATGGGGTGTCAAAGCTGTCAGGCCAGAAGTTGAGGATACCATCCGAGCTGATGGAGAGGTATTGACCTTTTTGGTAAGTGCTGGTTTGTCCTAATAAAACCTCTGAACCATGATCAGGTTTTGTGTCATTCTCGAAGGGACGGTGAATCAGACGAACAATCGCTTTATAGTGATCCACTGGTATCATTTTGATAGGTTTGGGAAAGATTTGATTTTTAAAATCCATACTTTTTGTGATGCCTTTTTTTGTTCACCAGGTAGTCTGTTAACTCCCCAAGGTCCACAGCTCCATCTCCATTTGTGTCAATCTTCATGTGGAGGGCAATGAGATCTTCTTCATCCGTAAGGGAATAACTGCTTCATTCCCTCACAAAATTCTTCAATGTCCAATCCTCCACCTCCATCAGCATCCGCCTCATGAAATAGCGTTACAATCTCTTGCATATTTTCAGCAGTAAACATTTTGTCCGTCTTTGAAAGTTCACTTCTAGTATCCATTGTGGCGTTCTCAGTTAGGTCCTCCGACTGAATTAACCAGTTAAATAGAGTTGTTTAAGAATTAAAGTGTCAACCCTTAAGATGTCAATCCTGGTTTAGTTTGAATTTCTGTTTGAATGAAAACAATACAATTGTGCTGAGAGTTTAGCAGTCTGGAGCAATGAATAGAATTCTATTTCTATGTTCTGGAGTGCTGAAACTTGAGCTGCAAGTTCTCAGAATTGTGGCCAACGTTCCGTTTCTGTGTACCAAAATGTGCAATGGATCGAAGATACTGACCTAAGTAAAAGATAATGCACCTAAGAAAGATCACATGAAAGCCACTCATGATGATGATGTCACTGATGATGTCATAGCTTGTTATGAAGTGAATGATTTTTTAAAAACCTTTATTCAACAATTTATAACATACAAATACAGACATTAGTAATTGACTACAACTTTTTTTTTTTGACAGTGTGTTTTTGCAGGTCAACCTAGGGTTTGTTCACATTTTTCCGTTTTCTTACAATAACATAACAACAACATCAATAACAATAACATCAACAACAGTAAGCAGCAACAAGAATGTACAAATTGTAGTTATATGGCGGTCCATTATGGTGATTGACTCCAACTTTTGAATACAATTGAATACAACTTATCTCACTGCATTTCTAGAAGAAGATAATTCACAGCTTTAAATCGCAGAAATATTTTTTTTTCTTTTACAACCTTTTTAAGCGTTTTTTGCTCATGCGCATTATTACTCACTGTGAGCTCATTTTTCACTCCATATGCAAGTCCGGTATCCCACATTACCAAACACAACCATGGCCGGAAGTAGGAATAGCTCTAAAGTCTGTTGAACAACACATAACAAAGTTATATTGGCATAAAACATAAAAATGATAAACGTTAGTTAATTGTATTTGATTATTTATTAAAACAAAATAGAGAAAAAAAACACAATTTTATGCATGTTACAGTTTCTGGATCATGCAAATGGTTGACTTTTATTTTTATTTTTTTTTTACAATTTTTGAAGTTGGACATCTATGTGAGTTTTTTATCCCTTATTTTTTTGGCTTAACGTTGGCGTTTTTTTACATAATGATATACAGAATTACATACACCAAATTCTTTTTTCACCTTCTTTCTAGAGTGTGGTTTTTTTTGGCGATCTTTTAAACAAAACAGGCTTTTTCAAAGCCCCCCGGCAGGTTTTGGGGTTAAGAGGGTTAAAGCATGGTTTAAATTTATGAATATAAATGCCTAATTATGCCTAATAATAACATGAGGTTAATATATTTCACTGTAGTCAAAACCAGTGATGACACTCTTACAGTCTTACACTCTCATTTTAACTTGCATCTTTGTTTTGCATAGTATAAATTCTTCCAAGTCTGACAAAAAGCTTCATGAAATACTTAATGTACCGATTTTTCCTTGTCTTTATCACAAAAAGCTAATTTTGGCATCAATCTCTGTGTTTTTTGAGATGTGTAAATTGGATGGGTATATATGATGCAAGATTTTCGGGTATATCGCCTTTACTTAGTTATTTATACAGGGCAAAAGCCAATCATTTTCCCATCCTACCTCTGAAAGTTAAAAAGTCTAAAAGAATTCACCTCTTGGTGTAATCTGCTTTTGTTCTGAAATATTTCTGTGATATTTTTGTTTATACTTTTACATTACTATTCCATTGAGATGCAACTTTAATTCTGTTCTCTCACCAATTCCAGCTTGAGATGTCATAGCTGGTGGATGCCAGATGCTTTGTAAAGCTTTGCTTTTGGTTCTCAAACTGTTAATATATTTAAAAAGCCAATATATGAATTTTTCTGTTACTTTTATTTTTGTTCTTTTCTCAGGACATTTTTCACAAGTTAATAATTTCCAGAATATATTGCCTCTAGTTGTACAAGACTAATATTGCCCTTGTCTTGAAATTTTCTGTTACTTTATTTAATAATGTTCTTTCTCTATACTAATGTATTACTTTGCACTGTTAAAATTACAGGACAAGAGAAATTGGAGGGTTGGAGGAGAGTTATTTTTCTGCCATAGAGCATTGTTTTCTCATTGATTACATGCCACTTTGCAACACACAGCAGAGACCTTATTGATATCGAATGATTTCAACATTGATCCACCAAACATGGTGGAACACCAACAATTCTTTTGTAACTTAAAATAATGTTTCCAAAATTGTTTGAGTGGTTCATTAACTTGTTCAAATGAGACACAGGAATAATGGTAATGGTAACAGTAATGGACAAATCCGCTTCCAACCTATAGGGGGACTAAAGAGGAAACGTGCTTTGGTGCCTACTGTAAAGGTACTGGTTGACAAACAAGTAGCTAATGCTAATGCTTGGTCTATAATGCTAATTCTTAGTGGGTAACATAACACGCTCAGTTATTTTTAGTTTGATTGTTTTGACAATGGTTAACAACTCTGGGCTAACCCACAAATTCATCAGTAACGTTAACTGCATAGATAGACGACTAATCTAATGGTGCTAAGGACGCTAACGTCCCTCCGCCTCTCCCGCTTCGCTTTAGCCATTTTTTACAGTTGGCTAAATTTACCCACATAAGGGAGATAATGCAAAAAGGACTGATACTAATAGTAATTTAAAGATGTGGTAGCATTGCATCTGGATGGTATTATAACTCTGGGAGTTGGAAGGGGGGTGTGTCGCGATTCTGCCCTTCTCACTCCGAGACACAGGTTAATGGTGGATCGTAGTGTTGCAAATTTGTTTTCATATTGCATATCGTTACATCCCTAAGTAACGGCTAAAGAAAGAGCTGGTTATAAAAATCCGGACACACCCTTTTCTTTGGTTAACAGAATGCAGTCTATTATGGATAGATTTAGACCTTTAGTGCAGTGTGCGATTTGTGCTAATGATTGCCAAATAAAGCTACATGAATAATTAGTTGTATTTGTTGACCCAATTAGATGGTTCTACTTGTGGTTGATGGGGGGCTGTGGCTCAGCGGTAGAGCGGTTGCCTGCCAATTGGAAGGTTGGTGGTTCAATCCCTGGCCCTGCAGTCCCATGTAATCATGTCCTTGGGCAAGACACTGAACCCGAGTTACCCCTGATGCTGTGAGACATCGGGGTGTGAATGTGTGTCCATGTTTATCTGATGAGCAGGTGGGACCTTTATGCGGCAGCCTCGGCCACAGTGTGTGAATGGTGAATGTATCCTGTATGATGTAAAAGCGCTTTGAGTAGTCGTTAAGACTAGAAAAGCGCTATATAAATACAGCACATTTACATAGAACAAGGCTCAACAAATTGCAATTTAGTGTGTTTTAAACTCTTTGTTGAATAGAGAGTGCCATCTATTTAGCTAAGGAAATAAATAATATGGTCTGTGATGCTTCAGTTCAAGATCACCACTTTATGGAACAGCTCGTAAGCCTTAGTTGATGCCTAAATTTCTTCGGACATTGTCAATAAGATAAAATGGAGATATAATTATTTAATAATGAATGGTGAAATACCTGCAATAAGTATTGTTAAATTTGAACTTTTAGTACAGTATAAGAGAACTTTATAACAGCTTAATCAGAAAGACTACTTCAGTCTTAGTTTTACTCCTGCACTAATTACTACTTAGCAGTATAACATCTTAGTGGGTTAGTCGCTTTGACAATGTCACATAATCATCATCATCACCTGGATCTGCCTGGAATCAATCTGATGATAATGATGATTATACTCTAAACTGTGTGTGTTTGTGTGTGTGTGTGTGTGTGTATGTGTGTGTGTATGTGTGTTCCCACAGAGAGAGAAAATAAGCGAGAGAGTGGGTGAGAGAGAGAGAAAAAAGTGTTTTCAACTATCATGCTTTCTTTGTACTTCAGTCACACACCCAACACTTTATACTGAGAATATACCTGTCTCGAGGAATAATAGTTTGATTTCAAGGCTCTGTTTCAAAGCCAAAAAACCCCCCCGCCCCCCCACACGCACACACACACGCACACGCACAGAGACACCACAGATGGATGCTGAAGTTGGGGTACAAGGTTTATAAGTAGGACCACCAGTGGCTCTTGGATACTTAAAAATCCCTGGGCTCTACATTTTTTTTGTAGACATAGTAAGCTGTTGACATATTTTCACATGTTTCGGCGTGAGCGTGGCATTGAACAATTTAATGACTGGATGTGCCAGAACTTTCTTTAATGAAATGAAGGAAAACTGAGGTGGTGTTTTTGGAGCTAAAGAGGAACTGTCTGCGCTCAGCTTCAAACAACAATGTTAAAACAACAGTCAAGGCCAGAAATCTTGGTATGGTCATGGACTCTGACCTCAATTTTAACAGCCACATTAAGACAATTACAAAGTCAGCCTTTAATCCCCTTAAGAATATATCAAGGGTTAAAGGACTTAAGTGTCAACGGATTTGGAAAAACTTGTCCATGCTTTCATCTTCAGTAGACTTGACTACTGTAACGGGGTCTTTACAGGTCTCCTAAAAAATCAATCAGACAGCTGATTCAGAACGCTGCTGCTCGAGTCCTCACTAAGACCAAGAGACTGGATGACATCCCTCCAGTCCTAAAGTCCTTACAATGGCTTCCTGTGTCTCAAAGAATTGATTTCAAAATACTTCTGCTGGTTTATAAATCACTAAACAGTTTAGGGCCAAAATACATTTCTGATCTACTACACTATGACCCCCCCAGACCTCTCAGGTCATCTGGGACAGGTCTGCTTTCTGTCCCCAGAATCAGAACTAAACCGGGGGAAGCAGCGTTCAGTTTCTATTTAGATTAGATTAGATTCAACTTTATTGTCATTACACAGGTACAAGTACAAGGCAACGAAATGCAGTTTGGGTCTAACCAGAAGTGCAATAGCAGTAAGTGCAGGATATACAATGGTTCCATGAGTCCTGTGGTACACCAGTGTTGAGTGTGATGGACGTGGAGCCGTTGGAGCCTGATTGAACTTTCTGAGGTCTGTTGGTCAAGAAGTCCAAAATCAGTTGCACGTGGAGGTGGTGATGCCCAGGTCTCCAAGTTTGGCTATTAGCTTAGCAGGGGATGACAGTGTTGAATGCTGAACTGAAGTCAACAAACAGCATGCGTGCATAAGTGTTCTTATTGTCCAGATTTGTGAGCACAGAGTGCAGTGCCATGGAAACTGCATCCTCTGTGCTCCTATTCACGGTAGGCAAACTGATGTGAGTTCAATGTGGATGGCAGCGAGTCTTTTGGGTGTGCCATGACCAGCCGCTTTTCAGATTTGCTCTGGATGTGCTGTAGGCCTGTGCATCTCCTGATCTGAAGGCAGTATTGTGTGTCTTCAATAGAATCGCACTTCCCTGTTCATCCATGGCTTCTGATTTGGGTATGTGGTGATCTGCTTCTGGGTTGTAACATTGTCTATGGTGGTAATATAATCCAGTACAGAGGGAGGTGTAGCAGTCAATGTCCGTGTGAGAGCCACTGGTGGCTTGAGAAGCAAACGTACTCCAGTCTGTGTGTAGAAACCTTTCCTTTTTGATGAGAGGTGCATATTTGGGGGTTTTTAACAAAGAAAGGTGATCTGACTGTCCCAGGTGGGGGAGGGGTGTCGCGACGTAGGCTCCTACCATGTTTGTGTAAACATGGTCTAAAGTTTTGTTTCCTCTGGTGTGACAAGAAACACGCTGGTGAAATTTTTGGTAGCACTGACTTTAAGTTTGAAAGATTAAAAATCGCCCACAGCAATAAACGCCTCCGGGTGAACGGTCTGTTGTTTACTGATGATTTGCGTGAAGTTCTTTCATAGCAAACATCATGGTGTCAGCATCCGGGGAATATAGGCTGCAGTGATAATAGTAAAAGTGAACTCCCGATATGCTCCTCATATCTGGAACAAACTACCAGAAAACTGTAGGTCGCTGCAACTCTCAGTTCTTTTAAATCAAGGCTGACCTTTCTGTAACTTTTATTCTTGTTTTTATGTTTTTATTTTTTTTTAACTGTTTTTGTGTAACGCACTTTGAATTGCCTTGTTGCTGAAATGTGCTATAAAAATAAAGCTGCTTTACCTTGCTTTGCCTACAGAGCCAGCAGGACAATCACATTCTTTTCATTTTACATTCAGTATCTATAGCCATAGGTTTGATAACACTTCCAGATTCACAGTGTCTAAAGACTCTAAACTCATACATTGTCAACATTCAGGATAGCAGCCTTTGTTCGCTTTTTGTGTCCTCATGACTGATCTGAGCTCTGACAATCACACATAAATCACCAGGCTCTTCATCATTGCCTCCTTCCAAAACTTCCTATCATCCACCCTGGCCACCACTTTGACTGTAATGCCCACGTATTTTTGTCTTTGCCTCACAGCAAAACCAAGCCTGTCGATAATACTTTTGGCTTCAAACACAAATAGACCTGGACACCATTTCTTCAGCGGGGGGCATATTCCAACAAATACACCGTTTCTCCTACATAACTATTGTTGGGAGTCTTCAGCCGGAAGCACCTGCGTCTTATGCAAAGTTTTGTAAAGTAACAGATATATTTAGCAAAAGTAGAAAGCCATGAGTTTTGTTTTTTTACAATACTTTTTACATGACCTCTCACATAATGATGAACCTAATGTCCCACCCAACATGGCAACATTAGCAAAAGTTGTTTTTAGTCGTGCAACAGAAACTCAGATTGGACAGATAGTCACAGCTAGTTGTCTGGATTTACTCTGCAGACATCTGAGGAGCCGGTAACCATAGATCTCATAAAGCCACCTGAATTTAGTAAATTCCAACACAAAGAAAGCTGAAGGTAATTTACACCGCGGAAGAGACATATGCCGAGAAATTTTCGTCAGCAAGAGCAATCCCGAAGTGGAGATGTCGCGAAAGTTGATTAAAATGTAGACCAACATTTATTTTCACTTATCATCATGTGTGCATCAGATACTGCTGGATTGTCATTCCATATACATATAATTTTGACGACGCTCATTCCAGAGATGGCAAAAAGAACTCGCTTCCCATACTCAAGTAGAAGTACAGATAAAAAAAAATCACTCTGGTAAAGGCGGGAAGTACTGATTTAACTTCTTTGCTCAGTAAAGTAACAAAGTACAGGCTTGGAAATTTACTTAAAGTATAAAAGTAAAAGCCGGCGCTTGCAAATGACAAA